>VDFB02256132.1:154057179-154255932 GCA_007258455.2 Sequoia sempervirens | reverse complement strand
TGTATCATATAAGCATCATTCATAAAGCATAATAGAATCATAACACTTGTTTCATAATTTGCATTCATAACATATCATACCATCATCATATAGATCACATAACCATCATAAAGTATAAATTAAATGCATCCATCATAGGAATCCATCATAAATCATATAAACACATAGATCAATAATCATCACCACATATCATATAACCTCAAAATCATAATGTCAAAGTGTAGAAATATATTCAAAGGTATAAAGAGATACATCAATATCAAAAATGGTAGTATATCATAGTGTCTAAACTAAATCAAGAAGTATACATCATGTCCCAAAATACAACAAATATATCATCACATTAGAGCTATGTCATGCTCCCCCCATACGATGTAGGCATCACTAGACCAGTACCTCCTGCACTAGACAGACCTGCACCAAGATCTCTCGGATCTCTCGAAAGTTTTTTGTATAACACCTCTGCTAGTGATGCGCTATCAAATTTGATGAATGTACTAAACCCCTCTATCAAAGTGCTAAATAATTCTATGCACTACACCATCTCATCAATGTGCTAATTCAATTCACCTAAGCACTAAATGCACCTATGTGCCACAACATTCACTCGATGTGTTATTTTAGGCAATCTATTTGCTACATGGACCTATGCGCTAATCTATTCACCCTATGCGCTAAAATCCTAATCCTATGTGCTAGACTCATGGATGCACTAGAAAAGTTAATCTATGTGCTACATTGGGTGTTTTGTGCTCTAGAAAATTTAAATCCAAATTTAAACATGGAAAAATGCAAGAAAAATGAATTGCACAATTTACAAGGAGGTTTTTCGAGGTGCATACCAGAGGTCTGTACGTTGTCGGGTGGTTGTGACATCTGATGCACTCGAATCGATGTGTGTGCTAGGGGATCACCATTCTACTCCAAATTACTAGATTGCTCAATCACTCTAAAATTTCCAAATTACAAATGCATAAATGAAGTTTTAAATCACCTTTTTAACCTTTTAAAGGTTAATTAAATGGGTTTTTTATAGGATTGATTTTTTATTTTTTTCCAAAGGGGCTTAATTGATTATTTCATCACTTGGTGACTTATACATCATTTTTCGGGAGATAAATCATTTCTGAAACATAAAATTTTGAAATCATCGAAAAATCATTAAATTTTCAAAATTTTCAAAAAATCTTAAAACTTCAAAAATTCACCGATTTATCTCCCGAAGGGGCATATATCCATCATCACCTGAAAATCAGCGTCTAGGGCATCGAAAAAAAAATGACATCAGCAGCAAATTAATCTTTGAAGCAACATGTAAACACATTACTTCAAAGAGGGGCAAAATGTATACACCTAAAATTGGTCAAGACAATTAATTAATTAAATACTAGTTATTTAATTAATGACCCCCTTTTATTTCATCTACTTACAAATAAATTCTCAATTTATTTATATAGTTCACACTTTTCTAAATACTTCATCTTAAACCACATTCTTCTAAATTTAATTAAATAAACAAATGTCTATAGTTTGTTTTTATTTAATTAAATATCTTCTCACTAAAGGGAACATCCTCCATAATTCTTCCATCTCCACCATTCATCTCTCACGTTGAAAGCTTGACTATTGGTTGTTGCCACATCACAAGATGCTTTGGAAATCCTATAAATAGAACCTCTTGCTACAACATTTATCACCACATCTTTGAGTAAACTTATTATGCAAGAATATCATTGGAGCATTTGGAGCACTTAGCATTTTTTAGCATTTAGCATTTAGAATAGTTTTATGATTCTAGTTTAGAATCATGTTTTAGTTTTATAGTTGCATTTTAGTTATCATCTTAGCTTTCAGACAGCCTCTCCATCATAGCATTTAGCATCATTATCCATTGCCATATCACCATTATCATTTACATCATCATTTAGCACCATGGCATCAATCACATAGTTTATATTTCATGTAGGAATTAGTTTCTTGTATTTTACAGCATCTTATTTCTTAGGTTGTCATCCAAACCAGTCATAGTGCATATACAAATCTAAGAGCACTAATGATTTAAACGATCCTTGAGAATAGAGAAAAATGGAGCAATTTTACAGATTTATTTTGTTTTAATTTTATTAGTTTATGATTCAAATATTTAATGTAATACATCTCGTTGCTTGTGTGATCTTGTTTACTTTACACATTTTACCATCACACACCTCTCAATGTTTTTTTCAAAAGATGCAACCACTCCTTGATTATCATACTCGTTTGTGTTCTGTAAAACTCAAACCCAAACTCCCTTTCCACCACAACGAAAGCCACATTTTTGTGCTAACAATTGCATCCCTAATCATATTTAAACTTGATTGGATCTCATTTCAAGTCTAAGTTGTGGTTGCAAGCCATGATAGGCACCCACAAAAATAGGGAACCCTAACCATTTTAGCCTACTTTATTATTTCATTTGTATTGAGTTAATCATATTCCTTCAATTCCAAGTTACCAAGCACAAATAAAGCAATCGATTTGTTTGTAAAATGCAAAGGCTTTAGGCTCCTCTGAATATAATTATTGGAGAAATATCCCGAGCTCTTACTATGTTTAATAATGGCATTGAACCTTTAACAATTGACACTTTTTCCTATGCTTCCTTAGAAAGGAGATATCCATATATGCTCAGGAAACTTGAACAAAGTTAGTATGTATAAAGAATTTGCTTTCTCAATATTATGTAGTTGTTCAAACAACCTTGCAAAGACAAATAGTGTTGTGACTTTATCCCATGGTGAATGGCACCATTCTCATACATTCATTATTCCTCATCACTTGATCTACTGAAAGTGATATTATGATATCAAACATATTTTAATCTTTTCATCCTACCAGATAGAAACTTCCTCAAACTATGTGACACATGTCGAGTCACCTTGTGGGCCTAACTAAAAAATATATATTTTGAAACAAGTTTCATCCTGAATCCATCAAAGACTACCTTTGAATGCATCTGGGATGAAAATTTTGAAGTGGGTTGACATCAAAATTTGTTTTCTAGCATAATTGGATAGTAATAAAAAATGGCCAAGTGAGCTTTGGAATTGCCCTAGAAAACTAGTCAAACAACCTCTTGATGCCACAAAAATGCACAAGCATGTAGAGATTTAACCCAAGAATGTAGTGCAATAAACGGCTCAGAAAAATAGATTTTGAGGTGAAAGATATTCATTGTCAAAGTGTCTCACTTAGACATTTCTACAATTTCACCTATTAGAAACTAATTTGAGCACACCAAGTCACCTCCTTGAAAATTTGTCAAATCACCTTTTGGGAAACTGCTACTAGAAACACTAAATAATTTAGGTTCTAAGTATGTGTGTAATAGGGATTTATTTCAATCATCTTTCTTCATTAAATATTAGGGGTCAAAGTTGACCTCTTTGAAATATTTCTCAATATGCAAATGTAAAAAGTGAACAAACTACATTTTCTTTTGACTTGGTAAAAATATCGAATCAGACCCTAAGGCTCTGAAACCAGACAAGGGAGCATATGAATATGGGGGGAATGTAGGGAAACAATCCATTTTTCATGAAAATCATCCAGTTGCAAAATATCAACTTGAAAGGAGGCCACTTCGCAAGATAGAAAATTTGCAAATAGCAAAATAGTCCTAGAACCCTCTAGCTTTTCTTTTCAAAACCCTATCAAAAATCATCATGGAAAGCTGAAAATTAAAATGCATGTTCACATATTTCAAATAAATATGTCCACCAAGGGATTTGTCATGAAAATCAACTAGCTCCAAATTATGATCCTCCAAAGTAGGTCACTGGGGTAAATTTTTCAAGGGCACTTCTGAGTGTGCCAATCAACTTTTTTCATCATCGGCATTCAAAATTTGCAAATTTTTTAAGGTTCTATCACACATAATTTAGATATCTTCATCTTAAACAAATAAAGGGTTACTAGGTAAAATCCTCTCAAATTCAGCCTCTATACTCTTTCAAATATCATGAAGATATAGGGAATAGATATAACTTAAACAAGAAAGAAAAGATTCATTGAGATTTAAAATAACTTGAATTGTTTCTAAAAATGTCTTAGGCTTTAAGATAAATTAGTGTCGAATCATGGGCCATGGAGTCAAATATAAAACTGCAACAAAGATCCTATCAGCAAACTAAGTTCAACCAATGGATTTAGAGTATGTTAATGCCTTACATTAACAAATCCACTCATATTGTTATAAAATTCTACTTACCAATTGCACCATAGAAAAATGGCCCCTTGTCATTTTCATGGACTTTCAGGCCTTTCCTCATGATGTTTTGTCCATTTTTCTTTGATTTATTGATGTAATATGGCTTGAACATGCACATTTAGGTCCTTAAAATTCAAATAATGGTGTCTTGTGAATGTTTTGTGAAGTGTTGTAAAACATTTCTACACTTTTCTAGACTCTATTCATTACAATTCACCTAAAAATCACCTTTTCATCACTAATCAAGTCTTATTTTAAAGTGTTATAAAGTCTTGTAACAAGATTTCAGACTTTTCTAGGCACAATTTTACTATTTACACCTTTCTTATGCTTTATTTGACCCCTTTATGCTCTTATAAGGCTTAATTAAGTGTATTTTTGAATATAAGCCTAACAAATAACATTAAAAGTGACTTAATTCCCAACACCCACTTTCCAGTCCAAGGTGAGACCTATTTGCCATGGGTGACGAATGAGTCCCTCTTGGCTCCAAATTCAAAATATTTCAAATTTTCTTTCAGGTTTTTATTCAAAATTACTTGATGTCATCCTGTGATGAGGTACCAATGGGTTACTAAGGCACAAGAATGTATAAATAAGTGTTTTTCTCCTCATTTTACATCTCCTACAATCTTCTAACACATTCAAGCAATCTTCCCATTCATTCAAGCATTCATCAAGCATTCAAGCACTTTGCACCATCTAATCAAGCATTTTGGAGCAGCCATTGATATATCTTCATATTTTGAGCATCAAATTTGTGGTAAGTTTATGAAATTTGCATGTTATCCATTTATCATACTCTTTTCATTTCATTTCATTGTTTAGGGTTTGATTACCAAAGTGGGGTTTGACCAAGGAAAACCCCTATACTCTAACCCTCAACCATTTTTCCCCTCTTGCATGTGTGTTTTTAGACTTTTGTATGCAGATTTGACAAGCAATTAGGTGTTGAAAGGTGGTCAACAAGGTGCTTCAAGTCAAATCAACCTCATTTCAAGCTTGGAGAAGATATTTTGTTCATTTTCTATAGAATTAACTTCATCAACCCGACAAGAAGACAACCTCAGATATGGTGTTGCAAAATTGTCCACTGATTTCTCAAAATTTTGGGAGAGGAATGATTCACCATCGTTGGAAAATGAGTCCCACCTTAAGGCTGGAAATTCATATTTTGTCAGATTCCATATCCCGACACTTAGAAACCCGTTCTCGACAGTTTTCATCAGAAGTAGGATTGATTCTCCATCAATGGTGAATGAGTCCCACTGGTGATTTTCTATGATCTCAGAGAACATTTAGAAGATTCTATATTCTCCATTCTCTGCCCAAATGCACTCTAATTCATCCCTTTTCCTTTCTTTTTTGCATTTTTCCATTCATAGTTCATGTTTGCATATCATATTATGTTTTCCAACATTACATAATTCTTAGGTTTTTCATACATAATCAGTCACATAGATCATCTAATTGCACTTATTTCATTCCATTTAGTCTAAACAACATCATACATTGCATAATTTGAGTGAAACTAGCTAGATCTTTTGTGTGGGGTTTATCTCTCTCCTTTTAGGTGAAACATCCTAAGAGCACAAGAGTAGTCTATAAGCCCTACCCAAAAATCTACGGTTCACCAATCCCAATTGTGCACTCTAAATCACAGTTATTTGATCAAAGTAATTTAACTCTTTACTTGAAAGAGAACCATGGAAAAACAACACAATCATAGGAAAGTTGTGATGACAAATTCAAACATCCTTGATATATTGAATTCATATAATTAAAAGAATGCAAATCTAGATACAACTTCATGAATAGTAATCTATCGTTGCACAAATTGGTTAACACTTTCTCATAAAACCCAGCTATTAAAATTTACATATTCTATTTATGACTCACACTCAACACTATTCTACCTCGCTTCCTAATTCAAAATTTTAGAACCTATACAAAAGAGAAAGAATGAGAATAAGAAGAGGAAGAGGAAGCCCTAAAAACTATCTGCAGTTGACACTTGGATCCTTCATCTTCTGTTGATCTATAACTGACTCCTGCTTGAAGAAAAGCCCCATTATGTACTTTGATTCATGCCTCTTACATTTTCCCTCAAGCAAAAAAAGATTATCCATTGTGATGAATCATCACGTATCTTCATTCTCTGCAGTTGAAAATATCTTGGCTTTGCAAAAGATTTCACCTCCTCTTCCATTGTACCCTGCATTGAATAAATTATCTAATCTCTCGTGAAAGCCCTTTTACTTTTCCCTTTGCAACTAAAAATAATTTTACCAGTGAAAAATCCCTTCTCCCAACAAAGAAGAACCTTTGCTTATAAAGTGAATAATTTAATTCACTTTATTGAGCTTTAAAACCATTTTTCCTGTGCCCATAATATTTGAAATATTTCATTTCCTCAAGCTAAAAATTACCTGCTTCTTATATTTGTTTCACTTTATAATTTTCACTCGGTTTTTAAAAATGGTAAATCTTATAAAAAAATCACTTTACTAGACAAAATGAAATTTTACCCATGCCCTCTTACTTTTCACTTTATAATTAAAATATTTACCTTCGAGCAATGAAGGCATTCGAAAATTCTATGTTGGGCTATTAAAAACATTTTCCCATGCCCCAATATTGCATTTAATCCTCCATCGTAAAGACAAAATTAAAATCATGCCTTCAATACTTTGCATGGGCCCACCATTGGCTACCCCGCACACCCGCAGCCTTTTATAAAACAATATTTTAATCTGGCGGGCTAGCGGGCAAACCTTCTCCTCCCCGCTTCCCCACAGTTCTACCGTGACATCATTAAACATTCTTGTGGGCTAGCGAGGGATGGTGGAGATCTATCCACATCACCCATGCAATGTTGGCCATTGATTAGGCCCATCCCTAGTTTTCACACTCTACAACTCCTCAAAAAAATTTGATACATTTTCATTGCAAGTGCAATCTCCCTTTGCAAAGTAAACATGTGCTCAATTTACCCATGAAAGGCGTTGAACCAAGATGTTTCCAACAACAGTATTTTATACCGGTGTAAAAATCTCCTTTGCAGTATCAATGCAGCCCCCTTTAGCATAGTGGCTACCACTTGCAACATAACATATTCTTATATCTACGCCAACACTACAAATCTCGAACCCATTCAAGATATGTTTTTGTGCTTCATGGATCAATCCTCTCAATATTAGAAATTATGAAATAATTTCACATTCCAAGTGAAATGTGAACTGAAGCAATCACATTTGATTCTCTTTAAGTTTCTTTAAGTGTTTCACTTGATTTAAGCCAATCGTTGTTCCTTATTTCATGTTGTTGCTCGAGCTAACAAAACCTTGAGGTGCCTTATGTTGGGTGCCATTCTTTCGACGTGTCTTTCTTTTCCCATTTCTACTCATATGGTATGTTCAATCCCATCATAAAATTAGAGTGTCAATGCTAAAACTACATTTCCTCAAACAATTTTTACACATCTACTACCAACGCAAACTACCCTCTTTCTCTCCTTCGTCAAGAACCTCTATGTGAACCTCCTTTAGAATGACTTGCATGCATTTCAGGACTTTTTCCATACCATTCCCTTTACCAATAAGACCCAATAGAATCTGCTATGTACCTACAAAGTTGTGCCCAAGGTGCCGTGCTTCCTCTTGAGAAAGCATAATTACCTTGATGGCCTTTTCTGTAAATTATTCAAACATACAAGTAACCACCCCTTTCTTGGATTTCCTGGCTTTCCTTATTGGAGAAGAAACTACTGCTCCCACATAAAATTTTATTATGGGATTTGCAACCTTGCCTTGGCCTTTTACTTGGCACAAACCAATGCAACTTTTAATTCTGAAAGAATGTGATGATGTATTCCCCATCATCTTTGGGACTTTTGTTACTTTTTAGAGCTCTGAACTTGACCATGACTTGCACTAATTATTCCAGAAGGGAGAATTGCACATTGTTCCAGTGTCCCTGTCATCTTTACTCATATTTTAATTTCACTAAAAAGAAATGTTAGGTGGAGAAAACCTTAACAATATTATCCTACATAAATAATTTTCTTTTTCAATATCATGTAGTTGTTGAAACAACCAAGCAAGATTAAAAGTGTTGTAACTTTATCCTATGGTAATTTAAATAAAACACCATCTCGAAAAAATATCAAATCACTTCCTAGGAAGCTACCACTAGAAACACTAGGTCATTTAAGTCCTTTGAGTATGTGTGCAACAGGGATTTCCTTCAATCCACATTCTTCACAAGATATTAAGGGTCAAATTTGACCTCCCTAAAACATTTAGATGTCAAAATATGACAAACTGCCTTTGCTTTTGACCTAGTAAAAATATCAAACTTGATCCTGAGACTTTGAAACCGAACCAGGGAGAATATGGATATGGGGGGAATGTAGAGCACCAATCCTTTTTTCATGATGATCATCCAACTATGAAATATCAGTCAGAACAGGAGGCTACTTTGTAGGCCTAAGAATTTGCAAACAAAAAAATAGTCCCAGAACTCTCTAGCTTTGCTTTTCAAAACCCTATCAAAACTCATCACTGTAAGTTGAAATCAGACATAAATGTTCACATATGTCACATGAATACACTTTCCAAGGGATTTGGCATGAAAATCAACTGATTCTGAATTATGACCCTCCAAAGTAGGTCACTAGGGATAATTTCTTAGGGGCATTTTTGAGTGTGTAAATCAACTTTATTCATCATGGGCACTTCAAATTTGCAAAATTTGAAGGTGTCATCAGTGGCTCTTTTTGGGGACATTTTTTCCTCATTGAATAGAGCGAGATCTCAGAATCTTCTAGAAGAGTAGACCAAGTGCCAGAACCATTTGGTGACAAAGTCTTTATTCAATTTTTTAACCTCAATTAGTGACCTCAAGCCACCAAATGAAAAAGGTAAGTCAATTCGTACCCCTGTCAAATACCAATTTGTTAAAAGAGTTGATCTATTTTAATCCATACTTTCCTCTGTCACACCACAACAACATGAGTAACTTCATTCTTGCAAAGACAAGTGTCAAAGTACCTTTGAACAAGTGAGAACTTGCTCCTTATCTAGCTTTACTATCACATGGCAGCAAAATAACATATGTTGCATCATTGCCACTCATTTCATTTTTTGATTATGTGGCAAGTGACAAAATATCAGGATAGTCATCAATACTATATAAAAATATAGTCTTATCACATTTACCAATTCCCTTACAATGATTAGGCTTAGAAAATAAATCATGCCTTAGGAACAGTGTGCAATCCTCCTATGTGTTAAGCAAAGAATTCTCACACATTTGTAATTCATCCAATTGAATTGCATCACAGGTGATTTTGTCATCATCCCAACAACACTACCCCATCAAATTATCATATGTCTCAAGGTTTTGAAAACATGACTTATCAACATCCACCAGTCCATTTTCCACATTCAAATCATAGCACTCAAAAGTAATGTCAGCATCCCAAACAATGTTTCTTACTTCAAGCTCATAGACAAGATTGTTAGCACTCATTATGTTATCACAAAAAGAAGCTTTAAGTACAAGTTCATATGACTTAGAATCTATGTTTGCAACAAAACCATCATAGTGAGTGAGGAAAAAACATTCACTATTTCTAGGAGTACCACTCTCAACATTACCTATTGTTGCATCAACATGACAATCTAAAGCTTAATGCTCATGAGGAAAGCTATGAGTTGCAAATCTAGAAAAAAGGTCGTCATATGCATCCATATGATTGACACAATCACATTATTCAAGTGAAGACTCATCACAAAAACTTTCATTAGTTGTACCAATGTTTATCTCTACACTTTCACTTTCATGTACAACTATATCAATCCTATCTATTGATGATGATTTTACTCGCAGCAAATAGGGCAAATAAATTCTTCATAGACAAGACCGCAAAGAGACTATCCTTCTTGAAAGATATGGAACAAAGAAAACCTAAAGGGTAAATCTGCTTTAACATGAAAATATTGGCTTTAGTTCAATCCCAAGTCTCTGATAACCAGGTCATGATTTCACTAGGGTCGCTCTCGGGTACTGATGTGATATTTTTGTTAATATCAAAGGGACTATTGTTTTTAATTGAATATTTTATGTATTGGATTTTTTAAATTGAATCAATAAATTAAGCATCATGAAATCGAAAGATTTACAATAATATTTCATGAACATCACAAATTCTTTGCTATCACTTAAGTAGATTCAACATTAAGCATTCAGCAATTTCATGGAAAACAAAATATTTTCAATAAGATTTCATCCATTCATTCAAATTTTGGAGCATTTTTTAGAATTTAAACATCTACTCTAAAATAAAGCAAAAAATATACTAAAAATTAAAAGTTTCTCCTAGTTATTCTCCATGGATGCCCCAAAGAATCAATTAAAGCAAAGCAAACCACTTTATACTTCACCAAATTGCTTCACAGGTACATATAAAATAGTGCACACTTTTAAAGAGAGGGGTTTCATTTCTAGACATCGAGTAGGTTTTGTATGCACCCTTAAACGGTGCAACATATAGTCTTGTTCAGCTGAACTAACAAAACCAGCTACAAAATATACTGAGATAGGTAGCTATCTAATAAGCTCTAATATTAATCAATGTCTACGTGCATACAAAGTTTTACATTGGAATGGTTCAGAAAAGAGGAAAAAAGAACAAAACTTAAGATTTTATGCTCCTCCAACATCCACAAATTCTGAACTTAAAATAAAAAAAAAGGATCCTCTGGCCTTTTATAGAACACAAGGCTCAGATAGGATAAGACAAATACATGAGAGGAAATCCAAGGGACCAATCTCATCAAGGAACGTGGAATGTAGTGACTAATAGGAGAACTGCAACTGAAGTCAATGGAGATCAACTCCAATTACATGCTAAAGCTCTTTGGGTGTTAATCTTTAATCATCTCTAGGATGATGCTTCGAATCAGGATAGTGTGTAGGGACTTCCCATACATTTAGAATGAAAAAGTGGAATTGTTCCCCCACACATCACTTGGCTTTGGTTTTATCACTCTGGGGAATGGGCTTCCTCAGAGGTTGGTGCTTTTCATCTGCCACATGTGAAATACTGGGATCCCCAGCATTCTTGTGGATTCAAACTCCTCTACCAATAGTATCCTAGAATAATTGAACCAAAATGAAAATGATTCTATCCACGATTCAATTTTTCCTAACCATCCATACCTAAACTTTGCATCACAATCCATATCTCCTTCAATCACACATTCCACACATTAAATCCCTTTAAAAGAAAGAAAAAAAAAACATTTGTAACATCTCATGTAAATAAAACCATTATTCAAATGTCAATACAAAATCTCGTAACTAACACACTTTTAAGCATATCATAAATCCCCACATATATAATGGATTACCATAATCATTAGATAAACTTAAAATTTAAAAACATTTCCACTTTACATTAAAACTCGATGCCTGACATTCAGCTTCACCCACTAACATTCCCAGACCTCGGTTATACTAGAACTCCATCATACTAGACCGCATCATACCATTCCAGATCATATCGGATCGAAGTCTTCCATTCAAACTCTCATTACCTTTTTCCTTTTTGCATGTTTCCAGTACCCGGTGCCTAAAACACTTACATTACAAATTAATTTTATTATCAAAGATTTCTCTTTGCTCTTCACTTCCAAAGATCTTTCAATTTTCTAGCTCCTTCCATAAGATTTATTTTTCACTTGGGTCGCCAAGTCTTTTCAGTCTTGGGGTGTGTTGTGAGACCACACAACACTATCCTCATGCAAACACTAAGTGATAGCTTCAAAGCTAACAAAAGGAGTGGAAGAAAGTGAAGGGTCAAACAAGAGAATATTTCCATGTTCATCACTTACATCGCCAACACATACATGCTCTGCATAATCAGCTACCTGAATAGATTCATCCAATAAATCTCTTGCATACATATTTCCTTCCTTGTCCATGGTGCTACAACAATTATTAGGGTCATATTCCTCACTGTCAAGCTGAGAAACATCATCAGTTTCTTCATTACAGTTTCTTGGGGATGATCTCTCCAACTGAAACTCGTTGCATACCTTGTCAGTTGCATCATAATACTTTTGATCACACATTTCTTCTTTAAATAAGATACTCAGGTCATATCCATCATCTTGTTCTTGTGAGCCTTTAAAAGTATTATCAACCTCTTCATTGGAATACTCTTTAATTAAAGAGATCAATTCTACCTCCTCCTTGTGAGAGGAAACACCATCATAAGGGTTGCAAATAGACTCACAATCATCTTGATCATCCAAATAAGAATACTCCACAGCTGATTGCATACTCACATCAAAAATACTACTATTATCATCATAGAAAGATGAAACTTCAAAATCAACATACCCTTCAACTATACTTCCACAATCCATAGATGAGAGAATACTTTCAGTATCATCTGTGTCATTGCATTCTTCTTTTGATACAGAAAATTGACTTTCCACTTAAGTGTCTTCAAAATCAAGAGAAGGCATGACTTCACATGTTTCATTTAGCTCAGCATATCTTATACCATTATGGCTGCAATTTTCTTCTACATACATTTTCTCCATGGGTTGTTCAAAAACAAAACTCTCATTACTAAATGATATGGAGTCAACTTTTTTTTCATATTTCTCTTCAAATTTTTCTTGGGTATGCAAGTCTCTATCCTTAAATAGGCATCCATTGTCTATTGTTTCTTCTTCAAAATAATCAATGAAATGTACTCTGATCTCATGCCATGAATCTATGGAATGCATTGGTAAACAAGAAAACCAAAATTCAACACTATCTTCTAAAGTTCTTACAAAAAACTTCATGATAGCATCCTCTTCTTCAATCTGAAAATATTCTATCAAATCAATGAAACCATGTACATGTCTTGATGTTGACTCTTCAAAACCTCCTCTAAACTTAGGAAAATACTCATTAGTTCTTCTTGGGATAGAATGTGGGTAACCCTAGATTTTACTAAAATATAAAGGGTCGTATCTTTCACTAGTGAGCACCTTCCTTTGAGGACATGATTGTGTTCTAGGCATGATATTACAGTTTGTAGAGGGAGAACTAGGATAGCAATACATATTTGCAAATATAATTTATTCCCTTTATAACTATCCAATTCTCAATATATTTTTCAAAATATCCTATTTTCTCATTTCCCTTTCTAAATTAGTATCTCAAAGTACTAGAAAAGGGACAATATTAACTAGAACATTTGTTGAAAACCTTCATATAGAAATATTACAATAGAAGAATACCTAAGAATTGTTGCAACCAACTCTTCTAGTGATGTAGAAAATTATGTAGAGTCACCACCTCTTTGAAAGAGGAAAAGATCTTCAAGTAGCAAAAAGATTCTTCCAAGATCTAGGTATTTCTAAGTTCTCTCCACCAGCAAAGCACCAAACTTCAAGAATACACCAAAAATTTTGCAGCAATCTCCTTCAAGCATGTAGGTTCCTAGATCATCTGACCCAAAACTATAGATCAGCAAACTGATTGACACTTTTCAATTGACTCCCTAGTGGAGTTTCCAGTCTAATGGTTCTTTCTCTTGCAGCCTTCAACCCTAAGGAGAAACATAATTCCTTAAACTAGGGGATTCAATATTTAGGACAAGGAATCTGCACTATCAATAGGTTGAAGACAAGAAAATCCAACGAACAAGGCTATGAAATCCTTTTGCACTTTTAGCTCCACAAGACTCAGGAGGGTCTTCATATTGTAGGCCTGAATGTACGATAAACTCATGCCAAGCAACAAATTATAGACCTAAGGTATATGAGTGATGGGTATTGTAAATTCTACCAGGTTCAAGCTTAATCCCATTTGCATTGAACATTGTTGAGAACACGTAATTTAAATATCTTCATCTTAAACACATAGAGGGTTACTAGGTAAAATCCTCTCAAATTCAACCTCTATACTCTTTCAAATACCATGGAGATATAGGGAACATATATAACTTAAACAAAAAAGCAAAGATTCATTGAGATTTAAAATGATTTGAATTGTTTCTGAAAATGTCTTAGGCTTTGTGATAGATCAATGCCTAATCATGGGCCATGGATTCAAATATAGAACTGCAACAAAGATCCTATCAGCAAACTAAGTTCAACTAATGGATTTAGAGTATGTTAATGCCTTACATTAACAAATCCACTCATATTGTTATAAAATTATACTTACCAATCTTGCTTATGCACTCTAAATCACAATTATTTAATCAAAGTAATTTAACTCTTTATTTGAAAGAGAACCATGGAAAAACAACACAATCACAGGAAAGTTGTGACAACAAATTCAAACATCCTTGATATATTGAATTCATATAATTAAAAGCATACAAATCTGGAGACAACTTCATGAACAGTAATATGTTGCACAAATTGGTTAACACTTGCTCATAAAACACAGCTATTACAATTTATATATTCTATTTATGACTCAGACTAAACACCATTCTACCTTACTTCCTAATTCAGAATTTTAGAATATGTACAAAAGAGAAATAATGAAAATAAGAAGAGGAAGCCCTAAAAACTATCTGCAATTGACACCTAGATCCTTCATCTTTTGTTGATCTGTAACTGCTTCCCACTTGAAGAAAAGCCCCATTTTGTACCTTGATTCATGCCTCTTGCATTTTCCCTGTAATAGAAAAAGATTCTCCACCATGACGAATCATCATGCATTTTCATTCCCTGCAGTTGAGAATATCTTTGCTTTGCAAAAGATTTCACCTCCTCTTCCATTGTACCCTACAGTGAATAAATTATCTCATCTCCCATGAAAGCCCTTTTACTCTGCCCTTTGCATCTGAAAATAATTTTACCAGTGAAAAATCTCTTCACCTTTGCTTATAAAGTGAATAATTTAATTCACTTTACTGGGCTTTAAAACCATTTTTCCCATGCCCACAATATTTGAAATATTTCATTTAAAATATTTGGAATTTAAAGTATTCCTCAGAAAAAAATTACCCACTTCTTATATTTGTTTCACTTTATAATTTTCACTCAGCTTTTAAAAATAGTAAAGATATAAAAAAATCACTTTACTAGACAAAATGAAATTTTACCCATGCCCTCTTACTTTTCACTTTATAATTAAAATATTTACCTTCGAGTAGTGAAGGCTTTTGAAAATTCTGTCAGACTATTAAAATCATTTTCCCATGCCCCAATCTTTCATTTAATCCTCCACCATAAAGAAAAAATTAAAAGCATGCCTTTAATACTTTGTATGGACCCACCATTGGCTACCCCGCACACCCGCAACCTTTTATAAAACAATATTTTAATCTGGCAGGCTGGCAGGAAAACCTTCTCCTCCTCGCTTCCCCACAACTCTTTCGTGATGTCATTCAACATTCTTGCAGGCTAGTAGGGGATGGTGTAGATCTATCCACGTCACCCGTCCAATGTTGGCCATTGATTAGGGCCAACGCTAGCTTTCACACTCTGCAACTCCTCAAACAATTTTGATACATTTTCATTGCAAGCGCAATCTCCCCTTGCAAAGTAAACATGTGCTAGAATTACCCATGAAAGGTGTCGAACTAGAATGTTTCCAATAGCAGCATTTTATACTGGTGTAAAAAATATCCTTTGCAATATCAATGTGGCCCACTATAGCATAGTGGTTGCCACTTGTAGCATAACATATCCTTATATATGTGCCAACACTGCAGATCTCAAACCCATTCAAGATATGTTGTCGCACTTCATGGATCAATCCTCTCTCTATTAGAAATTGCAAAATAATTTCACATTCCAAGTGAAATGTCAACTGAAGCAATCGCATTTGATTCTCTTTAAGTTGCTTTAAGTGTTTCACTTGATTTAAGTGAAATGTCAACTAAAGCAAATGCATTTGATTCTCTTTAAATTGTTATAAGTGTTTCTCAAAGTTTGATTTAAGCCAATCATTATTCTCTATTTCATGTTGTTGCTCGAGCTAACAACACCTTGAGGTGCCTTATGTTGGGTGTCATGCTTTGGGTGTGCCTTACTTTCGCCATTTCTGCTCACATGGTATGTTCGAGCCCATCATACAATTTGGGTGTCAAAGCTAAAACAACATTTCCTCAAACAATTTTTACACATCTACTGCCAAACCAAACTGCCCTCTTTCTCTCCTCCATCAAGAACCTCTATACGAGCCTCCTTTAGAATGACTCCCATGGATTTTAGGACTTTTACAATACCAGTCCCTTTACCAATGAGACCCAACAAAATCTACTTTGTACATACAAAGTTGTGCCCAAGGTGTCATTCTTCCTCATGAGAAAGCATAATTACCTTGATGGCCTTTTCTGTAAATCATTCAAACATACAAGTAATCGCCCCTTTCCTGGATTTCCTAGCTTTCCTTGTTGGAGAAGAAACTGTTGCTCTCACATAAAAGTTTGTTATGGGATTTGCAACCTTGCCTTGGCCTTTTACTTGGCATGCAAACCAATGTAGCTTTTAATTCTAAAAGAATATGATGATGCAATCCCCGACATCTTTGGGACTTTTGTTACTTTTTAGAGCTCTGAACTTGACCATGACTTGCACTGATTATTCCAAAAGGAAGAATTGCACATTGTGCCAGTGTCCCTGTCATCTTTACTCAGATTTTAAGCCCACTAAAAAGCAAGCTTAGGTGGAGAAAACCTAAACAATATTAGCCTGCATAAATAATTTTCTTTTTGAGTATCATGTAGCTATTCAAACAACCAAGCAAGATTAAAAGTGTTGTAACTTTATCCCATGGTAATTTAAATAGAACACCATCTCAAAAAAATATCAAATCACCTTCTGGGAAACTACCACTAGAAACACTAGGTCATTTAGGTCCATTGAGTATGTGTGCAAGAGGGCTTTCCTTTAAAATTTGACCTCCCTGAAACATTCAGATGTCAAAATATGACAAACTACCTTTGTTTTTGACTTGGTAAAAATATCAAACTTGATCTTGAGACTCTGAAACCAAACCAAAGATCATATGAATATGGGGGGAATGCATAGCACCAATCATTTTGTCATGACAATCATCCAACTGTGAAATATCAGTCAGAACAGGAGGCTACTTCGTAGGCCTAAGAATTTGCAAACAACAAAACAGTCCCAGAACCCTCCAACTTTGTTTTTCAAAACCCTATCAAAACTCATCACGGGAAGCTGAAATCAGACATACATGTTCACATATGTCACATGAATACACTCGCTTTAAGGGATTTGGTATGAAAAACAACTGGTTTTGAATTATGACCCTCCAAAGTAGGTCACTGGGGCAAATTTTTCAAGGGCATTTCTAAGTGTGCAAATCAACTTTCTTCATCATGGGCACTTAAAATTTGCAAAATTTGAAGGTGCCAACATAGTGTTATATATTATATGAATTGTGAAAAACATAATTTAAAATAAATATAATAATAGAAACTAAACAATGTGATGGTTTAATTAAACACAAATGAAAACTTTATCTTGTATAAAATAGATTACTCTAAGAGACTGAAAGGTGACAACATACTTCATCAAACTCATGCATTTTAGCAAGCTTTGTAAATGAACTTTCCTTATTCAATTCATGTTTGAACTTCAAGATGAAAAACCACTCCACCAACTTCTCCATTGCAAATGTCACCTAAGAAATGACTCCTAATAATTCTATTAAAACACTTGCGGCTTTGATTTCCTCATATCTCTCTATTAATTGAATAAGATTTACAAAGATGAAAAGATGGACAAAAAGAAGAAGAGATATAGAGAAAGAGGAAGGAAGAAACGAAGAGGAAGAAAGAGTTAAAGACAAGAGAAACAGAGAAAATAGAAAATAAAAGATATATAGAAAAAAGAATAAAAAAGAGAGTGATAGAGAATGAAAAAGTGAAATAAAAAAGAAAGAGAATGAAAAAAGCAAACAAAGATAAAGATAGAGACAAAAAGAAAAAGTGTAACAAACACTCAATCAAACCATTAATCACACACAAATTTATTTCCTTGACGACCTACCAATTGACCTAATGTATTGCACAGTTATATTCAAAACCCAGACTTACCTAGCTTTACTATTTCCCACCAAGATGCAAGTGCTACGTATGTCTAGCTCCCGTGAAGGCTAAATATTTAAAAAGCTAAACAGTGAGCCTATGCCAAAGGACAAAAAAAGTGATGGAATAATTTATAACCTGAAGGCAATTTTCTGGAAAGTACTCTTGTCATACCAAACCTGTCAGTTGGCGTATTTAATGCTTGATCCACGGGTCCACATTAAAAGGATCTTTCCGTTCAAATGAAATGCTTGTTTAATTGCACCATACAGTCAAAGCTCCTACAGCGGGCAATAGAAGAAAACATAGACCTCCGCCCAGTTAGCGAAACCGATACAGGTGAAGCCAGGTGTGTGCAATGAAGGCATGTCCAGGTACATTAGAATCTCGTAGAGTTACTAAAGAAAGGACGGGACAACTGACAGGTAGTAGTTACCACGAATGCCGTGACAGCAAGCTGTCAACTTTCAAGGTGACAAATAAATCGAAGTCGTCGCCGGAAGAACTGTAGAGCCAACAGTTTATGAAAGGAACTAGCCACCGCTCGTGGTCACTACCAGAAAGTTCGTCACCAAGGCAGGAAGGTACGCGGGTACCTTTTGACTGAAGGTCAAATGCAGACCACAGACCAATGGCAGCCAACTAATATTTTTTTTCTTTTTTTCTGATGTTGGATCATTGTGTGTGATTTGAAACGTCACAAAAAAAATTATACAATTAAATTTAAAAGTTTAACATTAAAATGAATATTCTTCAAACCATGTACTCTGTGCAACAATTTCAAAAGGTATGCCAAGGATAATAAAATTCTCAAGCCTCCCAAACAAGGTGTTGAAATATGCCAAAGTTTAACTTAGTGTTTTCTGTGTAGCTGAATCTAATGGTATAGTAAACTTAGTGTTTTCTGTGTCACCGAGTCTAATGGTATAATTAGATTTCGGCCAAGATGTTTTGAAATTTAGATAGTCGATTATGCGAACATAGAAAAGAATTCAAATGATAACCCAATGTCTTAGAATCAAATTTTAAAATGAAAGTCAATCTTAATTATTTGAGGGCTGCGAGACAATATAGTGCAATCAAAAAAGTTATGAGTTATTAGAAATCAATTCATACTAAGAATTCAGAAAACTCATATTTCTCACAAGTTTGTTTCTTCTATCCAACATTTTTAATTCCTCAAATCATCCAGAGATATAAGTCAGAAACATACTACGTTTTTTAGGGAAAATGCATATACACTAATTTAGCCCTATATCTCTAAAAACTAGAAAAGATAGACTAGATTAGAGCATTATGACTATGATACAATGATACAAAAAGAAAAAGAAAATAAAGATCAAATATCATAGTGCTTTTCAGGTGATTTTCTTATTTTCGCAATTTCAAGTTTTGAGTAAGAGGAATGATAAAGTCATAGATCAGTTGCAATAAGTTAAGGAACAAGTCTTGAAGTTTCAACTCCACAACAAGCTTAGCCAATGTAATATTGTCATGTTGCTCATGTAATTTTGTGGTTGGCAGCCTCTTTGGCAATGTAATTTTGTCTTGTTGCTCATGTAATTTTGTTTTGGCAGTCTCTTGGGCTGTTTTTTTGTCGACTATGTGTTTTTTTTGCTTCATGCTTAGTTATTGTAATGTTGTTTTGCAATTCTTGTATTCTTTTTCCAACTACCTATTGATAGCTTCATTCTTGTAATGCTTTGACACTATATATATAACAAAATACAATATAAGAGAAATAGAAGAGTGAAATAAATTTTCATTTATTAAAAATTGTAAAGGAAGAAGGTACAATATGAAAGAGATATATCTCCTCCACTCTCCATTATTGACCAAAATGAAAATACTTAATAAACTCATGAAAAAGGAATAAAAAATTATACCAACAATGTCTATAATTACTTATACTTTACCTTGTGCCTTAAAGAGGGTTTTGGATTAGGTCAACAATTCATGGTAGGAGAAATTCATGGTAGGAGTCTTTTAATTTAATTGTTTGATGATGTTGGTGAATTTTACAATTAGACGATGAACAAATACAGTGATACTTATGAAATAATTTTAATTCATATTTTATAATAATGTTATTAAAAAAATAAAAGTTAGTAAATGTGGAGAGAAGGAAAAGTTCAATTCAATAAAAGTTATTTGATTATTATACTATTATTATAATTATGATTAGATTAAATTTACAAGTTGATTGGTATTATTTATTTTTTAAATTGATTATAATTATTGCATTCAAATAGTCTATTTTTCATTAGGAATGCATAAGCGATAAGATCCATTCTATGGTTTATTAATTTAATTATGAAGTGTTATTTTTATCCATTTCTATTACACTATGTTAATTAAAGGATTTATTTAAATGCTTTAAAGTCATTATTATTTTATTATCATTAAAATGTGTAAACAATTATTTCAATTAAGTTCATCATATTAAATTAACATATAGAAACAACCTAGATAAATTATCAAACAACTTTAGCATGAAATTTAATAAATGTTCACTCTTCATTCTATGTTAAATAATTTTATCTGGGTGCTCAATCAAAAGACTATTTATGATTGATTAAGGTTGAGGGTATATATCAAATTAAATTGAACATGCACTCTTAATCTAGATTTATTATTCAATGGTGTATATGCATTACTCAATCATTATATATTCATGTTAAAAATAAATGTATAACAAAAGATTATGGAACTTAATCTTGCTCAAGTCGTCTAGCAATTAGGTATGTATTTTTGCTTGCTTTGAAAGTGTTGCAACTGTATTAAGTGTATATATTGAATGTTTAATAGATTAAGGTTGTAATTTTACTTTAAGATGACACATTCTTAACCATGTTGTACCCTATAGATTAGTTTTATGAAGAAATTTTGGCCCTATTACAGACACAAATGACATTTTTACATTGACATTTGTTAGGACTAGGCTATTTACATTTACTTTATGCATTATTTATTTACATGGTTAGTAGGATTAGGCATAGAGGATTCATTTTTCTCTAGCACATGTATCATAGGTTCTTGTGTGACACTGTATCTTTTCACTACATTTATTGTAACATACCAACCCTTAATGAAGTAAAAGTTTCTAAATTTATACCTTACGAGTAAATTAACTAAGTAAGAAGCCTTTGCAATAATTTTTTTCTTTTCTTTATTGAATATTTATGAACAAGATGCATTACATAATACAACATGGGTTCTCATTTCATCATAATAAATCATATTAAGTTACATCAATACAAGAATGCATACATTTACATACATAGCTCAAAGAGCTTTAGAACAAATAGTTGTAAGATGGTACAGGATCCTTTATTTTAAATGTTGGTTCTTTTGTCGCCTACTATGGAGGAGAAGCATCACTCATGCACTTTTTTTCCAACCACAGACTCATAAGTGATCCCCTGCACATCTATCATTCGATAGATGGCCCTTCCCTTCAACGAAGAGATTGGTAGAGTAACTGTTAATGACAACCAACTGAGCATAGTGTTGTGTCCTACATAACTAGAACTTGCAATCCCACAATTTCAGACTAGCATGTAATACTAGATCATGGTGAACTAACAATGTACAGTCTTGGTAGTCACACAATCCATAGTGGAGTCTCGGGCATTTACACTACTTTGATCAAAGAGATACATTCAATATTCCTACTGAGAGTCATTTATCACATACACTACTCAGGGTCAATTTGACTTAGGGCTATCTTAAAATACACATAAATATTGTCCTTCAATGGGTATTTTATCACCACAGATTAACCTATCACCATTTTAATCTACTTGGAATAAACCTACTTAACAAGTAAGTACACAAGCTCCCCCCCATACTGGATTAACTATCCTAGGAGTAACACAAGCTTTCCTAGCTAAATTGATAACTTAGCTAAGTGTATCAGGTGCCTCTTGTATTCAATCAAGCCTAGTATATAATATCTATGATATACACCAAACTCCTATTATGGAGTACTTACAAGCACAACATAAAAATAACATAAGGGTGAAGCCACAATAGTGGTTTACAATTGAAGTGAGGAAGGAAAACTCACATAAAACGAATGCATGGAAAAAAAATTGATTTTAGGGGTTCGTACGAACCTATTGGTTCAACCGAACCCATTAGGGGTTCGCTAGAACCTAGGTTCGGGCGAACCCTCCTAATACTTTCCCACCAAAAAATCCCAAGGATGACTCACCAACTTCCCATAAACTAACTTAGCTCAATCTACTGTGGTGTGTGTATGCTCAGATAGCTTATGTTACTGGTTACTCGACCAAGATCTTCTCTCGAGTGATACTTCCCTTCCCCCTGGAGGAATGGAACACATACCTATATCCACTAACACATGCACATGACAATCAATTGTTCACAACATATGCAATATACATAAACATCTCCAAAGTTATAATAATAATTGAATAACCATCTATTCACATATGTGTAGTATTTCTCCATGAAATAACATCAACTAAGATAACATCAAATGAGATAGCATTCACATTGATAACATGGTATGAGCACAATTTATTCATCTCCATAATTCACATTACATTCACATTTTACCCTACACAGTAATAGTAAATAGTAATTACACAATTGGGGTGTAACATTTATGATCTCATTTACAGTGAATCTAGGATCAACCATATCTCTATATTATTCTTTAAACACCCTTTGAAATCATATTATGTTTTAATGTTTTGATCTATGAGGATTTTGTACTAATCTCTAGTCATTTCATCTAAATATTCTCTAAACAATTTCATCATGAACATCTCATTCCATAGCTCATAATCATTTATTAATTTTTAAGACCACTAAATGATCCCCCAAAAGGTATTGTTTCCATAAAACTTAGTGAGCTTGTTTATGATCTCAATAAGCACATGGTTATAATAACTAGGTATTCCTTAAAAGTTCAAATACCTATATCATTCAAGTACTCTAGATCATCTTCTAGGTTGGTTACCCATCTAACTCACTATATTTTTGGGAGGATTGGGTGGTTCCTCTTATCACTAAGGATGGAATCTTGTATTAGAAACTTAGTTGGTAGCTTAGAACCAATCTTGTTGTGTAGCTTCTAGATTTATTAACATAACCTGTTACTTTTTTATTCTAGTTCTAATATTTTTAAGTAATTTCATATTTTCCACATCACCATTTATGTATAACTAATAAAATTCATATTTATTATACGCATTTCATTATTGTATTGATCTTCTTAAAAAAAATATCAATCTCTCTTTGTTCTACAAGACTTTGGACTTGTGGCTTAAGGGTTCTTGGTATAGAATTATGTGCAAGGGATCTAAGATAGTAAATCACTCTAACCCTAATTTCTTTTATCAATCCTATCATTTTCATATCCAATTATTTTTCCTTCATTATTATATTTTAAAATGTGGATCATAAATTTTAGATCTATTTTTATATTCAACCATTTTAAACATATACTTACATCTAAATGTAGAGGAGGAGATTTGCTACTCCCAAATATCTAGGACAAAGAAGAGTTTATAGGTAGAAAATGGTCCTCAACTACCTCAAAGGTAAAGATCAAGTGACAAAGGTAGAAGGACAAGGAAGTTTTGGTTATATTTTATGTTTTATGGCAGATTTTGGAATAAAGACTTCAAAAACCAAAAGAGAAAACTTCAAAGGTCTCGAGAGAAATTTGGCTAGCTTTTGGCCAAGGACAACAATGTAGTGCATAGACATATCCATGACGTGTTGTGGTATTGTACGAACCAAAAATAGAATGTGCTCATAGAAATAATAAGAATCTATTGTGTATTTGGAAACTAAAATATGAGTGATTAACTAAACTAACAAAATTCTTAAAATAAAAAAAGAAAAAATAAGAAAACTAATGTGCATATATTTAAATGAAACAAAATGGATTTATGACAAGAGGAAAAAGAAGGAAATGAAGTCACAAGAGGTCCAACACTACAATGCTTCTTGTAACTCTCTAAATCAACAACTTACACATGTAGAAATAAGGTAAAATGTTGGGGTTGTTTCAAGGATTTCCTTGGTCAAACCCCCATTTTGGTGTTTCCACCTCCACAAATAGCTAAATAGATAGATAGAGAGAAAATAGATAAACAAATGGATAGACAAGACAATAGACAAGTTAAAAGACAATATTCTACTAAAATAAATATGATAATGTAGAGAGAATATGATTACCCTCCCTTTAGCAAGCTTGTGATGTCACACAACATTCTAGATGAGATAAGAGAGAGCCAATTTTCCAACATAGAAGCTAAGATGTTGTTGTAGGAGCCAAAAGCAATATAACTTGCAAGAATAATGGTGTAGAAGAGAAATGAGAATGAGAATGGAAGATTGAGAGTGAAAAGAATGAGTTGAAGGAATGAGAGAAAGTGAGTTTGAATGAAGAAAAGGCATGTAAGAGGGCATTTTTGGTGCGTCTGCAACCCATAGAGGTGTTACACTTCACTAGGAGGTGAAAGTGTAGTGTCCCAATGACCAAAAAATTAGGAATCTTCTCAAGATGTTTGCATAGTGTGCAAATGTCTATGCATTGCAAAAGAATACCCGACAAAAATTTACTTGAAGACCAAAAACAAAAGGGTCAAGGATGAAATTGAAGTTAAGGAAAAGGGGATTTCTATTATCATCTTTTATTAAGCTAAAGAGAGGGTTATGCAATGTGAAATTGCACATGGTGCAATTTTAAAATATTACATTTGTCCCCCACTTTAGCGAGCATATGTATTCTAACATGTGAGAGCTAAAATAGAAAGAGGTTGAAGAGAATATACCCATGATGAAGAGGATGCAGGTCTTCAATTTGATATATGCAATAAAGAAGCTAATCCAAGATACAAAGAGGACACAAGTCTTCCATCTTGTAAAGCTGATTGTATTCTCACCACAAACATGTTAGCTACAAACAAACACATTAGGCGAAAAAAGTAAAAAATAGGCAAGATAAAATTTGAAGACATGACATAATCTAATTAGATAAAAGAGAGCATTGATAGGTATGGATAGCAAGGCTAGAGACAGTTTTATGAAAATTAGATAGGCATGTGGCTACTACAAACTATGTTGCAAGACATTCATAGAAGAGATAGAAAAGACAATTCTAGTCAGGTTGCCCCTAAGCTAGATGATGAGATCATAAGACATTAAGACATGTTTTTTAAATAATTTGTTTCAAAAAATTAAGAATAAGTAGATATGATAGCCCCCCTTAGAATGATGTGTGTTATGCAAAGGAGCACATGCCATTATAAGGATAAGAGAAAGACAAAGAGGTGTTGTGGCACAAAATACATGGCAAGATGCATCCATGGGATGTTTTCATGCAAGAGACAACACATAGAATCCACAACATGTAAAAAAAAAATAGATGAAGAAATCAAGATCATAGGGGGATCCAATTATTTGGGGTCAGAACTAATCATAGATATATATAGATAAATATAATATATAATATGTATGAAATGTCATCACCCCTTAAATATATTAGAATAGGAAGAAGAGCACATGAAAACAAAATAAAAATTAGGTCAACCTCAAAGAGGCCTAAATTCCCCAATGCTTTGCATCATTCCTAATGTGAAAAAGAAAAAGTTTACGACAAATAGAAGAATGATGAGACAAATAGAAGAAGTGTAAAATAGATTTTCTCTCCTATATCCAAGTACCTATAAGGGTATCAAGTTTCCTCCAAGCAAGAGCAAGAACATAAAAAAGAAAGCACGAGGGAACACAAACAAACACACACAGGTAATCTAAAGATAAAGAAGAGGTACTTCTCTAGTATGACACCTCCAACAAGTCATCTTGCTAATATCATTGTAAAGGGAGGGAAGACAAGACTATAGGGGGGAATAGCAAGGGAGGTTCCTGTTGACTCACCTATATCAATAGTCAAGGAGGAGGCTACCTCAACATCCTCATTAATGTCTTGTGAGGCTAATGTCATGGTCTTAGAAAAATGGAAGAAAGAGTGGGAATTTCCTCCACCAAGTCAAACATACACTTCTCCAGAGTGAAGTGTTGTGACTAAACATGAGGAGGAGGATGAACTAGAGAGTCATTACCATCCTCTGAAAAAGGGTTAGTGACAAACTCTGAGGAAGGAGATGGCATACCCATCACGAGAATTGTCTAATCCAAAGTGTAATAGGGAAAAGAGAGTGAAGAAGACCTCTTATGACCATCATTTGGAATGATTTTGTGCTCTAACTTACACTTAAGAGGAGGATGGGACATCCTCACAATAGAAGCAGAAGGTGTAGAAGCCATAGTAGACACAACCTTTTTATGAGGCATGGCAATGGGCTCAAGGAAAGGAGGAAGATCTAGTAAAGAGGTAAATAGAGGAGGCTCCATAGAAGGAGCAATGAGAATGAAATCAAAATACTATGTCTCACTTTTTTCCCAAGATGGACATTCACATCAATATTTTTAATTGAATCTTTATCTTTTGAGACCTATAGCAGCTAAACCACTAAGAATTTGAAGATGATGCAAACTAGTGGTTTGTGGAAATTTGTGTGTAAATTCTAAATATTATTTTTTCAAAAAATTCAAAAATAAATTATGAATCTTTCAAAACCTCCTTTAATAACTAGTTTTAAACTAAAAACAACATTTTTCATAAAGTAACGTTTGTATCGTACAACATAACATTTTTTCTATGAAAAATAAAATTCTAATTTTTTAAAATATAGATTCTCAACATCAATATCTAGGGAAAGGATATTTTTCCATAATTTTTTGTTACATATATATTTTTTAATTAATTTCCAAAGTCACTGTAACTATAATTTGGACATACATATGTGTTGTACAACCTACCTTGTGTACATATCGAAATCCATTTCTTCTTTTTTTGACGAAATAAGGACATCAATACCTAGGGAAAGGGAATTTTTTGAATTTTTTTTACAATGGTTTACTATTTTTCCACCTCTACAAAATGAAGAGCTTGATGTTTGAATAAAAACCTAAGTCTAGTAAAAATTATTTAAAATTAAATACAAGATAAAATGAAAACATATCAAAAATATACTTGTTGGAAAGCTCATTTCAATGGCTATAATTTTGTAAAATATAATTTCTAAATGACGTTATTTCATCCCTCAAAAGGTAAAGAAAAAGTGTTTTTTGCTAGCATTTTGATAGGTGTGAAAGAGACTCCATTGTGGGTATGATTTAATACTAGAGGAGTTATATCCAAGGGGGTTTGATCTAAGGGGGACTCATCTATCCCTCTTCAATTAAAAATCTTTAGATGGAACCTCTCAAGGCTTAAATCATTAGTTTTTCTAAAGAAATTATTTCAAGAAAAAATCAACATGTCTGAAACGTGAGACACACTATTGTGGTAGCACCCATGAACACTTGCACCCTTTTGGGGTGAGGCTCATTGAGATCTATTGAGGAATCTAAAAGCAAGACAGAGGCAATGGGAACAGAATCAAAAGTGAAAGAAAAAGTAGAGACAAAAATAGAAGCAAAAATAAAAGTATAAAGAGGAACAAGAGGCTCCCCCTTGATCTTCTTTGAGGCTTTGCATTCCTAGGGCCTTGTCGATGATGCTTACACTCACGCACTAGATGGTTTTGATGGCTATGGGTACTAGGAGGCACAACATGAGAAGACTTTAGGGGATCTTGTTCCTCTTGGGGAGTAGTCTCCACAACCATTGCTAACAGAAGAAAAAACTTCTAAGGGTCATGTTCCACAGGAGGAATGAGAGGAGGAACAAAGATAGAAATAGGGGTCTCGATGATGGGCCCCTTTCTCTTGTCTACCTTAGAGGTAGGTGGGGGAATAGAAGGAGGCCTTGAAGGTTGAGAAGAAGGAACAAACCCACACGAATGCTTCCCATTGCCATATAGGGTGGATCAGGGAACTATGGGTAAGATAGGAAGTTGGAACACCAACGGTTTAGACATCTACAACATGGGTGCCTTTATTTTTCCTATTCCATGAATAGTAAAAGGAACTGAGGACACAACCAAGGGTTGTGAAGTCATTAAAGAAGGAGAAGGCCTAAGGGAGAGAGCCTACTTGTCCTTAGCCTTTGAAGAAGAAGGCATAAGGGAAAAGGCATTATATTGTGCAAACATAGAAGCCTTCATAGAGATAGCATGGGAGGAAGGTGGGAAGACAACATTAGAGACAAAACCTCTAGTCTTATACTTAAAGTAGGCCTTGTAGAGCAAGTCCCTTCTAGGTGGTAAAGGTCCAACTGGAGCAAGAAAAAAATGGTCAAAAGAGAAGCCTCCACATGACACAAATGGTGTGTATCGAATGTCTTGGATAGTATACACCATGCCATCATGAGGAAACTTAAAAAAATTGTGGATAACCGAGGTGACCACATTCATAGAGACTAGCCACAAAATGCCTAGCCTAACCCTAAACAAGTTGGATTTAGGTATCACAACAAATGGGACCTCCAGAGACGTAGGTCCAAAAAGGACCAACAAAGATATAGAACTAATAGGCAAAAAAAAAATACCATAATGGGTATAGTGGTCTATGACTCATCATCTTTATCCTTGTGTAAATTATTTATTCAACACAAGGAAATAAGGGTTCCACCTTTTGAGAGATGGAACCTAGGGGGGACTTATTCCACTCTTAGTTCATTAAAGGAAACCCTACAGGCTTCAACCCAATAATTCAATTGAGGGAAGGATAGCTAGGGGTTTTCTTAGGTGTGATTAAAAATGGAATTCATCACTAAGCAAATGCTTAGAAAGAAGGAAATGAAAGCAATATGCAAATCTAGCTATATGACCTAGAAAGTGGAACTTAAAAAATCAAAATAATAAACTGAGGATAAACAAAGAAGCGCCTAGAAGAGTGGATATTTCCAAAACAAAGTCTGCAACTCTAAAATTTTAACTTTTGAAGCTTACTAGGAGTCATATGCTAGAGTGGGAGATTTAGTCCTACTATTGGAATCTAGGTAGAATTTGAAATCTTCTGCTGGAAAATTAGGATCTATAGAAAACTATTGAAAATTGGTATACTGGGACTCATACGCCCAAGTTAGCGATTTAGTCCCAGTATTAGGGTTTCACTAAAACTTTTGTAGCCTCAAGTGATCTCTTGTAGCTTTCGTCTTGTCCAATCTTCAAGTCTGAAAAATTTGAATTCTGATATATAGGTGAGTTTCTGTGAAGATGGCAACTTCTTGACAACTTTGACAACTTTCTTCAATCTTGCAATTTTGTCTTCAAAGGATCTTCAAACTCCAAATTAACTAGATCTACAATCACACATGAAGAGGGAAAAATATTGTTGTGTCAAGGAATAGGGGTTTGCCTCAAGGTCAAACCTCATTTTGGTAATTAAACCTTGAAATGAAATGAAATAGAATGAAGGAATGATGAATGAACAATATGCAATGTTTCAACTCACCAAACCCATGAAACAAAGGTTGCAAACTAGTGTGAAATGGCTAGCATGAATATAGATCTTGACTCTTGATCTTGATATGAGATAATGTATTTGAATACTTGCTTGAATCATGAAAACCTACATCAAAAATGTTAGCTCAAAAACACATACGATGCATGATGAATTTGACATGATACTTGAATCTTGAATTCTGCTTCAAAATGCTTGATAATCAGCTCTTGAATGCTCTTGTAAAATTCTCACTTGAATGCTCATAATATCAATTGAATTTTTCTAGCTTGTTCGAAGAAATTATGTGAAATAACCTTGTATTTATACTTGTTTATGCCAAATTTCCTAAAATTACAACACTACAAGCCGACATCAAATCTAGGATAATAAAATCCCACCAAGAATTTGATTTGAATGAGTCTTGGTTAAAACGAGACTCATACGCTAGTTGGGGCATATGAGTCCTAGTGTCTTAAACATGAGACACAAACTCCAAGAAGTGTTAAGTTCAAGGAAATTTTTGAAATCAGGCCTCAAGACCTAGTGGAACCCATACGGCCAAGGGGGTGTATGAGTCCTAGATCACCATATTTGGAATACACAACCTCAAACACTAAATCATTATTTGTTCATTATAATTGTTAGGAATTGCATGCAGAAAATATCAATTAAATGCAAATAAATGTTGGAAAGAGGAATGAAAAACATAGACATAATAATAGTGAGAGACAAAATTTAACATGGTTCACCCAAACTCGAGCTACATCCACCAACAGAGATTCCAATATTATTATCTAGCAAAAAACCGATTACAACCCGCAATCCATGCAACTCAATACCACTACAAATGCTACAATACAATATCAATGAAAACTCTAACCCTTAGCCTTTTATCAAGACTTATGTCAGTAACAAAATATGGTTTTTTAATCTCGTCCAATAGAAAAATAACTCTCGATGCTTTTATAAAATAATAAAAATCGTGAGAGGTTTAGGGGGCACTACCCTCGAGCCCCCACAGGAGTGTTGCCCATCAACCCCACCCTATATCATGATAGGGAGTGTGCCAGGGGAACTACCCTTGGACCCCACAAGAGGCGCTACCCCTTGACCCCATCTTGGGGGTGCTACCCCCAAACCCCCATTAAATAATTTGGGGGGAAACCACGCCAATAAAAGTGGGGAAAATTTAACCTCCAAGTCTAATTAGGCTCCAAATACCAACAATAATGTGTTAGGATTATCCTAGGAAAGATGCATTAAATAAGCCTTGTGGATGCAAAATAGGACTAAATAAGGCATAAAGAAGCCTAATTTTAGTAGGGAGGTCCCAAACAAGTGTGAAAATGTAAAGGGATACATTTTTCTACACTACATTTATGAAAATTATCTCCTTTGTGATGAAATTGACCTAACTCGTAGGGTCAACCATAACACCAGTCGTGACATTATCATTGACTCTATTTGGTATGTACATTGAAGGAGGTTCCCTATTTAATTGCAATTCACATGGTGTGGATCATGTTATATCATCTTTTATCCACATGACCTAAAGGAGGAACATGAGTGTACAAAACCATGTTTGCATACTCATATGGACTAGGATCAATAGCTGAAGAAGAAGCAATTCTGATCAAATTAGTTGAATGGGAAGGGAAAGGATTTGTGTATATTTGTAGTTGACTATTAGGTTTGGCTATAGATTTATTTGAATTTTTCTTTTTACCATCAAGTCAGATGGTACCGTTGTCGATGTGGTATTGGATAACATGCCTAAGACATACATTATTTGATGTCATGACCTAATAATCAATGGTATTGATAAATTTTTTACATGTCATACCATTGAGGATAGGTTTCATATAGCAATCTTATCTCTAGAAGAGAAATTACACAATATTTTAACAATTTCTTAAGGACATTTGTGTAGGACTCAATTTTTTTTATAAAAATTCTATTTCATCCTATAGAAATTAAGTTAGTAGGATCAAATACCATGTTCACTATAGCTTTATTCTTTTTCAACTCTCCAAAGACAAACACAACTAGTTGATTATTCAAATGAGATGATAAGGAGGGATCCTTACACTAAGCTACCATCTATTGATATTCACACAATGCAACACACATATGGGAAAAATAAGGGTATGTCATTAGGAAGAATTTATCTCACAACATTGGCAACAAGTTCTCAATGAACACATGTTGTACATCAAACTTTGGTAGGGCATGGGAGATTTGGGAGAACATAGCTTGATAAGAGGCAATAAAATCAGTTACTTTTTTGTGAGCCCCCTTCTTGCACCGAACAATATTGGTAAAGGAGATATTTAGTCTAATGTTTGCCTAGAATTTTTGCAAGCATTGATTTACCAATTGGTCAAAATAAAAGATAGAATTGTTGGGAAGTGAGCAATACCATTCCAAAGCAGTGTACTTTAGGGAACATGAGAAAAAATTTACTAACAAAGCATCATGGCAAAATAAATTGGTACACATGGCATTAAGAGATGAGACATGCATCTACAGATCTCCCCTATCACTGTACTTATCAAATTTAGGAATCTCTATCCCTTGAGGGATGGGGGTATTCAAAATAGCAAGAGATAAAGGGCTACAGTGATAATATGAATGAAACATGGGTTGAGAACTTGAACTAGCCAAGTTTTCCAACTAAGATTGCATCTAACCCATGTTTTTTAAAAGAGAATTAAGGACAGGATCTATTGATGGAGGCTAACTAGTTGAAGGGCCAAAAGTGGGAATCCATGTTCTAGATGTAGAGGCTTTGAATCCCAAAGGGACGCAGTTCACTCTGATCATAAGAATTTCTTGGGGTATGGTATTGGTATTACTAGTAGTAGTAATAGAGGTAACAAAAGGACCAATGTCCACTATATGCATAGACACTCCTAGAATTATAACATGCAATTGGTGGCCAGTGATTTTTTATTAGAAATCTTGAGGATTACTAAAGATAGAAGTGTATGAAGGGATATGGATCTCCACTATATTTACAATCCCTTGAAGTAACTCCAAGCCTCTATTATTGGAAATAAGTAAATTTCCCAAACCATTAAGAAGAGGAGCAACTTGAGATATGAGTTTTATTTTGCTAAAAATTCTTCAACATATCCAAGTCTTACTTCCAAAGAGTGAAGCTCTACTCAGCAAGAACCTTGAGAGTAGCTTCCTCAACTATGGGAGAGGAAGATTTAAGAGTGTTTGGTGGAGCATGTGCTTCAACTTGAACATAAGGAGGGGAGAAACTAGTTGAGATTCATGTTGAGAACTCCTCAAATTCAAGACCTTGATAGGGAGGATTGAACCATTTCCTAGAATCCATATCTAAATGTTGATAACTCCTTCCTACTACATGTCTGAAGGTAGTGGATTGGGTTGTGAAACTCATAAAAGGGTGTCACAAAACTCTATCCAATATACATCCTGACAAGAAAAAAGAAAAAACTTTGAAAAAAAGATAAAGACAAGAATATGTTCATGTCAGGTTCACAAAAATGTAGAGGAAAAGAAATTTTCTACTCCTGAGTGTCTAGGAAAAATAAGATTCTATAGGGAGAAAATGGTGTTGGAACACGATTGTTGTTGTGCCAAAAGATCAACCTATTAACAATTTGATGGTTATTGTTTTAGAACCAAACTTAATCTTACCAAATTCCTATGAATTTTCCATAATTCAATCATTAGAAAAGGAAAGGATTAATAGGCCATTACTTCTACTCTTCAGGCTCTGTGAAACCTAGGAGGGTTATCCTAAAAATGTTTAGATGATATTCCTGTGCTATTTTACCATGAACATTGTGACAAATAGATGCATTCCTATAAACTGCTAAATAGATAAAATCTCTTAAGGATTTGGCTGGACCTTAAGCAAATTGCTACCCAAAGCAAGGAATGAATGATACTTCGTGACACTTCATTGTAGGGTATGTACAGGATCATCATGGAAAAAATAGGCCCTTAAGTGGCGATGAAAATTCATAAAAATTAGAGTTAGGCAACTTGACGTAAAAATTTGAATAAGTTATCTATATTATTTTAAAAATATGTAAGAATAGAATCTGTAGCAAAATGAATGTAGTTTCTAAACTACTAGGTTTTTTTTTTAAATCTATTTGGTGAAAATTTGAAATTTCAATGTAGTAGTACTTAAATTTGTGGAAAAATAAGAAGTAGGTGTCTGTCACCACCCTAACCACGATAAAATGATAATATTTTTTTATATGATTTTAGATATAAGTAGAGGACTCATGTCCCAATGTGATGCATATTTTTTGTAATTTTTTTCCAAGTAGATAATTAATTATGATTTTTATTACAACTTTTAAAAAATATAAAAACTCATATACCTAACCACCTTAACTTGGTCAAAACTTCATGAAATTCAATTTTTTTTTTAATCCTATAGTATGCAAAGCATAGAATGTGATGCATGTTATGGATTCAAAAAATGTGATACCGTTTGAAAGCTATAGATGTTTTTCAATCAGCCTATCAATCAGGACTTTAGTCATAATTCAAATAGAAAATGAATAATAATTATTGATTAAATTCAAAGTAAAGCATAATTTATATTGGTGGAAAGCTGAGAGTCTCCTTTAAAAACCCTTTTTGTTTCATCAATTTTGGGTAAAAAAAGTTGTCAGCCACATACCCTACACGTACCCATCATATCGCCACTTTTTGGCCCATCATGATCCTGCACATACCTTGTAATTAAATGTATTCAGGTGATTTTCATTTTTTTTTGTGTTCTAGGTCAAGTACAAGCTGACTCATTTATATTTAAGATGACCAAACTAATAGACCAATGTTTTATCCATGGGTAACAGAGTCACATTTGTAACAAATTGTAATACATTAGCAATAGACTCAACATTTATAGGCTATTGATATATTGCTTTGCAATACTCAACTCATTATATCAAAAATAGAAACTACTTAATAATCGTTGAATTTCATCTCACAAACCTATGATCTTATTAAAGCATTTAATCAGTTCTTTGAACCAAAGCAAAAATAAAACCATTCATTCCACCAAAATGATTGAAGAAAAATAAAAGATTTGTGGTCATTCTATTCATAATCTAGAAGACAAAATACATAGGAGAGAATTTGTTCCAAAATTTGTATTTTCATTCATACAATGTTGCTACTATAAAACTATTAAGCCCATTACAAACTAGAATGTACCCTAGACTCCATACTATTCTATTCATTTGTTCTTGATTTACATAACAACTCTTACATGAGCTCAATTTTCCAACCTAGACAACTTGAACCCAAAATTAGAACCCTGTATAATTGGCCTTCAATTCCCATTTATTGCAACATGGGAGCAACAAGCCTCAGGCCAAATTACAATTTCAGCCACAATTACATTTGACATTCAATTTCACTTCAATTTCAAAACTCCCTAGATGGTTACATTTACACCCTATGGAAAAGGGAAAATCACATAAGACAAAAAACCTTTTCAATGCTGAAGATTTACTCGCCTTCCAAAAGGCATCATTTGTCATAGTAGTAGCACTCAAAACCACTCATCCCCAGTAACTGAATTTCTCCTTGTCAACACCTAAGACAAAAAATCACATGTTCATTAAAGAAAATTTACCCACCATCCAAAAGGAAATCCTCACCATTGCAATGGCATCCAACACCTCTCCTTCAAGTCAGTCATCAAAAACAAAAACACTAACCTGGGGCACTACCTTTGCAATGGTTCATCATCTTCAAAATTAGAGTGTGCATGTCCCCCTAGTACTTTTGTTAAGATCAAGGAGCTTATCTCGCCATCAGAATCTCACAAACCTGCAGTTACGAGAAGGTACCAGGCATATTTTGGATCCTGATCAGCCTCATCTTCCATGAAAATGTCAGGTTCCTCCATATAAGAATCATAAGCTTGTGGTCCTTATCCTTCTTCCTTTTCTTCTTGGAATGACCAACCTCTTCTTCAGAATCCTTCATTTTTGCACCCTGTTCTTTCAAGGACACAACACCAGGCTTATTCTAACCAAGAACAAAAATCCTACTTCTTAGGTGGTAAGTGTTCATGGCCTCACACTCCAAATACTATCATGAGTTCTCTCCTCAACCTTTGGATTTTTCAAGAGCTCTTGGTGTATCTTGCTTAGTTTCAGGTGTATCATCTTGGGATTTAAGTGTATTGATCCTTTTGGATCTCCTTACTGGTTGGGCTAACTCACTAAGCTTAAGCTCACTCATTCTTACAAAATAACAGGGCTAAGGCCTACAAATTTTCAATTATAGAGAGACCTCACCAACTTGCAGAATAAAGATTCTTCAAGATAACATGCATTTCCTATTAACTTATTGAAATTATTCAAATAACCAAACCCCTACAAACCCTTGATACCTAAAACCTATAGAGACCCAACAATTACCAAGACCAACAAAGTGATGCATAGTTGACACACAGAAATTTGAAAATCAACTTACCTAGGAGAACTATCCTAATAGCCCCACAACTGCTTTCCAAAGCTCTTCACACCTTCTTCTTAGAATCAAGAACAATTTCTTGACTTTTGATGGTTTCAATTGTGAAATAAATTGGCTGACAACCCCCATTATATCAAACAATTAGAGCATGCCCATCATTAATGTTCAAAGAAAGCTTGCGCGAGTGAGCTGACAATTATCCACTTGATTTTAAATCTTAGTCGTTGATCATGCAATGAGATAAATCAACAAATAATCCGAATCAAAGCAATTAATTTTGAGAAGGATGACTACATACACCTAGTGCCTTTGTCCAATAAAAAGAACCATGTGGATAAGCATCTAACATATCTGCACACTCCATCATCCACTTAGCGCTAAAAAGAACCTGTTGTGTCAAGCTTTCTCACATGCCCGTGAGAGTTAACCCACTCACAACTTACATCAACAGGGAGATGGGGAAAGGATAGATTAGATCTCCCATCTTGAACATGAGTGTTCCTTATTGCAAGAACACTTGCCAGGGCACATAATTCTATAACATGATTGATGGCCAAGATTAAAAGATATTCCCCACATTTAGAACATGTGCAACAAAACCCTTTTAGTGTTGCACACTTTACTCCCTCATACCCCTGTGGTGAAATATTTTATTGGAATTTTCCCTTTACTAATGTTGATTCTACCCCTTAGATTGCTCTACGTGGCACTCACCCGCCTCCCCACAAAGAGATGGGAGGAGGATGCGGGTCTTGCATAGGATGGCAGGGAGCAATCAAGATTGACCTATGTCATCTACCATCAATCGCCGATCTCAATTGAATAGGGAATTTTCTTCCTTCACAGTCTGGTGGGTCCCTCTAGCAAGGCTACACTTGTTGTCCAATTGAGTTACCCCATGATATTATTTTAGGGAAAAATAAAATCAGACGAGCTAGCGGGGAATGGTCGACATGAAGACACGTCATTTAACAACCACTGTTGGTTCCTTCAAACTACTACTTGTTGACTTATTCAAGGTTCTCAAACCCACCAATGCAAAGGGCACATGGTGATCAGCCCGCCAACCGATCAAATTATTTTAGTGGAAAATGGAACAGAGTAGGGGCACGAGGAACAACAAGGATCTAACCTCGATGATCCAATTATCCTTATAACACTAAATATTTTCACGTGCAAAATGTTAGTTCTAAAAGGGGGCCACCACTAGGCGTATAAAAAATGGGGACATAAATATTAAGGCCGAAACCTTTGGCAAATGATGGAAATACTAAACCCAAACTAAGGCCTTAACAAATATTTTGAAGAAAAATCAACCCATATTACTATAAGGTGTTATTTTTTAATAAAGCAATAGGAAATGACTAGGACACTGGGACTCAAGGGTTGGCAATAAAATAGACTCAATTCCATAAGATGTGTCTTAAATTACGAGAAACTGGCGATGAGGGGTTAACGATGAAATATAACGTTAGTACCAAACATCATAATTAAGGGTTTTTAGAAAGGGTTTTAGCAATACAAACCCTAATGCATGATAATAAAAGAAACCCTAAGCCCCAGGACATGAGACAAATCAAATTTTGCAAAATTTTGAGATGGAACACAAAGCATTTTTAGAGGTTCCATCGGTGGGTCCTACTAGGGATGTTTGTTCTTCCAAAACAGAGCGAGATCCAAGAATTTTGGGTTGAAACAAACCAAGCGCAAAGAAACAAAACTAGGAACTACTTGGAAAAGGTAGTAGGACCATACCAAACACAACCAAAGCAAACACACCTATATAAAAAAATATTCAAAACCTACAATGAGCTCGTCACTCAAAGTTTTCTTAGAAGCCTTTTCTGATGTATAGGTTTTTAACCTACATCTACAATTTGATAGGCTTCAACTTCAATTGGTGGCCCCAGGCCCCCAAAAACTTAGAACCAATCTTTTTGTCTATCAAAAACTTTATTTTCTACTGTCTGCATGGGGCTAAGGCTGAAAACATTGTCATGAATTTCCTACCAACTAACCTTGTTGTGGTCATTGCAATTAACCATTGTTGCCATGTGTCTGAACTTTCCTTTGTCATCATTAACTTCATCCAAATGAAAATTTTAATCATATATCAACTAAAATCCATAACCATTGTGTTTCCTTAACTCATTTAATTCACTATCATGTTCAACCAAATGCTCAACCAACTGGATTAAAATTTGAAAACTATCATAGTGCACTTGATCATTGACACTGTAAAGGTTGGTATCAAATTTTTAATTTGTACATCAAATTGAAAACTTTCATAATTGCTTTGTACAATAATTTCATCTAGAGGAATATATCATGATTTATTGAAGGAAAACTACAACTCCAAACCTAAGAAATCAAAATGAAAAAAAAACTCATATAAATCCCTAGAGTCATCTTCTAATTTCTGTCCCATGCCAGAAAAACATTTGTTTTGCATGACAAACAAAAAGTGTTCATATACTAGAACACTATCAAACTAATACTTGCACTCACTTGAGCATTTCAAATTAGTTATATTGTCACATGCTCAAAAACCTTGGAAAGGTGATTCATCAAAACCCATGACATCAATGCCCTTATTCAGATCAGGGTTGTCACTATAAACATCACTACCAATATCATCCCATGCATCAAAGAAAACCTCCATTTTAGGTTCATTAACATAGTCCAATCCAGTTTTTAAGTCATCATTTAGATCAATGCAAAATGTTTCAAAGGATGGCTCAAATAACTCAAAATTAATTGGGTCAGCAACAAGGCACTCATGTGCATTATTGATTGATAGGTATGATGACCCAAATGTGAAAGTTTCATTATAATTTGAATGTTGTTCATTAGCAACTAAACAAGCCTCCTCATCCCTGTTCTCATCAACGCATTCTTTGTCAAAAAAAGTCATGCCCATTTTTGGGAAAAAACATGCATATTTTATCTCTGCTTCACATAGATATTCAAAAACAACATGGACATGAGCCTGCTCATTAGCATCATGGTCAACATCATCAATATCTTTATCATTTATGACACTGTGCTTTGGGTTAGGATATTGTTCAAACACATACATGCTTATCCTCAAACTCATTATCATTCACAAAGCTAGCATATTCTATTTCTGATATAACTAGATTGCATTCCAAGTACATCCATCACATGAGATTTGTTCACTCACTTGTGAGAAAAAGATCTCATGAGCATTAACATTATTGCATCCTTCATACAACGAAAATGCTTCTAGATCATTCTCATAAAAAGATTCATACTCCTCAGAGAAATAATCAGAAACCTCACTCTCCCTATGATCATAATCACAAGGAAATTCATTATCATATGCCCTATGCTTAGAGTGTTCAAAGTGAATTCTCAAACTCTCATCCTTAGTATCTTTACCATTTCTTTGTAATAATACATCAACAACACTTGCAAAAGAATCTTCATCCTTATCACCAATGTACTGATTTGCACATAGGCTACTTATGAATTTATTACAATCACTTTCCTCACCCATACCACAAGATGGATGTCTATTCTGTAATATACCCCTTTCACTCATTTGCATTTCCTTCTGATTCTTTTCAATAGGATAGCCACTATTGACACTTTAAGACATCATTCTTTGTGCATAATCACACTTGGCTTCCTCAACAATCCTTATCCAGTCAAGTAATATTGATCAAAACCCCGAGGCTTCAAGTCTTTTGGCAAAGCACTTAGCCCTAGCTCAAAAATTTCACAAAACAAGTCAATGCATGTTGAGTCTTTAGGTCTAAGATTCTTGGTAATTTCCAACAAGGCATCCAAAAACCTTGCTAATAGGTCATATGGTGATTCTCCCTTATATCTTTTCATACTAGACAACCCTTGAACAAAAGACATTTGATCAGTATTGCTTAACATTTGTTGATGTTCAACTTGGAATTCATCATCAATTACACTAGGTAATGATGGAAAAACTAGAACATTAGAGGCACCATTGTCATGACAATCACTACTATTGTCTGATCCACTTACATGAGGTGTACTAAAACAATCGACACTTGCAATCATGTATCCCTTCATCATTGAGTATCTCAAATTGTTTTCAATGTCCATGGAAATTTTACATGCATGATGCAATGTTGTAAGATCCTTATCTCTCAACAAATAACTCATTTCTTCACCAAATGCACCCAATTATACAACCAAACACTCTACATCACTTGGTCTCATACTTTTGTGGATATCCCTGATTTCCTTCACAAATCTGAGGTTAAAAGTTGGGACTAACTCTTCTTCATCCTTTTGAATTTCCATGAGTCTTTTCCTTACTGAACTTGGATGAATTCTTTGACCAAATTGTTCTATAATTGTTGCCACGAACTCATTCCATGAGGAAATAGAACATACCAGTGGTAAGTATGAAAACCAATCTCTGACATCTTCCTTTAGAGATTGAACAAAGAGCTTCATGACAACATCTTCGTGACTTATTTCATAATCTCCCATCAATTCCATAAATGTATGTAAATGCTTATAAGTTGATTCTAAACTTTTCCCTATGAATTTTGGAAAATGTTCCCTAACCTCATTAGAGACAGGGTTTGGGAAACCTTGAATACCATTAAAATTCAATGATTTATACCTTCCAATAGAGAAATTTCTTTGATGGGATGATAAAGGTTGCACATTCTACATGTTTTCACTTCACACCCCATAGGGGCATATATGGGAATGATATATTTTCTTGCCCCCTTTACAAACCTCAACCATCAACTTTATAGTTGATCATTCACTACCCTATTTCTTGGTTCCGTCATGACCTTTATAGACTACAATACATAAAGCTCAAATGCATTTACACCTAAGATCTCTTCAGTGAGCATACTTACAAACAAGCATACTTCTTCAAAATAATGCAAATACTGCAAGTTAATAACTCAGAAGTATAAAAAATAGTCACTACCATTCCCTTTCTTAGTCCTTAACTTCACTCAATAGGGAACCAAATTTTTCCAAAACTTTCAAATATTGTTTTCATAATGTATTTATTTGCTTCTTGAAAGCCAAAATGTGAGAAATACCTAGATATGTTGCAACTATTACAAGCTCTTCATTCTGATTGGAGATCTTTATAGATTTGAAACTGTCTTCATAATTTTCATCAGTTTCTTTCCATAGAGTTGCCACCTCTTTTCACAGAGGAACTAAACTTCAACGGTATGAAGTTGTTTCAAAGGTTAATTTCATTCTGGGTCTTTCAATAGCAGAGTCACACATAATTCCTTTATATGTTTATTGTAACACAACCCTTTCTAGGATTAAAATATTCAATATCTGAACCAGGTGTTCAAATTCACCCAATTCTTTGACTCTTTCAAAATAGTACCAAAGTCATTTGGAATTCTCCTTTTAGCTTCTCATTAGGGTACTTCATCATATGAGCTTAGGTCCACTTCATCTCTTTTCAAAAAAATCCTCAAATAGTACACATGGGTATGTGCAAGATCATGATGGTCCAAAAAGTGGCGATATGATGGGTATGTGTAGGGTATGTGGCTGACGACCTTTTTTTTACCCAAAATTAATGAAACGAAAAGGGTTTTTAAAGGATATTCTCAGCTTTCCACCAATATAAATTATGATTTACTTTGAATTTAATCAATAATTATTATTCATTTTCTATTTCAATTATGACTAAAGTTCTGATTGATAGGTTGATTGAAAAACATCTATAACTTTCAAACAGTATCACATTTTTTGAATCTGAAATGTGCATCACATTCTATGCTTCGCATACTATATGATTAAAAAAAGAATTGAATTTCATGAAGTTTTTACCAAGTTAAGGTGGTTAGACATACAAGTTTTTATATTTTTTAAAATTTGTAATAAAAAATCATAATTAATTATTTACTTGGAAAAAAATTACAAGAAAATATGCATCACATCAGGACATGAGTCCTCTACTTATATCTAAAATCTTATAAAAAAATATTATCATTTTATTGTGGTTAGGGTGGTTAGAGACACCTACTTCTTATTTTGAAATTTAAGTACTACTGCATTGAAATTTCAAATTTTCACTTTGAATAGATTTTTTTTTAAATAAACCTAGTAGTTTAGAAACTAAATTCAATTTTCTACAAATTCTATTCTTACATATTTTTGAAATAATATAGATAACTTATTCAAATTTTTACATTTTCTAAATTTTTTGCCACTTAAGGGCTTGCTTTTCCCATGATGATCCTGCACATACCCACACTCGTACTGAAACCTCAAAGTCACCACCCACATCAAGTGAGAAATTATGAAAATATTCAAGTAATCATAGGTAAATCTTGATAGAATCTAAAAATTCAAAGAGAACACATCAAACCCTAAACCACATTTCAAAGAATTGAGCCAATGACACCAAAGCTAGACTAAAAGATGAATTTGTATTTTAAAAGCATTTGATGAGCACACTAATACTTCTAATCTGGAACCAAGTACTTCTTGAGTATCCCCAACAGAGTCACCAATATGTTGGTTATTTTTTTAGAACCAAACTTAATCTCACTATATGCCTATGAATTTTCCATAATTCAATAATTAGCAAAGGTAAGGATTGGCCAACAAACAAGTAAAGGATTACTAGGCCCTTACTTCTACTCTTCAAGCCCTGTGAAACCTGGGAGGGTGATCCTGACAATGTTTAGATGATATTCTTGTGCTATTTTACCATAAACATTGCGACAAATAGATGCATTCCTTTAAACTGCTAAATAGATAAAATATCTTAAGGATTTGGCTGACCCTTAAGCAAATTGCTACCCAAAGCAAGGAGTGAATGATACTTCATAACACTTCATTGTAATTAAAGTTGTTTAAGTGATTTTCATTTTTCTTTGTGTTTTGGGTTAGGTATGGGATGAATCATTTATATTTAAGATGACCAAACTAATAGACCAATTTTTTATCTATGTGTAACGAAGTCACATTTGCAACAAATTGTAATACATTAGAAATTAGACTTGGCATTTACAGGCTATTAATATATTGCTTTGTAATACTCAACTCATTATATCAAAAACAAAAACTACTTAATAATCCTTGAATTTCATCTCACAAACCTATGATCATATTAAAGCATTTAATCAGTTATTTGAACCAAAGAAGAAATAAAACCATTCATTGAACCAAAATGATTGAAGACAAATAAAAGATCCTTGATCATTCTATGGATGCTAAATCTGAAACATGTTTAAATATTAACATAATAATATCATGTTAGTCATTTGAAACACATTAAATTCAACATCCCTATGAAATACTTAGCCATGCTAAAATATGAAAAACTAAATAGAACAAGAATAGCTAATTGCAAGCATATGAAAACATGATCAAACCCCTATCTCATAGTGGATTGGTGCTTCTTCAATGTGGAAACAAGCCCTTTCCCAATCCTTGCTAAGCTCCATGATGAAAATGATATAAAAATGCTTATGAAGATGATATGGATTCACATGACAATGATGCATTTGTGCATGAGACTGTGGAGAAAGATCTAAAGATTGTGGAGAATTTGTTGAAGAATGAAGCTTCCATTTATAGACTCTCAAGTTGAAAAAGTGTTCAAAAGAGAGCAATGTGGGATAAAGATTTGACCAATGAAATGAAGCCACTTGTCACCTTGTAATAGGTTGAGGAATGTTTAAGTTTTGGCCAATGTGCCTAAGAGGGGGAGATTCAAATTTGAATTTGAGAGTTAAATGATAAGTGGGGGACATGTAAGAGAGAAGTTATTGCCATGTTGGAGGGGACAAGTCAACTTTCTTTTCAAATTCAAACTTGGAGAATATTCCCAAAAGATTCTTTGTTGAGGGAAAATGATGAATTTTAATAAATCAATAAATTGATATATTTGTGCAAGTGGGAAAAGCTAGAGGATGTGATGGGTGATTAGATTAGGTTAATGAGGATTAGATTAACTTCGATAAACTTAAATTAAATAAAGTTAATTTATTCAATTTAAGTGAATGACCTTAGGAGATTGAATTTAATGAACTTGCTTTACCTAATGAATGGATGAATATGAACTAATAAAATGCATGATGTCAATTTCACGTGTCTACATTTTTCCCCTCTTTGAAGCAATGTACTTGTTGTGTTGGTTCAAAAAATAAACTTGCCGCGATCAAAAATTCAAAAAAAATCCTAATTTTTTCAAATGCCCCAGTGGAAAGAAGTACACTAGTACATTGCCCCCTCGAGAGATCGAGCGAAAAGATTTGATTTGAGGGTCGATCTCACGATAAAGAGGTTCAAAATGGATGGTTATGATGATGATGCAAATGAGATGGTTTTAAGATGCTTAGAGTAACCAATCTATATTATCCTAAGCAACTTAAATGATGATGAAATGCATGTGAGATGGATGATGCGATGATGCCTATATGATTATGCAAATGTATGATTTTATGAAATGCTTAGACTAACATATCTATATTATGATGATGAACATGCATGTGAGATGATATACATAATGCTAATGGTTTTTGGATGCAGGATGGATGCACTGGTGATGATGATTAACTAATCATGATGTGATGTTAGTGCGGAAAAGAAGAAAGAAGAAATGAGATGATGACAAGAGGATCCAACAAGTCCATGATCTGATAAGACTTTATTAGAGATGATGATGATGATAGATGATGATGATTTTCTTATCAAGGATTGGGATTTTAAAAGAGCTACTTACTTTATGTTTGATAACACACGTAGGTATGATGCATCAAGGTATAAAGAACCAGGATGGTGTTGTACCTAGTGCAATGGACTTTGTCTCGACAAACAAATAGGAGTATTCTTGTTCACACTTGACATACGGAAACCTTGCTAGGATGTACCTAACAAAGCAAGTATTCACCAAGTTATTTTACAAGAACGTCCAACAAGCATAGTAGACAAAAGATAATGATCATTGCCCCATTCCTATATCTCTAAATCCTTGGTTCGGATATCATCAAGAGGTCCTTGGAATGAGTGCAATAAGATAAATCAAAAGAAAAGATCAAGTACGCAAACAAGTCAATGTTCTTCATATCTTGAGCCAAAGGGATGTGTTTTGTTTTAGGATAAGAACCAAAACTATTGCCAAAAGATAATGCCCATTGTAGGAAGGATACATCCTAGGACATGTTAGTGGATGGTGGGAAGTTGATAGGTTTGTTCGAAAGGCTGTTGATACAAGGTCGATTGACATGTTTGAAAATGATCAAGAGTTTGATTTTGCATTTAAAGGTTTGTTGTTTTGATTTTTATTTTGTGTTTGAAGTTTGTGTTTGTTGATTGTTGTGATTGTTTCTGTTTGTTTTTCCAAAGGATGAAGGTGACGATCAATTTATTATGGATGATTGATTATCGCAGGTGAAAGTGAGATGAGCCAGATGGATTTTTTTTTCAAATATTTGGATGTTTTTGGAGTTTTGCAGTGTTTTGAGGCTATTTTTGGGTTTTTCGAGATTTTATGAATGTTTTTGGATTTTTGAATTTTGTAATATTTTGGGCTTTTCTAAGATTTTATGAATGTTTATGAATTTTGTTTTGATTTTGGATGTTTTTGGATTTTTGTGTCTCAGGGTTTGATCAAAGATTAGCCTTGCCTACATTTAAGCTCAAAGACGACGTAGTTCAGATTCCAATGTTTTTGATATTTTTTTTATTTTTTGAGCGTTTTTGGATTTTTGATATGTTTTGGTGTTTTTGGATTTTTTGCATGATTTTGATGATTTGGATATGGATATGATATGAGTGATCTATTTGGAATTTTGTTGAAGACCAACCTAAGGTTGACTGGTTGAATCGATGGATTAATAATGATGATAACATTGTTGAGGATACACAACATTGCAAGGATTTGATTGATCAGGATTGATGATGATAACATTGTTGAGGATGCACAACAATGCAAGGATTGATTGATCAGGATTGCTAACGATAACATTGTTGAGGATGCTCAACAATGCAAGGATTGGATTGATTAGGATTGATGATGATAACATTGTTGTGGATGCACAACAATGCATGGATTTGATTGATCAGGATTGATGATGATAACATTGTTGAGGATGCACAACATTGCACAGATTTGATTGATCAGGATCAATGATGATAACATTGTTGACGGTGCACAACAATGCAAGGATTGATTGATTAGGATTGATGAAGCTTGGTTTGGAACAAAAGATGTTTCAAATGATTGGATGTGACGTTTGAAGTGCCTATTAGATGTGACTAATAATGATTGTTTGGATTGATGTTCAATGAAAGATGAAGCTTGATGAGGAGTGTCTTCTCATCAAAATGTGCCATGGGCTAGTGACTTGTAATCTTTCTCACAATTTTTTTGACCAATTTGATTTCACGTTTGCCAATGTTCTGATCACCACATAAGTTGGAGGATATAGATCAAGATTTATTCCTGAAGCGAGATCTAAATATCTGCCCCTAGTGTCTAGCAATGTATGGAATGTCATGGATGGATGCTCGGATATGTGTATGGATGGATGGATATGGTAAGCATGCAAAGGATGCCAAGGATATGTGTATGAAAGTGACCCATGTCAAGATGTTTATAGTAAGCGAGTGTAAAGTGTGCACCAAACTTTCATCAAGATCAAGATAACTTGGACTATGGATGTAAATGAATGAAAATGGATTCGATAACTAGTTCATGGATGAATGGATTTTTTATGGATGAGGGAGATGGAATGTTGGCTTTATTATGGATGGACTACTTGATTTTATTATGGAAGGGATGAGATGCTTCCACCTGAACTGGTGTACATAGATGCTCGATTCTACTCATGATGCCTATTTTCTAGGTTTTTATCATGGTACCTGTCCAAAGCACCACCGTAGTGGTTTTCACTAGAGGACAATTTTTATCTTTACTGTTTTCAATCCTTTTTCTGATTTTTTTTTGGATTTTCATATTTTTTTATTTTTTTGTATTTTTTTGTGAAAGATTTAAAGCTCATACTGAATCACAAGGTGTTGATGTAGACACTTTTGTCATACTGTGCCATCGATATCCTGCCTGAAGAAGTTGCTTTGCTAAGATATGTGCACTTGAATACAACTTTTGAGATTTCTGATCTGCTTCGTCAATATCGGAGTTAACTTTTTCTTTGTGCGCACATCATGATAGAGTGCCTTGTAAATCCTTATGATGAAGGGTCATTGCCAACACATGGTCAATGTGAGAATTTGATACCATGTGTGGAGGCATGGATGGAGTGTGTTTAGGAATAAGAGATGGATTGGTTGATAGTTTGGAACCTTTGACTCTCCTAACTTGGGAAGATGAGCAATGATGGGTGGACATGAAAGTGTGTGTGGAATTAGGACCAACTACTTGATACACTTTTTACATCACTTGAAAAGCCTACTTTTGCTTTTGTGGACATCTTTGATGGATACTTTTCCCTTTTTTATTTTTCCCCATAGTTTCTTTGACTGATGGAGTTTGATAGGGATGATCTTTCTTTGTATTCTTTGGTATCCATGTGTATTTGATTTTTCCATTATGCTTATCAGCTTCTTTTTCTTTGATAATGTTCTTTGTACTTTGATTCAAATCTTTCTTTCGAAGTTGGTCCCAATTTATGGATGGGGTGATGGGTGGAAGAAGATTCTCGATGTGACTGGTTGTAGTAGTGGCATCAGTTTCATCATAAGGATACTTCATGCTCTCTATGTTGATGTTTGATTGAGACATCATTTCCCCCAATATGTTGGTAGTGGCACCTTCGTTCCTTGATTCTGCTTGTTTTGATATGTCTTGTTCAATAAGCATGCTCTGATAAATGACCACTATAGATGATGTTGTTTCCATTTGCTACTCTGCTAACTCTAGAATATCCTGTTCTATCTGACTTGTTTCCTTGAGTGGATAATGTTGGATATCCTCATCCTTGATGTCCTCAGTCTGAATGATGTCCTCAGTCTGAATTTTGGATATATTTGATCCTAATGTTGATAATTCAGTTTGGCTGTAGGAATCAATAACCTACTCTTTTTGTGTAATAATATCAGGAGTAGATCATCTACATGTCCATCTGCAGAAAGAATCTCATGGGTAGATGGAGGAGTATGTGCTACATGGATATGATCATCTTGCATAGATAGGAGAGTGTCCATTAGATTATCATCTTGATCTTGAATGATTTTAGAGTTGCTTTCGACATGCTTTGGATCAAGTTCTTGACATGGGTTAGTTTCAAAGGATCCTTGGATATCTTTATTAGGAATGGGAAGTGGCTCGATATGCTCTGGATCATTAAGTGGATTTGGATCAAATGTTGAGTTGAAGATTCCTTCAATATCTGAAAACATGTCTTGGAAAAGACCATTGCTAGACCTTGGTGAAAGACGCTAATCATGCTTTGGAGTAAATTCTTGAGATATGTCTTCTAACTTATTAGGTGATGTAGAGACATTTTCAACATGATCATTGGTCGATGGATTATTGATTACAGGATCAAATAATGTTAACACTCCTTGAAATGGATCATTTTCGGATATTGTTGAAGGATTCTTATCATGATCAAAAAGTGACTCTTGATGTACATATGTTGATTTGATCTTCGGATGAGGTAGAAATATCTTCCATGTGTTTGTTGCTGGATAGGTCTTGATCATGTGATTGTTGACTTGATCAATACATGGAGTCATTAAAATTTTGTTGGGATTTTGAACAACATTTGCTTGTTGGGATTGGTATTGGGATTTAGCTTGCGCTTGCACTTAAGCCTGGGCTTGCAGTGTGGCTTGGGCAACTTGAGCAGCTTGTGCAGTTGCTGAGCAGCTAGTTGTGCAACTTGTTGGTTTTGGTTTTGTTTTTGTTGGTGTGTCTTCTGATAAGCAGCCTGCTAAGCGGCTTGAAATGTAATGCTATATTGGTTTGATGTGTTTGGTTTGGGTGGTGGTGGTGGAGGTGGTTTTGGAATAGTGCTTGGTGTGGTGATAAGAGGTGTCATCATATTGATGATTGGTATTTGAGTGGTGGATGGTGCAATTGATGTGATTGGTCCTTGAGAGACCATGTTTTGAGATATTATGGGGGTGGTTGATGATATTGTGATTGCTTGTGCATTTGTCGTCTATTTTTGTGATGTCGACGACAAGTTCTGAAAGTTTGGCGTGATGTTTTGATTGATGTTCGAGATGTTGGTTTGATTGATACTTGGTAAGGGGGAAGCCTTAAGCCAAGGAATGGTGTGGGTGATGATGGCAATAGTGGTTTTGGAATCATGTTGGATGTAGTGGCAAGTCGTTGAGATATGTTTGGAGTGATCGTGAGGGTTTGAGATATGATGGGTATGATATGGGTGGTTGGAGTGATCAAGGTGATAGGAATGGTCAGAATGATCGAGGTGATAGATCCTTGGGAGACCATATTTTGATTTGTCAAGATTGATGTTGTCATTTGATTAGATACCATATGTTGGTGCGATGTCGAAGGTATATTCAAAGGATTTTATGTGATGGCTTGATTGGTGTTAGGTGGATTGATTTGGATGGAGTGATTGGTCCTAGGTAAAGGGGGAAGCCCTAAACCAAGGAATGATGTTGATATGGGTAATGGTGGTGGAGATGTATCTTGGCACAATGACTCAACCTTTTGGTAAGTGTAGCAATTTGATCTCGCCAAATTTGATCTTGATTTCAATCTTAACTCCCTTGATATAGTTGATTTGGTTTTTGTTCAAGCAAATTTGGGATGCATACTTATGGTTTTTGAATGGGATCATGGACAAATTGATTTTGGACAATGTTCTGACTTGGGATGATGTTCATATTTGGCATTATGGGTTGAAATTGAACATTGTTAATGTTGGGAATCACATTTCCTTGATTTAGGTAACTTTGATTTTGCATGGTGTTACCTTGAATTGGATTAATACATGAAGTCATTAACATCTTGTTTGGATTTTGAACAATATTCGTATGATTTGCAAACATATCCATCCCAAATTTTACCAAGTTTGGACTCAAAATGTTCATGTTTGGTAAAGTTGTACTTGGTACATTCTCATTTGGCACGTAGGGATTTGATGGGATGATGTTGTTCGTTTGAAGGCTCATGCATTGATTGTTTGGTGGATAGACTTGTAAGTTTGAACTTTGATTTAAATATACCATCAGAAAAGGTGTTCCAAGATTTAGATTGGGTAGACTCACATTTGTCGTACCATTGAGGTTTGTAGGAGATAATGATCCCATGTATGGATTGTATAAATGCGAGTTTTGAAAATCAATTGGCATTGTAAGGCTTTGATAGTTTGGTTGACTTGGATTACTCATGATGTATGGATCAAGTTTACATTCCATGTTCCTTTTGTGTTTTGACCTTGTTGTAAAAGTGACTTCTAAGGTGTTTAGGACCAATGATGAGATGAAGGATGAAAAAGGGGGGAATGATATGAGTGTTGAATTTTTAGGAACTTTGGATCAATGCTAGACTTTGGGATTTTATTTTGATTGGTTTGATTGGATTTGGATAATGAACTTGTAAACCCTAAGATGTTAGATGTGATCTTATGATGAACTTGTTCAAAGGATTTCTAATTTAATTAAATGTATGAGAAAGTATGCATTCCCACACACCTAATTAAACAAATGATTTTGATTTTGATGATTTACCCAAGTCTAGAATGATGTTTCCAAAGCTCTAAAGTTGTTTGGTGCGATGGGATGATAAATATTTGGAATTTGGATGAAGTGTTTGATTTGATCCTAAATGAACCTAGGAAGGACTTGTTTACAAGACCAAAATAGTGAAGAACATGCTTTTCTCTAAGAGTAGTTCAAAATCAAAAGACCAATGTTTGCATGAAAACCATTTGACCAAAAGATGCCAAGCATATGTGTGGGGTCCAATTGATTTAATCTTTGCTTAATGAGTTCTTTTTATCACAAAAATTTCTTGATTAGTTTTCAAACTGTATGTCCAATGTCCTAATTTTATTTCATCCCACAAAATACATTATGTGGAAATCGAGGAAATCAAGTAAAAGGTTTCCTAATGTTGACTTTGAAATGAAAAAATTGAGATATAGGTCTCCGTGTTTAGAAGCCTTCTAGGGATAAGAACCCCTAGGGACAAGTAGTAACACGAGGACTTTTCAAAGGTATTTGTTCCTCTCAAAGAGTTTGAAATTCTGATGATTTGTTGAATGTTGGTTTCAATATTCTGGATACAAGCACTGTGTTTTCAAACTGACTCACAAGCAATATAACATCCTAGCTCAATTGGTACACTTTTCTTGGTGGGCTTGCCTCATTCCCTTCATAGTAGAAGAGATGAGTTTACATGCAACCAAGGAAAAAATATAAAGGTATGTTAAGAATGAAGTCTTAACCTCTATATTTTAACCAAGATCAGACATGGCAAGTAACTTCTTGGAATCTAAGTTCCAATGCACCACTTTTGATAAACTCGTTGGATGGATTGGCTGGTTACTACAAACAAGGGTTTTAGTTCGAACTTTCCGTTCATGGAGATTGACCCATACAATGAGAGTCCCTTTTCAGATCCATCTCGTTGGAGCCAACCGCGTGATACTAGCGTTTACTCTAGTACCCACATTTATATCCCGGTTGGAAATACTCTTGGCTTTAAAGTGTTACCGGTTGAGTTGTTCCCTTGGGTGAGTAATTTTTCCCAAAGGCAGGCCCTCTAAGATAGACAAAAGTGAGTAAACATATTCATAGTTCGATCAACTTTCATTTAGAAACAAAGGGAGAACACATGCAATAAGTTTACTCACACTTGCAAAGTGTTTTGTTCAATTTTTATACCCAAAATGAAGTGTGGAGGTGATTGCTTTATCTCAACCTAAGATCACAAAAAAGGCCTTTTGATTCTCAAGATCATTGTAAAGCGTGAGAGAAGCGCATACGTCCTTTTCGATGATGTTAGTTTAAGTAAGCAATCATGAAAACAAAGTTGCACTTGTTCATTTTAAGTCCACAAAGCAGTGATTTCGATTCGTTTTAGAGCACCAAAATGAGATTTGAAAAGTTGTCTTGTTCAATTTGTTAACCTCAAACGAAATCTAGTTAATTTGGCTAAAATTCATTTTAACCCCTTTGCAATGAAAATTGAAAGCTTTTTGAAATGTTCGTTTTAAAGCCCAAAACCAAATGAGTTAGCCTAAAATAGAAAATTAAGGCGTACGATGGAATCTCCAAGCATTTTGAAATGTTCGTTTTAAAGCCCAAAACCAAAGATGGGTTAGCCTAAAACAGAAAATTAAGGCATAAGGTAGAATCCCCAAGCATTAAAAAATGCTTTATCAACTCCAAGTTTAATGCTCAAATTTCCTCCAAGTTTCTTCAAAGACCTCTTGCAAGCTTCTTGTGCAACGAAATGCTCCTCAATTTTCCTATCAAACAAAAAGACAATCATGTGAGGATCAAAGTATTAAATTCGTTTTAAACAATAACATGATCTCAATTGAAAGGATGAATGATTCAGATGATTATGATAGAAAGAGGAATTTATAAGTAAATCACGCCTTCCTTAGACTTTAAAACAAGTCTTTAAAATCAGAATTAGATAGTTTTCTAACAAAAATAAAAGCTTCTCTTGCCGATAATTTAATCTCAACAAACTAAGATTTTGCATGAAAAGTTTCGTTAAAGACATAAATCGCCAAATTTGTTAGTCCCCCTCTAGAATAAAGATAAAAAATAGTCTTCAACAACATCAAGATCTTGATATAAACGTTCCCCCATCTGTGATTACATTCAATCCTAACTCATGAATTAAATGCATGACCGATGTACTAAAAAAATTCTCCAATTTAACAGCTATTAAAGTATATCATTTATAGTAAAGATAGTTGTTGCTAACTTCTTGGTCATAGCTCAATCTCAACTCACCCCTTGATTGACATCTTTCTCTCATGAAGCTATAGAGACTACAGAGATTGTGTGATAGTCAAGAATAATAGCATAGCATTTGTTATTAAGACACCAACACCAGATCACTCGACTCCTGCGCAACTTTCTACTTATCAAAACAAATCACTTGTAAGCGAAAATTTGCACCCTTTCAATCGATAGACTTGCAGGATGTTTAATGAAAACCAGTATACTTCTTTACCAGTAAAGTTCTTTCAGCGTTTCTAAAAACCACTTTTTTTATCAGCTTAAAGCAAAGTGGTGTCGAATTTCAACAATAGATCATTTGAATAAATGTGCATCCAACTGTGAAGGCATAAAATACTAAGAAATAATGAGATTAAAAATGCAATCATGGGAAGTTAACCCATAGTGAAGTGAAGTTAGAATGGCCTCCTCTATAGTGAAAATGCCTTCACTATGTTAAAGCGTAGCCACATTAAAGTTGAAATGTTTCCTTAGAATCTAGAGAATAAATTAGAATAGTAGCGTTCATAAAGAAAATACAAGAGCCTTTAAATTCAACGGAGTATCCACACAAAACAATAATTTGATTTACTCATATACCTTGTTGTATCCATTCATTTAATAGCACAAGAATTCAGAGATGCCCGTCTTTTCCTGGTCCTATCATCTACCAGAAATTACAATGAAATGCTTCACAGATTTCAAGAGTGCAGAGCCAGTGTCCAATCTGCAAACTTCAAACTTAGTGAATGGCACACTGGTGAAAGATAGTGGGTAGAGTCAATAACAACAGATTCAAAGATAACAACATATTCAAATATAAAATCAATAAGATAATAGTAGATTCAAAGATAACAACAACAAGATTAGCATAAAATGGATTTGTTGACTAGGCTTTAGAAATTTTCAAGCAAATGACATTGACAAGTGTAATGTGAAACACAAATAAGGCATGTGAACTATTTGACAGAATGCTTCAAAGTGATATGGTCTCATGGATTACAAACTTCCACAGCCTTTGTGAGATAAAAGCATAGACTATGGATTGGGAAATGCACATTTTTCTTTCTCTGGAATGAGCAACAGGGAATAGCACACTAAAATAGTTGAGTCATCGCACCAAGATGTAAGCATAGAGAGGGAGAGTTATCGCTAGTTTCGATAACCTCTTTTGTGAATAAATGTGAACGATGAAGTCAAAAGATACAATTGGCTGATCAACTTATTACATGGGAAGTGGGAAAATTAATATTCCAAAACAAAGGGCATACGAAAAAAGTTCCAACTGGGTGGTCGACATTGTTCAGTGTACTGCCCTGATTATGACTGCAATTTGCAATTTAATTTCCCCCCAATTACTAGTGACCATAATTAGAAATTGAGACACAAGGCTTTCACCTCAATGAACAAAAGCGTCAAATTTTAAGGCTACCCTCAATTAGAATATCAATATCTTCACAAACGGTGATGGAGTGACAAAGTAGCGATTGGAAAATTTAGTTCTTTGTAAAGGCACTGAAAGGACTAAAATCTGCCACCATAAATACCCATCGGAAATAGCTTTTCAAAGTGTGCAATTTGAAATTTCTAACATACCCATGAATGGAAAAGGATACATCAGATGCTACGCTTAATGATCTACTTCAATGCTTTCAGCGCTGTCGAGTCATATTTCAATTGCAAGTGCGGGGCTAGATTCCAACTAGGCGCATGGAAAATTAGCGATCTTTTGTGGCATTCCTACAGTGAGGCATGTAGCATTGTACCAAAAAAAATTTGTTTGAAATTGATGATATTTGACATAAATTGGATACTTTATATAAAGCGAAAGTAAAACAGACACAGACTTCCCTGCGCCATAGCAATAATTTGTGAAGGTTGTGTTTTGACTCGCTCCTCTTTCCAGTTCTTCTGAAGAAGAAGGGTAAAAGACAGAAAAACTCCCCACCATCCATTGCCAAGTCAATCACGTTCTCAGTTAGACCAATCAATGCCAAAACATAAATCTTTAGTGAGATTGGAGACAACAATATTAATGAAAAGAGCAACAATAAGAAGGACATCAAGATTGATGAGGAAATGGGTAATCTGCAAGACACATGCCTCCCCTCAGAACTTTTAAAGGATTAGATAGGCTTATTAATTATTCTCTACACTATGATTACACAACGCGTCAAACCAAAGAAAGAACTCCAAAACATGGGTCGATCCAAGACCCTTAATGACAATATTTATTAAGAAAACACCACCCAATACCACTGCTAATTTAGAGATTATACATATACTCGGTGGTCACTATGAAACTTTTGCAGCATCTTTGTGGTCCTCACACCATCATTGCTACAATAACTCTTGTACAAGGTAGGCACGTCCTAGGGAAGCTCTCAAGACCTGCTTTTGAAGTAGCGAGTAAAACAGCAGAAGACCTTGTGCTTCCAACTTAATGCACCTCTAGAAAGCTATTCTTCAAACTTGAACAAATCTGGCACCTTTCAGAAGCATAATATATGAAAACTCTAGTTGATTAACGTTATAACTATAGAAAGGCCATGTCTGATAAACCTGAACGAGTTCTAAAACAGGATAGAAGAAATTATAGCATATCATTTAGAGGAAGCGAAACTTTTGTGTGAATTGCAGGGTGATCCCATAATAGTGGTTTACAATTTTTGGCCAAACTGGACATTGAAATTATTATTTTTAACTAAATCTTCACATTCGGGCACCTATAGCGGCTAAACTGTGAGGAATTTGAAGATGGTGCAAACTAGAGTCTCATCAAATTTTGTCTGTAGATTCTAAAATATTTTTTCAAAATTTTTGGAATCAAATTTTACTTTTTCCATCTCCACGAAAATTGATTTTTTTGAAAACAACATTTTTAAAAGTGGCGCACATATAGCATAACTTTTTTTCCATGGGATAAAATTCTAATTCTTTCAAATTTAGATTTGTAACTCTGATATCTAGTGCTTCCACTTGGTTAGATAGTTTTATTGAATATTTTTTCCTCAATCAAGTTTCAAAGTCAAATGAATTACAATTGAGACACAGCGACCAGATATAGCGTAAACTTTTTGTATATGTCAAAATTTAATTTAATTTTTTTTGTTGGATCAAGGACTTCAATATGAGTTGCACTCATATTTTTCAATTTTTTTTTTTGATAATCTTCTATTTTTCCACATGTGAAGAACAAAGAAATTCATTTTCGATGAAAAACCTATGTTTAATAAAACTTAAAAAACAAATACATAACAAAACCAAAACATATTAAAACTATATTCATTGGATAGCTTGTTCTGAGGAATACCATAATCATTTGAAGAAAATTTTAAATGAATTCATTTGATCCCCCAAAGCTAAATCAAAAGTGATTTTTTATCAACATTTTGATAGGTGTAAAAGGAGACGCATTTATAGGTATGGTTTAAAACTAGCGAGGTTCTATCCAAGGGGGTTTGATCTAAGGTGATTTGATCAAACACTCTTCAATTGGAATCCTTAAAATGGAACTTTTTAAGGCTTAAATCATTATATTTTCTAAAAATATGTGATTTCAGCTAAAATTCATTCCTCTCAGGAATTGTAAACCACTATTATGACAGCACCCTGCACCAGATTTTAAAAAAAAGTGTGACTAAAATGTGTAAGAGGGAAAGTTGGGGATGTTAAGAACAAAAAACTCTCCCTACAGACAAAATAATGACAGTACTAGAAAATTCTTGAAAGTGACCCCTTGAAGAGTCTGAGAGTGGCTTGCAACAAAACATTATTTCCTCTTATGAAAAATGATGAACTGAAGATCTCGTGGAAATAGTGGTGAAGCAGGAAATTTTAGAGAAAATCAACAAAGTCATGAACAATGAAACATCTTCATTTTCCAAAAAAAAAAAAGACATTAAAATAGGGGTGGAGCCCTCCTTCTAGCGCCATTTTGTGGATGCTAAAACTACAACATGTTTAAATATTAACATAATAATATCATGTTAGTCATTTGAAACACATTAAATTCAACATCCCTATGAAATACTTAACCATGCTAAAATATGCAAAACTAAATAGAACAAGAATAGCTAATTGCAAGCATATGAAAGCATGATCAAACCCCTATCTCATAGTGGATTGGTGCTTCTTCAATGTGGAAACAAGCCCTTTCCCAATCCTTGCTAAGCTCCATGATGAAAATGATATAGAAATGCTTATGAAGATGATATGGATTCACATGACAATGATGCATTTGTGCATGAGATTTTGGAGAAAGATCTAAAGATTGTGGAGAATTTGTTGAAGAATGAAGCTTCCATTTATAGACTCTCAAGTTGAAAGAGTGTTCAAAAGAGAGCAATGTGGGATAAATATTTGACCAATGAAATGAAGCCACTTGTCACCTTGTGATAGGCTGAGGAATGTGCAATTTTGGCCAATGTGCCCAAGAGGGGGAGATTCAAATTTGAATTTGAGAGTTAAATGCTAAGTGGGGGACATGTAAGAGAGAAGTTATTGCCATGTTGGAGGGGACAATTCAACTTTCTTTTCAAATTCAAACTTGGGGAATATTCCCAAAAGATGCTTTGTTGAGGGAAAATGATGAATTTTAATAAATCAATAAATTGATTTATTTGTGCAAGTGGGAAAAGCTAGAGGATGTGATGGGTGATTAGATTAGGTTAATCAGGATTAGATTAACTTAGATGATGATTAGGGGTTTTTGACCCATATAACTTAGATTTAGGGATTTAAATTAAATCAAAGGGAGATGAAAGGTGATTTGAGATTTAATTAAATAAAGGTTTGATTTATTTAATCAAAGAGGGAATGATAGGCTTAAATTAAATAAAGTTAATTTATTCAATTTAAGTGAATGACCTTAGGAGATTGAATTTAATGAACTTGCTTTACTTGATGAATGGATGAATATGACCTAATCAAATGCATGATTTCAATTTCATGTGTCTACACATTCTATTCATAATTTGGAAGAAAAAATACATAGGAGAGAATTTGTTCCATAATTTGCATTTTCATTCATATGTTGTTGCTACTGTAAAACTATTAAGCCCATTACAAACTAGAATGTACCCTAGACTCCATACTATTCTATTCATCTATTCTTGATTTACATAACTACTCTTACATGAGCTCAATTTTTCCAACCTAGACCACTTGAACCCAAAATTCAAACCCCCTATAATTGGCCTTGAATTCCCATTTATAGCAATGTGGGAGCAACAAGCCTCGGGCCAAATTACAATTTTAGTCACATTTACATTTGACATTCAATTTCACTTAAATTTCAAAACTCCCCATATGGTTGCATTTGCACCTCACAAAAAAGGGAAAATCGCAAAAGACAAAAAACCTTTTCAACACAGAAGATTTACCCACCTTCCAAACGGCATCATTTTTCATGGTAGTAGTATTCAAAACCACTCGTCCACATTAACCAAAGAAGTTCTCCTCATCAACACCTAAGAAAAAAATTCACACGTTCATTGAAGAAGATTTACTCGCCTTCCAAAAGGTAACCCTCACCATTGTAGTGGCATCCAACACCTCTCCTTCATGTCGTTCATCAAAAAAAAAAACACTAACCCAGGGCACTACCTCTGCAATGGTTCATCATCTTCAGAATTAAAGTGTGCATGGGCCCCCTAGTGCTTTTGTTAAGGCTGAAGAGATAATCTCACCATTAGAGTCTCACAAACCTGCAGTTACGAGAAGGTATTGGGCATATTTTGGATCCTCATTAGCCTCATCTTCCATGAAAACATTAGGTTCCTCCATATAAGAATTATAACCCTATGTTCCTCATCCTTCTTCGTTTTCTTCTCAGACTTACTAGCCTCTTCCTCAGAATCCTTCATTTTTGCACGATGTTCTTTCAAGGACAACACCAGGCTTATTTTGATCAAGAACAACAACCCTACTTCTCAGGTGGTAAGTTTTCATGGCCTCATACTCCACGGACCTACCACGAGTTATCTCCTCAACCTTTGGATTTTCAAGAGCTCCTGGTGTATCTTGCTTAGATTTAGGTGTATCATCTCGAGATTTAAGTGTCTTGATCCTTCTAGATCTCCTTATTGGTTGGGCATACTCACTAGGCTTAAGCTCACTCATTCTTACAAAAGAACAAGGCTAAGGCTTATGAAATTTAAATTATAGAGAGACCTCACCAACTTGCAAAACAAAGCTTCTTCAACACCATGTGCAATTCCTATCAACTTATTGAAATTCTATAAATAACCAAACCCCTGCAAACGCTGGATGCCTAAAACCTATAGATCCAAAACAATTTCCTAGACCAACAAATCGATGCATAGTTGACACACAGAAATATTAAAATCAAGGGTATGTGCAGGATCATGATGGGCCAAAAAGTGGCAATATGATGGGTATGTGGCTGATGACTTTTTTTAACCCAAAATTGTTGAAATGAAAAGGGTTTTTAAAGGAGATTCTCAAATTTCCACCAATATAAATTATGCTTTACTTTAAATTTAATAAGTAATTATTATTCATTTTCTATTCAAATTACGACTAAAGTCCTGATTGATAGGCTGATTGAAGAACATCTATAGCTTTCAAACGGTATCAAATTTTTTGAATCCAAAACATGCATCACATTTTATACTTTGCATACTTTAGGATTAAAAAAAGAAAATTTGAATTTCATGAATTTTTTACCAAGTTAAGGTGGTCAGACATACGACTTTTTTATATTTTTTAAAAGTTGTAATAAAAAATTCATAATTAATTATTTACTTGGAAAAAAATTACAAAAAAATATGCATCACATCGGGACATGAGTCCTCTACTTATATCTGAAATCCTATAAAAAAATATTATCATTTTATTGTGGTTAGGGTGGTTAGACAGACCCCTACCTCTTATTTTTTCCCTAAAATTTAAGTACTACTACATTGAAATTTCAAATTTTCACCAAATATATATATATATATATAAACAAACCTAGTAGTTTAGAAACTACATTCAATTTGCTACAGATTCTATTCTTGCATATTTTTTAAATAATATAGATAACTTATTCAAATTTTTATGTCAAGTTGCCTAACTCTGATTTTTCTAAATTTTTTGCCACTTAAGGGCCTATTTTTTCCATGATGATCCTGCACATACCCTCAACTTACCTGGGAGAACTATCCTAATAGCCTTGCAATTGCTTTCCAAAGCTCTTCACGCCTTCTTCTCAAACTTGGGAATAATTTCTCAGCTTCTAATGATTACAATTGTGCAATAAATTAGCTGACAACCCCCATTATATCAAACAATTGGAGTGTGCCCACCACTACTATTTAGAGAAAGCTCACATGAGTGAGCTGACAATTGGCCACTTGATTTTAAATCTTAATCGTTGATCATGCAATGAGATAAATCAATAGATAATTTGAATCAAAGTAATTAATTTTGAAAAGGTTGACTACATGCATCTAGTGCCTTTGTCCAATCAGAAAAAAACCATGTGGATAAGCATCCAACCTATGTGCACGCTCCATCATCCACTTAGCACTGAAAAGAACCTGTCATGTCAAGCTTTCCCACGCGCCCGTGAGAGTTAACCCACTCACAACTTACATGAACGGGGTGATGGGGAAAGGTTGAGATTAAATCTCTCATCTTGAATATGAGTGCGCCTTATCGCAAGAACACTTGCCAGTGCATGTATAATTCTATGACATGATCGACAACCAAGATCAAAAGATATTCCCCGCATTTAGAACACGTGCAACAAAACCCCTTTAGTGGTGCACACTTTACTTCCTCATACCCCTATGGTGAAATATTTTATTGACATTTTCCCTTTACTAATGTTTATTTTTCCCCTTAGATTTCTCCACATGGCGCTCACCTGCCTCACTACAAAGAGATGGGAGGCAGATGTATGTCCCGCACGGGATGGCGGGGAGTAGTCGAGATTGACCCACATCATCCACCATTGACCGTCAATCTCAATTGAATAGGGTGTTTACTTCCTTCACAGTCTGGTGGGCCCCTATAGCAAGGCTACACATGTTCTCCACCCACTGTCCTATGATATTATTTTAAGGAAAAATAAAATCAAACGGGGTGGCGGGGAATTGTCGACATGAAGACACATCATTTAAAAACCACCATTGATTCCTTCAAACTGCTGCCTATTGACTTATTCAAGGTTCTCAGGCCTACCAATGTAGAGGACACATGGCAATTAGCCCACCATCCCACCAAATTATTTTAGTGGAAAATGGAACAGAGTGGGGGCATAGGGAACAACAAGGATCTAACCTTGGTGATTCGACGATCCTTATAACGCTGAAGATCTGCACATCCAAAATGTTAGTTCTAAAATGTGGGGCCACCGCCAGGCGTATGACAGATGGGGACATAAAGATTAAGGCAGAAACCTTTGGAAAATGATGGAAATACTAAACCCAAACTCATGCCTTAACAAATATTTCAAAGAAAAATCAACTCATGTTACTATAAGGTGGTATTTTTTAATAAAGCAACAAGCAACAACTGAGACACTAAGACTCAAGGGTCGGTAATAAAATGGACTTGATGGTATAAGATGTGTCTTAAATGACTAGGAACCAACAACAAGGGGTCAATGATGAAATATAACATTAGCAATGGACATCAGACTTAAGGGTTTTTAGAAAGGGTTTTAGCAATAAAAACCCTAAGGCATGATAACAAAAGAAACCCTAAGCTCCATGACATGAAACAAACTAAATTTTGCAAAATTTTGAGATGGAACACAAAGCATTTTAGGGGTTCCATCACAATCAATATGAGTGTTAGAGATAAATCAATCCATGGGAGGCGGTTTGTCCATGTCTCGAATTTGAAGGGAGACGAGTTGGTGATTAGTCCAAAAATCCGCCCCTCAACATCATCTAAGAGTATTTAAACTGACGATCATGGATTTGATACCATTTTTTTGAACACGTTTGTTGTTGTACCAAAAGATCAACTTGTTAACACCCGAAACAAATGTAAGAGATAAATAGATCCACCAGAGGCGATTAGTCCATGTCCCAAATCGAAAAGGAGACGTTAGTGTTTAGTCCAAGAAATAGTCCTCAACTACCTCAAATGATATCTTTTACCCTCAACCTTATACCCTAAAACATGAGCGTAATCTCTCAACACTATACTTAAACCCTAAACCATACTCTCAACCCTTCACCTTATGTCTTATACCCTCAATCCCTCAACCCTATACCCTATACCCTATACCCTAAACCCTAAATATTTTCCCTCAACCCTATACTTAAAGCCTAAAGCATACACTCTCAACCCTTCACCCTATTCCTTATACCCTCAATCCATACCCTAAAACCTAAACCTAATATTTTAAATCCCTAATCCCTATACCCTATATACACTTAACCATAGACACTCAACCCTAAACATTATCCCTCAACTATAAACCCTCAACCCTATACCCTCAAGCCTATACTTAAGCCATAATCCCTCAACCATCAACCCTATACCTTAAAATATAAACCCTCAACCCTCAACCCTATCCCCTATGACTTATACCCTCAACCTTATACCCTAAACCCTCAACATTGTCCCTCAACAATATACTTAAACCTAAACCATACACTCTCAACCCTTCACCCAATGCCTTATACCCTCAATCACTCAAACTAATACCCTATACCCTCAACCCAATACTTAATCCCTAATCCCTCAACCCTCAATGCTATACCTTAAACCCTAAACCCTACAACATCAACAATGAACATTATCCCTCAACCCTCAACCCTCAACCCTATACCAAAGCCCTAATCCCTTAACCCTCAACCCTATACCTTAAACCATAAAACCTACACCCTCAACCATCATCCTTATGCCTTATACCCTCAACCTTATACCTTAAACCCTGAACATTGTCCCTCAACACTATAATTAAACCCTAAACCATACACTCTCAACCCTTCACCCTATTCCTTATACCCTCAATCCCTCAACCCTCAACCCTATACCTTAAACCTTAAACCCTGCAACATCAACCCTCACCCTTATACCCTAAACCTTGAATATTGTCCCTCAACCCTATACTTAAACCCTAAACCATACACTCTCAACCCTTCACACTATGCCTTATATCCTCAATCCAAACCCTAAACCCTATACCCAATATCTTAAATCCTAATCCCTATACCTTATACACTTAATCTTAGACACTCAATCCTCAATAGTATCCCTCAATTTTAAACCCTCAACCCTATACCCTATACCCTCAACCCTATACTTGAGCCCTAATCCCTCAACCCTCAACCCTATACCTTAAATCCTAAACGCTACAACTTCAACCTTCATCCCTATACCCTATACCCTCAACACTATAATTAAACCCTAAACCATACACTTTGGACCTTCACCCTACACCTTATACCCCCAATCTCGCAACCCTATACTTAATATCCTAAACCATAATCCCTATACCCTGCACACTTAATCTTATACAAGTTCAATGAGTTGAACATTATCCATGAACCATAAACCCTCAACCCTATACTCAAGCCTTAATCCCTCAACCCTCAACCCTATACCTTAAAACCTAAACCCTACACCCTCAACCCTCATCCTTATACCCTATACCCTTAACCTTATAGCCTAAACCTTGAACATTTTCCATCAACCTTGTACTTAAAGCCTAAACCATATAGTTTCAACCTTTAAACCTATGCCTTATTCTATCAACATATACCCTAAACCCTAAACTAAATATCCTAAACCCTAATCCCTATAACTTACACACTTAATCATGTATACACTCAACAAGTTGAACATTAGCCCTCAACTGTAAACCCTTAACCCTCAACCCTAACTCTATACCCTCAACCATCAACCCTTAATCCTATACTTTAAACCCTAAACCCTACACCCTCAACCCTCATCTCTATACCCTATACCCTCAACATTATACCCTAAAACTTGAACATTGTTCCTCAACCCTATACTTAAACCCTAAACCCTACACTCTCAACTCTTAACCCTATGCCTTATACCCTCAACCCATACCCTAAACCCTATACCCAATATGCTTAACCCTAATCCCTATAGCCTATACACTTAACCTTATACTATCAACTATAAACCCTCAACCATCAACCCCATGCTTAAACCCTAAACCCTACATTCACCCTCAACCCTCAACCATATACTGAATATCCTAAACCCTAATCGCTATACCCTATACCCTCAACCCTAAACCAAATATCCTAAACAAACTTATACCCTATGCCATTTAACATAAACTTATACCCTAAACCCTAAACCAAATATCCTAAACCCTAATCCCTATAACTTGCACGCTTAATCATATACACTCAACAAGTTGAACATTAGCCCTCAACTGTAAACCCTTAACCCTCAACCCTAACTCTATACCCTCAACCATCAACCCTTAATCCTATACTTTAAACCCTAAACCCTACACCCTCAACCCTCATCTCTATACCCTATACCCTCAACATTATACCCCAAAAACTTGAACATTGCTCCTCAACCCTATACTTAAACCCTAAACCCTACACTATCAACTCTTAATCCTATGCCTTATACCCTCAACCCATACCCTAAACCCTATACCCAATATGCTTAACCCTAATCCCTATAGCCTATACACTTAACCTTATACAATCAACTATAAACCCTCAACCATCAACCCCATGCTTAAACCCTAAACCCTACATTCAACCTTGTATCCTCAATCCTCAACCATATAGCTTAAACCATAAACCCTACACCCTCAACCCTCATCCCTATACCTTAAAGCCTCAACCTAGCACCCTAAACCTTATACTCTAGAGCTTCAAGTTGACCATTTTGGTGTATACATTTGACACACTTTTTAAAGCCACTTTAGGACCTCTTCTAATGGTAAATTCGCTCTAAGGAAATGGATGCTACAATAAATATATATAAACATACATAAATTCATACATGCATTCATACAATGTACATACATACAAGCATACATTCATACATAAAAATATACATATACATACATTCAAGCATACAAACATACATACATGTATATGTACATACATAAATACAAGCATACATACAAACATGCATGCATGCATGCATACATACATAATACATACATACAACTATACATTCATACATACAAAATACATATATTCATAAATGCATTCATACATACATGCATTCATTCATTCATTCATACATACATACATACATACATACATACAAGCATACATTCACACATACAGACATACATACATGTACATACATACATACATACATAAATACATCCATACATACATACATACATACATACATACATACATACATACATACATACATTCACACATACAAACATGCATACATGTTCAAGCACACAAACATACATACACACAAATACATACATACAAACATATTCTACAAAATTTCACATAATCTCATACATGCTAACCATCAAGTTTGCGACGTGTTTCAAGGTCGAGTAAAACAAAAACTTGGGTAATGTTAAGCTCTCCCTTAGCTATTTAACAATGTTTTTTTTTTTTACATTTTGACTATGTGAAGGATTTCATCTTTAATTTCTTTTGTTTGTGTGTCCATTTTTTTGTCAAATACCAATGTTTGGTATTTTTTACTTTATTTTTTGACCATTCTTTGATATTTCAAATAAATTACATTTTTATAAACTAGACTCCATTCTACACATATTCAAAAAAATGATTTTCAATTAGTTTTAAAAAATTATAGGGGTAGTATGGCCAAATTTCTATTTTTTAGGATGTTTCCACTTTCAAAATTAGTAAAAAAATATATTAAAAAATAATTTAAAAAATCAGGCATAAACTACATGTTGTTAGCTAATTTATCTCTGAAGTGATTTTAAAATACTAAAAAAAGGTTAACCTTTTGAGGGATCCACAACAGACACTATGTTATGTATTTTTTGACAAAAAACACCAATTTTTGTGGCTCCCTTTTTTGAACCTCTTAATCTCTACCTTTTTTGAAAATAAAATTAGTAGTTTAGAAAGTAGATTCAAAGCACTATGATCCTTGTTTTTGTTGCATTTTAAAATTTTGAGTGTAACTATCCTCAATTTCTCATCCAAGGTTAGTATTTCTTGATTTAAAAAAAAAAGTGGCCACTTAAGACCACTTTTGGCCCCTCATCTTTGTGCACTTACCCAAAGTGAAGATTTAGTTAAAAATGTTGATATAAATTTCCATTTTGGCCAAAAAGTGGAACCCATTAAATTGTGGGATTACCCAACACCTATTGTTAACATTGATCATGTTATTGTTATCTATGCATCCATTTTCTACTTTCTTGTATGAATTTGGCCTTTTTTAATTTATTTAATATCTCCTATACCACCAAGTTTGGGATGTTGGCTCCTAGTATTCAAATTCAGTATCTTTGTGAGCAATTATGGTAGACACATTTCCTCATTAAGGGGAGAAGAGCCTTGAAGAATATTTGACCACTTTATTTACATTTTTATTTGGGATGAGGGGAGTGGAAATGACCATGGTGATTGAGATTTGAATTATCTATATTTTTAACAAAAATCATAGCATTTCAAAGAATTAGATGCCAAAAATAGAAGCCATTTTATAATTGTAAATAACTTACAAAAGTTGTATTTTTGGTTTCAACAATCCTATCCAAGCTAGGCATCCACGCAAAGCTCAGAGGTCACAAGAAAAAAATCATCAAACTTCCTTTTCCAGTCTTGGTGCATCACCAAAGCCACAAAAATTTGCACCATAGGCTTCTTATCTCTAGAATGAAGCTTTACATAGACATTCAATCCATCATCAACCAAAGATATACTTTAAACACACCTCTATCAAACTCTCCTTTCATCAAATCATTATTAGAGAAGCCTTTGTTAAATATAGTTGAAATTGATGGAGTCTAGAAACCACTTTAAGATTCTTGTGTAAAGAGGCCCAAGAGAAAATAAAGGTGGCCACCTTGAAACTTTGCTCCATCATCTTGTGACATAGTTTAATGAAATGTAGTCTTCATCCTTTAAATATATAGAAGAAGCTCACATATAGCTCTAGCGAGATCTCTAAAAATGTCACAACCATCTTCAAAAATAGGATAATGAAGAGTGAATACTAATTGTGCACTCTACTTGCATCAATTTACCTCCCCTAATATCCTCCTTGAATTAATATGCCTATTTAAAATATTTATGTCTTGCCAAGAATAGTATGTAGAACATGCAACCTTATTGAGAATATACATAGCATGAAACAACAAATATGATGGAAACAATTGACATTGATAAATATATTACAATTATAAATAATATATTATACTCTACAATGTGGTTTTTAGAGATTTCTTTTACTAATGTATTTTTTGTGTAACCTTTGTTTTATATACTAATATTAAGTGAGGCCCTTTACATGTGGGTGATGTTGGTGAGATCTATTATGGTTATTTTTTCATGCAATATATATAGAGGGTTTCAGGTTTAAGCTTTAATACAAAAACTTGATTTGATTATATTTATTTTATTTAAAAAATAATAAATTAAATAATATTAATTAAATTAAATTCTTAATTATAGAGTTATATATTATATGAATTGTGAAAAATAGAGTTTAAAATAAATATAATAAGAGAAACTAAACAATGTGATGATTTTAGTTGACATGAATGGATATTTTATCTTGTATGAAATAGATTACTCAAGAGACTGAAGGGTGACAACATATTTCACCAAACTCGTGCATTTTAGAAAACTTTATAAATGAACATTCCATATTCAATTCATGTTTGAATTTCAAGATGAACAACCGCTTGATCAATTTCTCCACTATAAATCTCACCTTATAAATTATTCCTAATGCTCCCATTAAAACCCTTGCTACTTTGATTTCCTCGTATATCTCTATTAATCAAATAAGATTTACATAGCTAGAAAGTGGAACAAAAAGAGCCTAAGAAAGATGGAAAGATGGACAAGGAGAGGAAGAGATATAGGAAAAGGGAGGAAGAGACAAAGAGGAAGAAAGAGCTATAGAGAGGGATATATATAAAGAGAGAGACATAGAGGAACATAGATCATGTTAATATAAGTAAATGAACACTCAATCGAAATTATCACTTGCCAACCAAATCCTTGATCACACTTAGATCCATTTCTTTAACATCATGTCAATTCACCTAATGTATTGCACAAATATATTTGAAAAAAACAAAAAAAACCCTTCCACAACTATTACCCACCCAGATGGAAGTGCTAGGTCCGTCTAGCTCTCGTGAAGGCTAAATATTTAAAAAGCTAAACAGTGGGCCTATGCTAAAGGACAAAAAAGGTGATGGAATAATTTATGACCTTATGGCAATTTTCTAGAAAGTAAGCTTGTCATACAACTTATGAAGTTGGCGCATTTAATGTTTGGTTCACGTGGAAGGGTTCACATTGGAAGGAGCCTTTCCATTCAAATGAAGTGCTTGCTTAATTACACCATACCTGCACAGTCAAAGCTCCTCCAGCGGGCAATAAAAGAAAGTGAAGCCAGTTGGGTGCAATGGAAGGGAATTGGGCGGCCTGTCCAACATTTGGAAACGGGACAACTGACAGGTGGTAGTTACCACGACTGCTGTCACAGCAAGCCGTCAACGTCCAGGCAACAAATAAATCAAAGTGGTCGCCGGAAGAAGTGTAGAGCCAACAGTCCATGCACCGCTCGTGGTCGCTACCAGAAAGTTCGTCACCAAGGCAGGAAGATACGCGGGTACCTTTTGACTGTCAAGGTCAAATGCAAACCTTAGACCACGAGGCCGTTGTCTATGTACATTTGATGGTGATTATTAGTTTATTAACTAGCGATTGCACTTTTTGTGTGCAATTGGGTACGCCGAATTTTTGGTTGGAATAATTATATTGTTTGAAATGGATCAACCTTAGTAAATTTGAAAAATATAATTTGATAATTAATTGATATATGCGACAAGTGGTCATTGCAAATCTTGAACACTTGTTGTATAGTTGTAAAGGTATTTTGTTATGTCATTTTGAACTTATTATTTTGAAATGCAAATTTTATCTCTTGTTGCAGTGAGCAAAACAGAGGAAGGGATTCCTAGAGGAGATTCTTCTGAGGTTGTGGTATGAGGTGGTTTCAGTAGAAGCGATCTTTAGAGAATAGGGTAGCAAATGAAAGCTGGAAGTTCTCTTGTTTAATGTTTGTTTAGGAAGCCATTGATATTCCCATGACTGTTGCACAGTGCTGCAAGTATGGATAGTCATTTATGGGGATGATAGAAGCTTATAGATCCTTTTCAGGTATTCTGTCAAACAGTTCACGTCCCTTGTTAATGCTTCCACTTTTCGAACGCATGTCTACTAGGGCAGTTACTACAATGTACATACTATTCCATAGCTCCCGTTTTTGGGCAGGGAGGATGTTAGCAAAGGTTGCGGAATCTGGCTTTAAACCTGACAATAACATTTGCTTGGAAATTTCTAAAGCCTTCTCAACAAATTCATTTTGTGAATATCCTGCAAGCATTGCAGTCCATGAGACCACATCTCTTGGAGGAATATTGTCAAACACTTCACGTGCCTTGTTTATGCTTCCACATTTTGCATATATGTCTGCCAGGGTAGTTCAAATACATCTGACAAAATTCCTCTATCCTTTATGCTTTGACGGAAATCCATACCCTGTTCCGGCACATGCAGAAAGAGCACAGGAAAAAGTTTTTGAGGTGAGCTTCACACCTACTCGTTGTATTTGTTGGAAAAGTTCCAGCGCCTCCTTTCCCCTCCCATTTTGTGCATATCCTGAAATCATCGTTGTCCAAGACAAAACATCTGGCCGATCCATCTTGTCTAATACTTTGCGTGCCTTGTCCAAACTCCCGAATTTAGAATACATATTTATTTGACAATTCACCACAGGACCTCATACTGAAATCCACTCCTAATCATTTCTTTAGGGATCTGTATATCCTCGAAGAAAAAACAAAGAACACAAAAAGAACTTACCGACTAATTCCAGCCCTGCGAGGGTTTGCAGTTTTTCTTCTTTTTCAAAGATCTCTGAGTGTTTACACGAAATTCCAAGCAATTTTTGTGACGGTAAAACCAAGTGAATGCTCTCTCCCATTCTTCCATTCTATAATACGCTGGTTATTTTCAATCTTACCATTTCAGAAGCATGATCAAGAAGAGGTACATGTATCTACGGAGGAGATCTTGAAGGAGAACGCCAATGTGTGTGCTTACATGACCCCCTCGCTGGACGCTGGGCAAGACGTGGTGATTGAAATTCCGTGGCTAGGAAAAGAGGGTATGCGCTCCAAAACTGATCCTTTTGCCACTAGATACCTTATGGATTAGGCTCATCCACGAAATTATTTGTAGCTATTAAACGACAGTTCAATCTTTACACAGTATACCATATTTAGTACTATGCTTTTACAGGTTTTTCTTCCAAAGAAAAAATAAAATAAAGAAAAATCAGCCCAGACTCGATCATAATATAGTTTCTCATTGTAGTGATGGTCTCGTAGACATGACGCTATCCAATTTACTACCATAACCGATCTCTCATATAAGCAGCCACCAAATGGCAACCATTTTTACCTCGCATACAGAACGATGAGGATTTCTCATGTTTACCACAAGGCATGTGAACTGTTTGACAAAATGCGTCAAAGAGAAGATACCTCAGAGAGCATTTGGCAGGAGTAAATCCAGACTTCATAAGCTTTGGTAGCATGCTCCCAGCCTGTGCTAAAATCAGAACTTTAGAACACCACATGGACATCCATCAAAGCATAATCAGATTTCTATTTTACAATTCAAAATCAATGGTCTCTGTGTTTATCGATAAATTAATAGACATAATGCATCAGTTTTTATTTTCCAACAAGATTTACTATTTGTCTTAAAAATGGCCCCGTGCCCAATATATTTGCACAAAAACTATCACCATGGCATGGTACGAACCAACTTTATCCTCATCTTTGATTAAGCTTCTTCAAATTGGTCATATTTTCACCAGGGAAGCATGAAAAAAAGATCCACAGTGGGCGAGTTATGTTGTGTGTGATGGCATACCTGGTGCCAGGTATGGATGGTAGGGGCTCCAAAGAGTTTTAGGGCAAGATGACCGCTTTGGGAATTACAATCCTCGTCCAAATGACTTCTGAATAGTACAGCGTCAATTCCAACACAGAGGACTCTGTGTGGACACTTTCTTCACTCTATGGCCAAGTAAGAGTAGTTCAAACGAGCTTGCTTTCATTGGATCGGCTGTCATGTTATCCTTCTCTTTCACAATGCTCATCCTTCATGGCATATTCTTCTCTTTATACTATTAGCCTTCTTCACTCTAATTTCACTGTTCGCTCATGTTTCTCACATTACATGGCATAGTCTTCTCTTTATACTGCTGTCATCTGCACTGTATTTTGCCTTGGAGATGCATTTGGACCGTCCTTTCTTGCATTTTCTCTTTCACCTATTTATAATAACCCACAGTTGAAACCATCTTATCTTCTTCAACACAATCAAGTTCGGTATCTAAAAGATTAGCCCGCATGGATTGAACAGTATGGAATAAAAGGCCTTGTTGCCATTATCTCAGAGAAGCTACATTTAGTCCTTAACTTGCTAATAAGGATGAACCACTTGAGATCGATGTGTTGACTCTGCATGTTGGGTAAGATGTTATTGTTGCTTGTGAAAAGCCAATTCCATCCTAAATACAAAATCTAGATCAGATGTAGTGCCTCGTGATAGTGGAGATGCAACCTTCATTGGAGAACCAGTATTGTGAGCAATGTCACCCATTGTATTGAACTGACCATCCTTTCTTATGGGAGCATTTCTACCATTTTAAAGTCATTTGAAGGTTCCTACTATCCGTTTTATTAAGACATATATGAAACTTCAGGCTTTGAAAACCAGTTCCACTCCACTCTTGATTAATGAGGCAAAAATGCCAACGAATTCTTAGTAGCTAGTATATACTAATGCATGTACAGAGACAACTGGCCTGATCATTTTTGAATTGATCAAGAGCTTGAAAAATTTAGTTTGATCATAATGACATCCTTCAAAAAGGTATCCTCACAAGCTGGCTAAGAAAAAAACCTGCCTTTTAAACAAAACAAGAGCCATGGCCTACCATAGCATTTCCACCTTCAGGAAAAATAGTTGTGAAAACATTTCCTAAACTGCTCAGCACAAAGGAAAGCATTGCAGCCATTGTACCTTTTCCATGTGAATCACTAACAGCAACAACATTGTAGCTTTGTGTTATCTTTTCTAGCCGAGCAATCTCTTTTCACTATCATTTATCCCTACATACGATAACTTTAAAATATTCATTGTGATCATTTTTATCTTTTGTTTACAGGCCTCAAAAATTTGATACTCAACACTTGTGGATTAGAGCTCAGACAAGCAATCCTTCCCCATAATCACAATGCAGCCATGGACCAGTCCATCAAAACTAGTGCAAACCCATCAAACCTTCTATAGATCATGATCTGAGAATCTCTTAACCACTTGAGATCTTCATAAACCTTCACTCTTTCTTGCAAACCAGTCACATAGACTCAGCATTTAAAGAGATTCTTGTTATTTCAGACATATCATTTGAATATTTTCTTGGTAAATATGATGGTGTAGGGTATGTACCAGTTAGAATCTACAATCTAGAAGGCTTTAAACATATGGAGATATTTGAATACGCTCCTGAAGTTTCTCAATCTCCTACAACGTCGGTAAGTATGCATATTTTCCCTTTGCAACGTGTGCAAGCATTCATGTATTCAAAACCTACTTAACAGCCTTGCAACGAGGATGAAACTCTTAGCAGCAAAATGTGGAGGACTTCCTCAATACAAAATGAGCAAAAAACCGTAGACAAAACTCCTTGGTACGTGAGAAAAACTTGACTTGTTCCAAAGGCAAAAGATTTTTTTTTACTTTTTTCCTTCCAAAACATTTTTAGCGCCCAGCTATTATTTGCATTTTAATTAAAGACTGGTAAAGTTCAGACTATTTTAATTAAAATAGGCTTAACACTTCCAACTGTTTTTGGAGGAATACAGTTGCACGCATGTGCCACAAGCTCTCGAACGATGGTCATACAGAGATGTTGCTTTACATTTATCTACACAAACACCCCAACCACCATCTGAATTTGAAGAAAGCTCAACCAACATAGACAAATAGTTATTCTTTAGTAGCCACCCCAACTGAAACAGGGAAGGAACCTCAAAACTGCCAGAGCACACTGGAAAATCAAACTTTCTCTTTAAACCTATAGCCTCAAAATTCCACACTGGAAAATCCAAATTCTTTGATGGATGTCCATGCCCTGTTCCAAAGCTCCCATTTTGACACATGCAGGGAGGAAACTGGCGAAGGTTGTGGAATTTGGCTTTACACCTGCCAATTGCATATGCTTGAAAGTTTCTAAAGCCTTTTCAAAAAATCCATTTTGCACATATCCTGCAATCATTGCAGTCCATGAGATGACATCTATTTCAGGTATTCTGTCAAATAGTTTGCTTACCTTGTTAATGCTTCCAATTTTTGCATGCATGTCTACCAAGGCAGTTGCTTCCTCTATCCTTTATGCTTTGATGGATGTCCATACTGTTCCAAAGGTCCCATTTTGTCATTGGGCAGGGAGGATGCTAGCAAAGGTTGCGGAATTTGGCTTTAAACCTGACAATTGCATTTGCTTGGAAATTTCTAAAGCCTTTTCAGCAAATCCATTTTGTGCATATCCGAGACCACATCTCTTTGAGGCACCTTGTCAAACACTTCACGTACCTTGCCTATGCTTCCACATTTTGAATACATGTCTACCCGGGCAATTCCAACTACAACATCTGAAAAAATTCCTCTATCCTTTATGCTTTGATGAATGTCCATACCCTGTTCCAAAGCCCCCATTTTTGCACAGGCAGGGAGAATGATAGCAAAGGCTGTGAAGTCTGGATTTACACCTCCCAATTGCATTTGCTTGAAATTTTGTAAAGCTTGGGCCATCCTTTTGATTGAACACAACAGAAAATTGGTGGGAACCATGTCGTGGGGGATGAGAAGGCCGAGCCTTAAAACACCAGAATTCAATACAAGATTGAGATCCTTGGAGCTACAAAATCCACCCCTACAATTCAAATATTCATTCATCAGATTGTAGCAGAAGAAATCTAAGATTAGGGTTTGAGAGCGAAGAGGAAAAGGCAACAAACCTTCCATAGCTGCAACAACCTTAAGGGATTTCCTCTTGCTTTTATCGTCCCCGATCATCACTTGTAACACCATTTTCTAAACAAATTTACTATTAGTTGAAATTTTGAAAGGATTCCATGAACAAAAGATATGTACAAAAAACCAAATAATGTGGGGCACGCGATATGCAGTCTGCTTGGTACTTAACTGAGCTAGCTTCAATGTTTCCGACCAACGCTAGAATTTACTATTAGTTGAAATTTTGAAAGGATTCCATGAACAAAAGATATGTACAAAAAACCAAATAATGTGGGCACGCGATATCCAGTCTGCTTGGTACTTAACTAAGCTAGCTTCAATGTTTCCGTCATCGGTATTTCCACAGAGGTACGAAGGGGGAGTGTTTGCAGATAAAACACACTGTTTGGAAATACCAGCGAGCCACAACATGATAAGGATTGACTGTCGCCTACAATCAGTTTTTCTCCACCGCCTGAAGACTACATTTACTCCTGAATCTGATTCACTCCGCCTATAATCTGATCCTGAAGTAGATAGACCGCTTCAGAGACAAAGGACGTGAACGGATGTGATCAAAGTAATCGTCTCCCGACTGCTTTAGACTGTAGGTTATAATTAACGGCGATGATCAGTTTGATAGTCTCCCGAGGCTTCTTAATCATCGATTGAATATTTTTCCCTGATGATCTTCATAGTAGGATACGCCTTCGGCGTAAAAAAAGAAAATTCAATGTATTTTGTATTTTCAATTAATTAATAAATACAGTCAAATGTGCAGTCTAATGACTGGGTATACTTGCCCATGAGCACTATGGCAATGGTAGCAAACTAATATTCTTCAAACCATGACCTTTGTGCAACGGTGATATGGTAGATTTCTAACGGTATGCCAAGGATAATAAAATTTCCAGCGCCCCCGCCCCTTCCCCGAGACAAGGTTGTTGAAATATGCCAAGTTTACCTTAGTGTTTTCTGTGTCGCTGAGTGTAACGGTATAGTTAGATTTCGGCCAAGATGTTTCCAAATTTAGGTAGTTGATCATGCAAACATATAAAATAATTCAGATGACAACCCTGAGTGTTTGAATCCAATTTTTTAATGAAAGTCAATCTCAATTATTTCAGGGCTTTGAGACAATATAGTGCAATCCGAAAAATTATCTGATTTATTAGAAATCGATTCATACTGAGAATTTAGAAAACTCATATTTTTCAAGGCTTGTTTCTTCTATCCAGCCATTTTTAATTCCTCAGATCATCCTGAGATATAAGACAGAAACATACTAAGTTTTTGAGGAAGAATGCATGCACACTAATTTATTCCTATATCTCTAAAAAGTTAAAAAAGATAGACTAGATTAGAGCATTATGACTATGATACAATGTCGGAACAATCGTATCTCTACATTATTCTTTAAACACCCTTTTGAAATCATATTATGTTTTAATGTTTTGATCTATGAGGATTTTGTACTAATCTCTAGTCATTTCATCTAAAGATTGTCTAAACAATTTCATCATGAACATCTCATTCCATAGCTCAAAATCATTTATTAATTTTTAAGACCACTAAATGATCCCCCAAAATGGTATTGTTTCCATAAAACTTAGTGAGCTTGTTTATGATCTCAAGAGGCACATGGTTAGATTAACTAGGTATTCCTTAAAAGTTCAAATACCTATATCTTTCAAGTACTCAAGATCATCTTCTAGGTTGGTTACCCATCTAACTCACTGTATTTTGGGTAGGTTTGGGTGGTTCCTCTTATCACTAAGGATGGAAGCTTGGATTACCAACTTAGTTGGTAGTTTAGAACCAAGCTTGTTGTGTAGCTTCTAGATTTATTAAATAGCCTATTTCCTTGCTATTCTAGTTCTAATATTTTTAAGGAATTTCATATTTTTCCACCTTCCCATTGATGTATAACTAAGAAACTTCATATTTATCATATACATTTCATTATTGTATTGATCTTCTTAAAAGAAATCAATCTCTCTTTGTTCTACAACACTTTGCACTTATGGCTTAATGGTTCTTTGTATAGAATTATGTGCAAGGGATCTAAGCTAGTAAATCACTCTAAGCCTAAGTTTTTATCAGTCCTATCATTTTCATCTCCAATTATTTTCCTTCATCAATTATATTTTAAAATGTGGATTATAATTTTAAATCTCTTTCTATATTCAACCATTTTAAACATATACTTATATCTAAATAATAGCATGCATCTATCACATGTTTTCTCCTTGAATTTCCTACTTTATAATCATTATGATAAGAGACAAAATATACATTTATTTTTCTTTTCAAGTTACATTGTTCTTTCAATCAATTTTTGGTGTCAAATTCATCTTGGAGTTGCTCTTGAGTATTGTTATTCACCTATCTATCTCCAAATTTTATAGAGAAAAATCCTTTATTATTGTATCTTTTCAATAAATTTTTCACTTCTTTTATGAGAAGATTATTTTATAATTAACATCAAAGTATGATCACAAAGACCAAATAATTTCAGCCTTGTTAATACTCACAAAAGAAATGTAAAGATAAAATGATTAAATATTCAACACTTTATCCTTGTTCAAAGAACAATTCATATCAATTTTGAGAATTTATGGATTCTATTAGTGTTTTTCCTACTACCCTCAGCTTGAAAAAGTGAAAAAAAACCTAGGCCCAAGGATCAAGTTAGCTCAAGTAAAATGATAGCTATTGCTATCTAACTTAACCAAGATAAAGAAAAATATAACTTAACAAGAAGGAGCATATCGTCTACACTTTGAGATCTAAAATAATTAGGAGGGTATTCATATTGATGTTAATGACATTTACTATTGCAAGAGAAAAAATAAGCCAATGTGGCAGAACACACAAGTGTAATTCACTATTGCTAGCACATATTATGCCTAATTTAACATAAACTTATATATACATGTAGTGTAGGAAAATGTACTCCTTTACATTTTCACATTTTTTTGGGTCCCCTTAATTAAATTGAACTTAATTATGACTTAATAAGCCCTATTTTACATCTATAAGCATAAGAAATTACATTTTTTGAAGGGAAAACCCGACAACAATTAATACCAACACATAACACTCTACCTTGAGCAATGTGTCTTCCAAGAATAAGGACCTGGGACCCATTTTCCCATTGGCAAATGGGTCCTCTCTAGGCCTTTGAATCTAAATTTAAAATATGTTTTTGACAATATTTCAATATCCTCAAATTCAAATTTTAATGTTGTCTTGTAATGTTTAATTTTTGGGAAATTAAGGATACATACCTATAAATACAAGGTTATTTCATCAATTCAAATCCTAAGAAGCTAGAGTTTTCAAGAGGCAATCAAGTGAGAAAAAATATAGCAAAGATTATGATAAAAGGCATTCAAGAGTAGATTTATCAGTGATTTATTACAGCAATCAAGATCTCAAGCATCATGTCAAAGTCTCTTGCAATCATACATGTTTTTGGAGCTAACATTGTGATGTAGGTTTCAAATATTTAAGTCAAGCATTCACTAGTAGAATTTGGCAAATAAATGACTACATGACTAAAACTCTTAGTCACGTGACTAAAACTTTTAGTCATGTACTAAAAATGACTAAATTCTACTATTTTTTTGCAATTCACAAATATAAATGACTAAATAAATGACTAATTTGGTCATCGGGTAAAATCACAACTAAATAATTGGTTAGACAAATAAAAATGACTAAATAAATGACTATTAATCCTCTATTGTTTTTTCTTTCAAATTTGATCATAATACATAGAGCTTAAGCCCCCCTCATGGGACCCCTACCTAAGTAGGCCATTTGGCCACCTAGGTTGCTTGGTGCACCAAAAATACCTATTGCATGGAAGACATTACCTCTAGGTGCAGTCTTAAGGCCTTCACATATTTTATAAAAAAAATTAACATTTACATTCTTTAACTTTTATTACTCATTATGTTAATGAATTATTAATGTTTTTAACTATGATTTGAAGCCAATTGATTTTCATGTTGTGTTAGCATGTCAAATGTATCAAAGAGCAATTGTGGTCAATTTCACTAATAAAATATGATTTAAATAATCCAATTGCATTTTAGGGCTATCTTGCAGACACTTTCATTTTAAAAGGTTGAGTAGTTATTCCTAGAAGCAATTAGATTTAATTTACATGGATTATAGAAGCGTAATGTCTATAAAAGTAATTATTTCTAGAAGTAGTGCCTTAAAAATGTAAGGTCAAGTAGTTATTTCTAGAAGCAATTATATTCAATTTACATGGATTGTAGAAACGTAATGGTTGAGTCTACTAAAAATGAATATTTTTCCATTAATAAAAGAACAATTTTCCCTAAAAATAAAGATTTTTCCCTAAAAATGAAGATTTTTCCCTAAAAATGAAGATTGATTCCCTTCTATCTTCGCTTGCTGATATACTCTACCATCTTAATAATGCGAAATAGAAATAACAATGATCGGTTTTGGTATGCGAAATTTTTTTCTTTCAGACTTTATATTGTTAATTATTTTTTAAAAAAGAATTATTTTATAATCTATGAAATCAATGTGTGTTATATTGTTAATTATTTTTTAAAAATAGAATTATTTTATAATTTATGAAATCAATTGTGTGTTGATCATTTTTATAGATGTTATCTTTTTGTACAAGTTTGAACTCTAGTAATTTTAGGAGAACATCATGCTTATCTTAATTTTCACAACCTATATTAAAATGACAATGTAGATGATTTTTTTTCACCTAAAAATGAAGATTAATTTTTGCATGCCTTCCATGCAATAGTTTTTTTGGTGCATTCTAGCAATAGGTATTTTTGGTGCCTTGGTGTATACATTTGGAGGGAATTTTAGGTAGTTTATTTTTGGCATAAAATATTGTGATTGCACGTTGGAGGGAAGTTTGGAAGTTAATCAACAATTTGGTGTTTCATCTCCTGCATTTTAAGGTTTTCCCTTGATTTGTAGAGCAGAAAATCGGATTAAGAAAGACTCCAACAATATTTCCTTGGGATTGTATAAAATAATTACATATCTCATTACCGCCAATAATTCTATACAGTTCGTCTACTTGTTTTTCAATTTGATCGCCAAAACTTGGTATGAAATCTTTGTTCTTTTATTGTTGTTGAGTTGAAATGAAAAGTGTGTTTTCTTCAATCTGCTTTTACAAAATATGTATTTTCATCCATCACATTGAACGAGGGACCAATGCATAGAGAACCATCACCAATCTTAAATTTAAGGCTAACTTAGGGTTTCTTGAATTAGTCTAAACCTTACATTCTCTATTTCATGTGTCCAGAAAAAACAAATTCTTCGCATCTAAATCTGGTTTTGCATTAAATTAATATTCGGTTTATTTTCATACTTGATTTCTCTTTCTCTTACTTTATATTCACCCTCTAGCCTGGTCTGGCATGCCCCATCAAGGAAAACATTAGAATCCCTTGCAATTGGAACCTTAGACATTCAAGGATAACAAAGCTCAGCTAATTCACAAATTAAGGGTGTGAGAAATCCAAGCTCTGGAAATTCTGCTTGAAAGATATTACATGATAAGTAGTTGACATAAGAAAAACCAATCTTACACTGCAAAACAACCACCTAAATGACCATGTCAATATTTTTTATGGTATTTACTATTATTACACCTTTCACATCTTGCCCTTGCATATCTGTTGAATGTGTATTATCTATTTAATTTGGGACAATTTTCCTATTTTGTTGTTTGTGTTAAGATCTTGAATACACAGTTCAACAAGTTGTATGCGGGGATGAGAATACTCAATAAAACCCTTTACTTGAGTAAAGAAGGATGCTATTTGTAGGGAACTATTATTACATTCATAACTCATCTTAAACGTGCTTTGCATATGAAATGATATACAAAACACAAATTGTGTAAAATATAAGAGGGATCCAACAAGAATTTTTTGTTCTTGTTTATTACATTCCCTCCATTTTGATCATGTGATTTGTTGGAGGTTGGTAAGGGTGTCAAAAGACAATGAATCATAGCCACCTTGAAAACAATACTAGTTGCATTACCTAATATAGTGCAAATCATAATCCATGTGTTATTGATGAACCTTATAATTTTTTAGATTTTGGTGATACTGTTTGATGGAATGGCAAGCCTTACAAACTCGTTTAAAAATTGGTCAACTTTAGTGATGCTGCTATAAATATGAAATGGTTGGATGATAATTTTGAAAGGTACCTTCCTTTATTTGGCTGTGTGAGATAGACAACTATGGCTGTTAATTTAATGGTTAGGTTCAAGAAATTGACAACTTTGTATATATCATGGTCTAGTAACTGTGAATTTTAGTGACAGATTTTGTCAAACTATTCATTTTATATGTACATGTGTGAAGGCTATTTTGCATAGTGACAATCCCCCCTTAATTTATGTAACTAAATTTGGAGAAAAAGATCTTAGTGCTTGATGTTTTCACATCAAGTGAACATGTATGTGGTACCAATTTGTGGATTTTCTTATTAATGAATGTCAAGAATAAGAAATACTGAATGTTGGTTAAGATACAAGTATGGTAAGTGGATTTTTTAATCTTTGAGCTGTGAAACCTTATCATAAGAGGGACCATACTACAATGACATAACAACTTAATTTACAGGAAATAGTGTTTTCATTGTTAATCGGTGGGGTGTGATTATTAAAGATTTTTTTAATAACAAGAACTTAAACTATCATTATTCTACTATTTTGTTCAATCAGAGATATTGCATCTGATTTAATTGTAGATCATGACATAAACTTGATGAGAAGGTTTCAGATTCCTTGGCTTGACTAAGACATGGTTTGTAGACATACTTTCACAGAGACTATATAGTGGACAACCTCCTTGATAATTCATGAATTTTCACAGTCGAAACTTTAGACCATAAGGTGTAATATAAATATAATTTCCCACAATATATAATTTTGTAACCCATTTGCAGATATGTTACTTGGAGACTGAGCATGGTTTCTTTTGTTAACCTAGGTCTACTTACTCCTTTACACAAGATATTCCTTGTTAAGCTTCTCGTGGATATAATTTTTTAAGCATAGTAGCATTCTAAAATAGTAGGACGTATAACTGATTACATTATGTTGTGACTCTTGATGCTAGAATAGGTTTTATTTAGAACTTGTACAAGGATTGTATTTATGCAATTGTAATTAGTGCCATGAGTATTTACTTGTTGAGGGTGGCTTTGTGGATATTTTGGTTTACATGGGTTCTTCATGGCTTCTGTTATCACACATGGCTGGAGGGACTGACATCATATAATCCTTTGGGATGGTGATAAAATAGGTCAAAAATTTCTAACCTTATTTTATGAATGCAAAATCCATAGTAAATTAGATTGCATGGTTGGAATGGCTAATATTGAATCATGTATCTACTTGATTAATTCTCTTATTTTATCCTTGATGTGTGGCATTACTTGATTTGTAAATGAGTTGAGTGGCCTTGTGGTGGCTACAACCTAAGGGTTATTGGTGTGGCAGCTATGTGGGAAAAAGAATGAAGCTTGATGGTATCAGTTTTTTCCCACTCATGTTGTAGAATGTTGTGTAGTAGTTTTATTCCTAGACTTAGATTTGTGACATTATCCATGATTGTACTCTTAGAGAAAGTAGCATGTACCCAATGCATGAAATTCTTCTTTAAACTACTATCCTTATAGGTGAAAGTTGCTAGAATGAATACACAACCAATACTTCTACAAGAAAATATGCTATTTTCATTGTTTATGATCTGGATGTATGTGATATCTGGTATGATCTTGACCTTTGGATGAATGTATTGCTCATAGATGCATCTTGTATTAAATGTATTAGTAAGCATTCTTGTTAGAATTTAAGATCTTAGGTTACTAATCATCACAAATAAAAAATAAATGAAATCAATTCCCATAATTAAGATGGACTGACCTTCTCCATAGCTTAAATGAAATCCATACCAATAAATTCTAGTAAGAGAGGGCCAACAAAAAGAGAACATAGAAAAATCTTAGAATATTGAAGCAATCTAGTCCAAAAATAGCACTCACATTATGTAGGTTTTCCTTTTAATTGCATTATTTTCAGCAATATTTTGTATCATGGAAGACTGCCTATAGAAAAACTGTAGAAAATAATTGTCCTCTACAATCTTTACTATTTATTTTCTTAGCATCTACAAAACGTTATCCACATGATATTTTAAAATTGTAAAAATTGAAAATTTTAGAGTATAAATAAGCTCATCATGAAAATGTTTTGAGGATGTCATTTTCAAAACAATATTAGAGGCTACATTTAAATAATGCTAACTAAAACATTACGTGTACTGAAAAACATATGGGTCCTTGTCTAGACCTTCATAACAGAGTTCAAGATGAATACACTACAAAATCAAGTCAAAACTAGAGGATCTAAAAATACTTGAGCATGGCTTGATATTTATTCAAGAAAACTTCTATAGCTAACATAAACCAACTCATAGCCTGTGCCACCAACTATAAGAACCCACAGTACACATTTTTTACAAAATATTATATAGGATATCCCTAGGTTCTAGCATCAAATCTCAAAAAAATTCTGCAGAAGATCTCCCTCAACTCTAATGTCAAATCCTAGAAAATTTGTGGGTAAAATTCCTGTAGTTCTACTATTGAGTATCAAAACTATTGTGTATAATAAATGATATGGATATGTTATTTTTATTAAAATAATAATATTAAGATTCGAAAGAGCATTATGGTATGCCATAGATTTGAAGTTGGCTCCAACACAACAGTGTTCTTTGATTGTGGGGGGTTTGGATTTTGTTTGGTATAAACCTACCCAAGCGTAATACTATTTTATTGGTAATTTTGCTTAACTGTGTAGAAAACCCTTAGTTCTAATCCTAAACTTTTGGAAGTTGTCTGTGTTAATCTTCCCAAGTTATGATGTTAAATCATTGAAATATGTGGATAAATATTTTCAAATTCTAATATCCAATGTTGGGAAATTCATGGGTAAAGCTTTGGAAGATCTAATATTGACTATCAGAAACTGAACACCAATGAAATTGTTGTTTTTATTGTCTAAATGACAATGCCACAATTCAAAGTTGAGCAAATGTAGGATGACTAGTTTTTGATGTTGGTGCCAATATAAAGTATTGTTTAATTATGAGGTTTTGAGTTTAATTGAATAGACATCTCCATTGCTCAACTTGTAATGTTAAATCTTGGATGATTTGTGTATGCTATATAAATATTCCCTAAATGTAATGTTAAATATATCAAAAGAATTGTGTATATATCTTCCTAAAATCAAATGTCAAATCCTTGAAACTTTGTGCCTACTAAATGATATGGATTTACTCTTTTAAGCGTTTAAATATTAATAATAGGATTCCAAGTTGAGAATGTAATGATGCTAAACTATTGAAGGTTGGCATCAATAAAGCTATCTTATATGATTGTTGGTTTTTTTGGTTTTCTTTGCAGCTTTCATAGTACTAAATTATAGAAGTAGCAAAGAATATATGTAGTCGGAAGAAGCATGAATTTGATTGGCTCCTCCATCTTGATATTGTGGAAGACGGTGACAAATTGAAGGTGCTTTTTTCTTTCTTTTTCTTTTTCTTTTTCTTTTCAAGCAATTGTGTTATTTGATTACAATTTTTCAACCTCTACATCTGAGGAAGACAAGAAAATCAAAGCATAGTCTTATTAAACTTCTGGAAAAGCGAAAAGACAAAATCATGACCAATTCAATCTTAAAGATTTATTGATCGTGCCCTAAATATTTTATACCACTCAAACTAGAAACCCATATAACTAGCACTACCAAACTACACCCTAACATTTGTTGATATCTATGTTCCCAGTTCAAAGTCAACAGTTTTCCAAAAATATTTCCTCGGGTTCATCATAGTTGGGAAGCCATATATCTATCTTTATGCACACACACCATGTGTGTGTATACATATATATATGTGTGTATATGATCAATGGTGTTCTCAATTCTACATTTAATTTTGTACATTTTGTGCAAATTATGGTTATATATATGGTCTTCTTAATTCCACATTTAATTTTGTACATTTTTGGGTAAATTATGATTATAATGTTGGAATTGGGTGTTAGTTTTAGATCAAAAATTAAATAAGTAGAAATATAGCAACACATAAGACAAATGAACACAACAGGTACCCTGGGAAAACCCTCCTTCTTGAGGGAGAAAAAACCTAGCAAAATATATATCTCTTATATATAGAATGAATAATAGTATAAATCTGCTTAACAAATCAGACTCTTCTTAAGGGTGAACTTAATACAATAAATGATAAAAATATCTTCTTGAAGAATTCGATCTGCTGCTAGGAGGATGCAACCTTCTGCTACTACTTGATGCAAATTATGAAGTGATTGAATTGATGTAGAAATGAATGATCATCACCAAGTTACATATATACCAATCTAGGTGACCTTTCATCTAGGTCAGATCCCTTAGAAAAAATATAAAATAATAATTGCAATAAGTAGGCTGACCTGCCTTTAATTAAAGAGAAAATATCTTTTGAAGCTACCAAACACTAACATTGGGAACACTATATATATAACCATAATTTGCACACAATGTAACAAAATTAAATGTGTAGTTGATAACATCGCCAGTTATTGATAATTCTGTGTCAATTGCCAAATGATAAATATTAAAGATAAATCAAAATGGTTTTATATAATTAGTGCAACTGCACATGGAAAATCAATATAAAATTATAAAAGAATAATTGATAAATTTTTAAGATAAATCATAATGGTTTATATCAATGCAAAAGCCCATGGAAAATAAACTATAAAATTATAATCAATGATCATCATTTATAATTGGGTTTTTCGTTTTCTTTTTTTTCTTTTTTTTTTATTGCACCTTTTTTAAACCCAGGGGTTTTTCCCGGGGTTTGTCTTAGACCTGCACATTTGGCCTAGGCTAAACTCTAGCAGAACCTAGGTCAGACCTAGACTGGAAGCATAGATATCATGAAAGCTGAATCCAAACTTGAACCTCCTAAATTCATCCCAATATTGAATGGGGAGCTTTCTAAATATTTGCTAATTTTCTTGCCACCGAAATAGCATTTGGTATCCACATGTGCTTTTGGTTTTTTTTTGGGATTTTTTTATTGGAATTACGCTGGAAGCCATTGGATTTATGCATGTAATTTATCAGCACTGTTGGTGCCACCAAAAAGTGATGTTGATTTTAGTATTCAGTTCAAGGTGTTATGGTACAACTTGATTTGTAATCATATTATTTATTAAAATTATAAATGTTATTTAAAATATTTCTTTTCCTAAGAAAAGTTTTTATTTTAATATTCTGAGGTCTGATCTTAAGAAAGAATTTTAGAGTTTATAGCCCTGACGTGACCACAAGATGGCCATATCTAATATGGTTTTAAGTTGTAACAAAAATTTGCATCTTCAAAATGAATTTAGAGGAGACATACCACTACCTAATATTTATGAATCAAACAGTTTGCTTCAAGGATTCTTTGCAAGCCATGTCAAATATTAAAATAATAGATGTTCAAAATGTTGTAAAACCAACCATAAACAACATAACTGAGATTAAAATAAACTAGATAATATAAGGAGGATCTTACATAGAGTGTTTGGCAATGAGCAGGACTAACATTAATGTATAACTCTAGGGCAGCTAGAGTGTAGATCATGGCCACAGTTTTGTGTGCCACAATAATGCTCATGTGTTCTTGATCTCCTTGGTTAATTTCAACATTTCAAGATAACTCCTCTAAAGATGGAACAATATGTTCTTGCATTCCATCATGCTGAATTTTGAAACCTTTTAAAAGCTTGACTAGTGCCAAGAAATTCATGTGAAGTAGATACAGTTGGTCCTATTTCTACACATCAATGCCTTTTTTTATTGAGAATTCCTCTACGATTGCTCATGCCACCCTAAAGATGTATTTTTCTGGACTGAGCATATGGTGTGTTGGGGTATAAGAATCTAATATTGAGAGAATTTTTTATGTCTCCTTTTCTTGTTGTCTTCTACATGGTGCTTATCTCCCTTATTTTTTCATGTAATTAAACCATCCCATGTCTTGAGGTGTAAGCTATCTTCTCTCCAAGTTATGCTTCATTTGTTACTCCATTTCTACAATGAATTTGGGTTTCATCTTTGAACTCGTTTCTTCTACCATTTTCTTGTCAATTCTATTTTTATGGCTTTTTTCAAGTTTAGTTCTTTGCCTAGTTTGCATAATTTGGAGTAAATATAATAGCCAGTTCCAACACAAAAAACAATTTTTTATTATTCTAGATGATGAGATTCTCTTGCTTTCCAATTAAGGAGAGCCACAAGTGATCATGATAAGAAATAATTCTAACCAATCGAGGGAAGAATTTATCCACAATCAATCGATGCTTGTAAATCATGCAATAGAAAGGATAAAAAACAACATTTTTTTCTTTTGATCAAGATGGTTAAATCAAAATTTATTGGGCCATTAACTGTACCATAATTAGGAACCCAATTCATTTTCTATAATGATAGCACATAATAGAGGGGAATACACCATGAAACAAATGTAAACATTTCGCAACATAAATCATTCAATAGTCATCAAGTAGTTCAAGCCTCAATAAGATTCTATATAAATGATAGCTAATTGATTGGATGAACTCCAAGATGTAAATCTAGAATCAAATGTGTTGTTCCTTTATTTATTGATTGCTATGATTCACTAATAAATTGAGAATAGTCCCACTCTAAGCTACCGAGTTCTCTACTCAACACCTTCATGTAAATCTACCCTTATCCTATTCAAATTGGGTTCTAATCTCATGTCAAATGTGGCTACTGACGAACCTACTACATACCTAGGTAGGGGGATCCTGAGTAGTTGAGGCAAAGTTGGTGCTTGTTGCTTTCAAAAGTTGCAAATAAATAAATAAATAATTTGAGTTAAAAAATCTCACTATATGCAGCCTATTAATTTGAGCTTTTATGCTTCTATCAGCACGAAAGAGCCATTTGAGTAATTAATCCTTTTACATCAAACTATAGTGGATTTTTTCGTTAAGAATATTCATGTAAACTGCTTAATGTTATTGGATTTTCTATTATTTTACTCAGGGCATGTTTCAAACTTGAGTGGAATGTTGTTTATTGTAGTTCTTGCATTGGGATTTTTTTCGTACCCTTAATCAAACATGAAGCAGAAGTAGGAAAGCTCAAATTAAAAGTCTGGTATTTTGTGAATTTTAAAAATTAAAATTAAGATGTTCATTTAAATTTTGAAAATAAATACATCTTCTGTTACTGTTTAATAGCACTGAAGTAGAAAAGACAACCAAATGAACATAGTTTTTTTATCAATATCCTAGCTCTACCATCAATTCCATAAACACTTATGAAAATATGAAATGAATCAATATAACTAGACCATTTATAAATTTTCCAATACATCAAAAGAAAAAGCATGGATGCATTTTTTAATATCTATAATCATATACACAAAATGTGGATATTCACTATGTGAAGCACATAAATGCAACCTTTATACTTCAATAAACATGAAATAAATTCAAAGGGTGTTGTCCATAGACATATGTGACATGAACAAGAAGAAACTCTACCTATGGGATGGATGCCTAATGGAAACAAATATCACTACCTACATCCTGAGAACTGATGGTCACACAAAAAAGGATGGGGAGTCTAGTGAAAGGCAGTCAATCCTAGCAGCTTCGCACACACACAACCAATCTACAATGTACAATATGGAAATAACAAAAAACTTTAGAATTTGTTGATCATAATTCAGATTATAACTTGCCTATAGGCATGCAATCTAGTCATAGGGATCTTCAAAATAAAATAGAATCTCTCTAACATTTTTTCCTGGTTGTTTCTGCTTGGTTTTCATAGGCCCACAAAAGCTAGTAGAAGATAACTCTCAACTCCTTATTCCCATGATTCCTCACTTTTTGATCTTCACATATATTTTTAATAGAGGATATCTTCCACCTTGCAAAAGAATTAAAAAATGCTCTACCCATGGTCAGGAATAGGTAAATGAAGGAAAATGCCTAATAGAAAATTGTGGTGAATCGTAATACAATGATCAGTAATAGAAAAATGAAGGAAATTCCTATCAGCAGTTGCAGTGAATGGTATCTGCTTGTTAGAAACTATAAGTGATAGACATCCACAACTCCATCTGAATTTCCCAACATAGAAGGAAGAAATGGCTTAGGGATAAACTAAAGTCCACGTCTTTAAAGGTGGACCCCACACAAGACAGCATTTCTTTCAACACAAAAGAGACAATTGCTTCAAAGAAGTATGTAGTTCCTAGTAAAATATGCAAGAAGAGGTTTTAGTATAGATCGAACATCCATAGGATTTCCAACAACCAAGTCAACATGTGGGCTCCAACAAGGAAACTGCCTAAACCAATTAGCTAGGAACCACAAATGGACAAGTAACAACTTGAAAACTCACAAAATTAGGACAAAAAAAACCAAAATTGAATGACCACCATTTTTGGGTGGTGGAGGATTGTAGGTAACCCTAATCCTCTTATGTTAGATATATTTGGTAAGTGGAATTTTCCATTAGTTTTGAGACTCATGAATATTTTACTAAAGTCTGGAACTGAAATCCATGCTTGACAACTTAAAATGCATTCATCTAGGTCTTTCTCTTTCACTTGAACAAGTATCATAGTTCCATGGAGTTTCCTAATGGGGGGACGTGGGGAGGGGTTGTGAGGACAAGGGGACCAAGGGCCTAATTTTGGGGATGGCGGGGGGAGATAGTGGTGGGGTGGCGGCAGGGCACTGAAATACATATAGTACTTGGAAAAATAGTTATAAAAATATGTACAAATATAATAAATATACATCTTGGAGACAACTAGGAGTCCCCTAGACATCTTGATTTTCTTGTTGTGTTAGCATGTCAAATGTATCAAAGAGAAATTGTGGTCAATTTCACTAATAAAATATTATTTAAACAATCCAATTGCATTTTGAGGGCTATCTTGCAAACACTTTCATTTCAAAAGGTCAAGTAGTTATTTCTAGAAGCAATTAGATTCAATTTACATGGATTGTAGAAATGTAATGTCTGTAAAAGTAATTATTTCTAGAAGCAGTGCCTTAAAAATGTAAGGTCAAGTAGTTATTTCTAGAAGCAATTAGATTCAATTTACATGGATTGTAGAAATGTAATGGTGTTTTAGCTCCCGCATTTTAAGGTTTTCCCTTGGTTTGCAGAGCAGGAAATTAGCTTAAGAAAGACTCCATCAATATTAACGGATCGTTGACATTAATGCAATGATAGAGACATCCATGTTAAAGGATCATAGAGTGGTTTCTTTGTCCTGAAGAACAACAAAGGTATCCATCCACCAAGGCACTATCATGAGGGCACGATGCATATAGCAGCCAAGAGAGTTTTGTAGTTGAGGTTTTAGAAATATAAACTTCACACTTTCAAGAGGGAAAAACCCCATAACAGTAGATATCAAGCAAAAACTTCGGTCTAAGAGTACATTGCAAGTCTAATGAAGGAAACAACCATTGAATGCAAAGAGTGGTGGTTTCCATTTTTGTAATGCCAGAGCTTATTGAGCAACATTTTCTGAGTTGCAACACCAGTATCATTCAAGAAAGGGTAGGACATTAAACAAGGTTACAATCTAAAGGTAGGGTTTTCAAGTGGAAATATTGAATCTTGAAACCTCATGCTTCCCTTTATTTGTTTGAGATGCATTCACTTTTATCAGTGCCATTTTTCTACCGATCTTAAAGAAGGTCTTCTCGTTGTTATAATCTTTATTTGTTTCTATGACAGTGACCTTTATTTATCTGCCATGATTGTCAATTCCCACTTGAATACACCACTTAATTTTGATAGTGAATATATCTCTATACTTTACCATGAACTCTGCTCATTTTAAAGGTCCCTTTCCTTTGTATTATTTGACAAATACTTTTAGGTTTGCACTAAGAAAGAAATCATGATATGTAGGATGAGCTGTTGTTTGTGTGAAAATCATTATTATATGCATTAAGATCATTGTTTTATCATTTCATATTATTGTGATAGTGCTACTACAACAGTCCCATGACTGTAAAAACTTTAACATTTCTATGATCTTATGGATAGAGAATAAATTGGAGTCCCTTACCTTTGGGTTGCACTCCAACTTTGACTATCTTGACTCTTATTAATTTGATCTCACAAGAATGCAAGGGAGCTTAACCTTGATGAGGCACAAACAGTAACCATTTTTGTTATGTCACTTTATCTTTTTGCCACTATTCCTAGCCCACTGGACTTCTTAGTTTGCTACCTTGAAAAGTATATTTTTAACTATAATTGATCTGTGATTTTTTATTCCTCTCATATGATTTTTCCATCTTTTAGATGATGTTCCTCTTTGGGTACCCCAATTAAGAGTGACCAAACCTGCTCACTCTCATTTTGGAATTTGTAGATACAATGTACCTTGGTTTGAAGGTTCAACAAATCTTCATCCATATTTCAATGGATATGACCATACATATATAGTTATACATATGATATGACACTTATATGCAGCTTCCTTGATACTTCTAAGGGATCATTGGCCATGGATCTTAGAAGAGTTTTTAAGAGATATTCTTTGTGCCTTCTTAAGATCAATGAACTGGTCCCTATCTGTTGGCCATTTTCTCGTTGGTATCAACATTGATTTTTTTTCTTATTTATAGGATTTGATCATGAGGGGTTTGGTCTTTCATTAAATGTTTCAAATTCAGCGCAACAGTCACCTTTAGTTGTTGTCTTCATCAGTCATACAATCTTCTTTAGTGGCCATACTCTTTTTATCAACTACACTCTTTTTCACTGTTTCAGTTGTTAAGATGTAGTTGTTTGTGACTTGTAGTCCTTTGGAACTCTTATTCATTCCCTAATGTGTTCTATATAGGGTTTACTTGAGAGTTTCCATTGACCTATCTTGGTTATCAGTGAATATTGTAAACTTTATTTTTATTTATTTTTATTGCTTTGGTGATGGTTGAAAACCAAATTAATACTTAGCATTCAACTAAATAATAACCCTTGATGTATAATTTCTTTGTAATACTAAATTGTTATGATTATCAACATCTAATAAATTATTATATGTTCACAAAATAAATAGTAGAATAAGTAGTTATTTATCATTTTTCCTTCCCTTAAACTTCAAATTTTGCAATATTTGTTGCATGATCTTTGTGCTTCATTCCTTATATAAAATGATTATATTCATTTAGAAAATATCTTCATTTTTTCTCTCTTTAAGATATTTAAAATGGCAAGCCTTTTGTAAGAGAATATTTTTATAGATATGCTCATTGAAGCTTAGTTTTTGCTTATGCTTGTGTATTTTAATACTCTCCATTTATCATAGATTAAAAAGGACAGTGAAGCTAAGCGCTTATCTCTTGAAGTCAGTGAGATGCACAAATCAAAGAGGGAGTTATTGGAGGTTATGTAGCAAAAAAGTAAAGAGCTTAACGAGAAGAATAACTCGATTAAGATATATTTGGACAAGATTGTATGTATTTATCTTTCATTTTGGAATATTTGTTCCCATATTTACTTGAAATATAAATATCACACTCATAAATTCTTTGCTTGTGTGTTGATTTATAATATTATATAGTGTTAGAGAAGTATGTGCTTCCGAGATTTATTAGATTTGTATTTATGATTTTTTTGCAGCTATATGCATTTGGACTTATCGTGTACATTTAAAATTATTTAATTTATCAATCTGACTAACATAAGTTTTCATAAATCTGGACTATCATATATGATATATATGAGATAAAATGTAGTGCCTCTCCATTCTCACTATGGATGTGCAGGAAGTTTGGCTTTGAAACTTGGAGACGAAGGTAAAATAATAGGGACATTTAAAGGTATGTGCTAATAATGTTAAGCAATTGATGTTGTATGTTATTAATTTATGGACATATTGATGTGATGAGAGTGTTTTGATTACCTTTGGGGTTTTCACTTGATTTTAAAATATTATTATTGTGTTGACATGTTATTATGATTTTGATTATGATTATGTTTATTGTCATAAAGATGTATTGACTTGTGTTCAAACTTTGAGTTTGCAATATGGTACATGAGCTTCTGTTAGTGCTTTGGTGAGTATGATGTATATTGTCATGTTATTATTATTATGCAGAGATTTACTTGGATAGTTAAGTGATGCAGTAGTATGTTTGTTAGGATAAGTGGAAAGGGCGGCATCATACCATTGGGTGTATGAAAGACATACGAACATGAGATACGATTGCTAGAATTTATTTCCTAATGCTTCGGATATTATGCACATGTGCTCTAATTTGTATGTTTGAGTGAATAGGTACTAGGCTACGTCTCTACCTGAATTAGTAGGTTTGAGTATGCCTTTAATCCCAATGGTGGTTGAGGAGATAACATTTAGGCCCAAATTATAACCTAACCCTGGCCATGGTTTCCAATTAGGGACAATTGATTCAATGTGTGACCACCCTTTTCAGGTTGTCATGGGACAATATCTAACATTTTTTACCCTATGGTTGGAGTGTTGCATCTGTTGAATGTTTCTTATGGGATATGTGATTGATTTTGTTGTCTAGCCTTGGTTTTGGATCTCAACTTGTTGGTGTTAAACCCTGTGGTTCACTGGGTTGTTATGTTTGTGATTAGTGTTACTTATGTTTTGATGTGAATGTTTCTCTTTCATGTGGAGTTATTTCATGGTTTATGTTTTACCTTAGTTTGTGGATTATTTGAGTGAAGTTAGATATTTGATCAATATGTTAGTTGTTATTATTTAATTGTTATTATTATTATTATGATTATATGTATATTATGTTTTATGGAAATAAAATTTTAAATATTAACATATTCTAATGTTATTTATTAAATATTAATATGTAAGCATATGTTATATTTTATTTTGATTTACTACTTTGGTAGAGTGATTATTTTGAGTTTAATTGATTATTTAATTTATTTTAATTATTTTATTAGTGGGATGAAGATAGGTACTTTAATTTAATATTTTAGTAATTTATTTTATGGGAGGATTTTATTTCCTTATTTTATTTTGGAAAAAATAGTCTTTTTAGGAAAAAGAAAGAAAGTTGCTTTCATTTTTGTTTTTATTTCTTTTGGAATTTAATTAATTTTTATTTATGAGAAAGAGGAAAAGAGAGTTTTCACTTTTTTTTTGGGGGATTGAAATTTTAGAAGATTGTGGAAAGAAAGGGTTTTTTTTTTTTTAGAGTTGTTGGAAATGAGAGATTGGGACATAGTTCTGGAAATCATATTTTTTTTTGGATTCTTCATTTTCTAGGAGTTTTTGGGTCATACTTGCAAAGAGGAAAAAGCAATGAGAAAGTTGTTGCAATTTGGGGGTTTTTGAAAGTTAAAGTTTTCGGAGCTCGACATCAAATTCCTACCATTGTCAAGCGTTGGATTCAGGTTGGATTTTGATATCTTTTATGTAATTTTATTTTTGTGTGTGAATAATTTGATTGATTTCTCTCTCTATGAATTTTGGAAATAAATATTATATAGTTTTATTTTTGTGTGAATAAAATATTTATTTATTCAAGAATAAAAATCAATTTATGTTTATTGTTCTTTTTGTTCTTTACCAGTAAAAGGGTATGATTGTGTTCCTCATAAATCTATTTTTACGAACTGGGTTGGTGAGAGTTTTTAAAGGGTTTTTTTTCATCTCGTTGTTGTTTAAATTATGTCCAAAAATCTTAGAAACCTAGATCGTAGTTTGTGAGATATGGTTGAAACATGAGACTACTGTCAAGTTGCTCCTCTATGACTGCAAATATCTTTGTTTCTCCCTATAACCAGCCAATGGAAGATTGAGATTTTATATTTATAGGGGTTTGAAAAAGCTTAAATTAATTTTAAGATTTTTTTTTAATATTTTATTTTGGATAAAATCTGGTTGTTGAGTTACTCATTTTGTCATTTGACTGTAATCGAGTATTGCCGAAAAGAGGGTTTTATGGGATCCGTCTGTTGTTTTTCATTTTATGAAATTATTATTCATTTTTAGTCAATTTCTTCTGCATGGCTGAGTAGTCGACGGCTAAATCTGAAATGGGTATTTTACAAATTTTGATTTCAAATTGATATGACTATTTTATGACTGTTTTATTGTTGACAGATTTGACTGTTGTCAAGTGAGAATTAGTTCAGTTTTAAATGTTGTATTAGAGGGTATAACTATATTTTTTTATTTGTATTGTGTTGTATCATTTTTATTTAAGTGTGTTTACTATTTGCATGTTATAAATCCCTTCATATTTGTGAGATTTTGTGTTGAATCTTCTGTATGTGTAAAGATCATTTGTACCAAGGTTGTGCATTGTTGGTCTTGGCTATGAACTGCTAAGTTAAAGTTGGTTATCATGGTATAATATTGTGAAAATAATGTAATAAGCATCATTGTGGTGTTGTGGTATAATGTTAAGTTTTTTGAGTTTTCTATTTGTTGTGTTATGTGATTGAGTCTTTAGAAGTACCTAAAAGTCATTGTGGAAGTCCTCGTAATTTTTGGTTGATTCTTGTATTGGTAGTCTCCATTGGATGGCTAGTGTCAACCACTTGTTGTTTATTTGTTTGCTTGTGTGTGGGGCCTAGTGTTATCTCCTAGTATGGAGGGAATGGGCCTCAGGGTTCCACGTGATAGAGTGGTATTTTTAACCATCCATTGGGATTTAGGTGGTGCAATTCATGCGCAACATAGAGAGTTTTTTCCTTTCACTTCATTCTATAGTTAAATTTATATGCAGGTGATATTTCCATGAAAATTGTATTCAATATGTATTATATATATATTCATTTTAGATGAATATATCTTGTATATTGTAGCATTCTTGTAATGAAAGTGTAAATAGATTGCAGTAGTCTTGAAGATATATATTTATTGTTTTTTATTATGTAATAAAAAGGTTAGCATAAGAATGTTGTATTTATGATACATATAAATTTAATTTAGTGGTAGATGCGATATGTCTTTATGTATCTCTTTCATGGTGTTGATTTATGATAGGTTCATAAGAGCATAGTGTTAGATGATGTTATGTAATTTGTTGTATGAGATTTAATTTATATTCAAACTATTGACTATATGTGCTTTAGTGTATCAAATGTATTTCTATAGGCTTAGTTAGTGTAGGTGTATTATAGTAGCGACGTTAGGGGACCATGGTGGATAGGTGTGTAAATGGGTTATGATTAATGTTACTTTTAGGTCATAATGTGATTATGATATGATGTTAATGTAATGATGTTATCCATATTAATTTGTTGAGCTGCATTAATTAGTGTCACTTTAGTTTCAAAACAAAAAATTATTGGCATGATGTTGTATGTCTTTTGTGTTTTTTCACCGGGTCCCTTAGCAGGGCATTACAGTTGGTATCAGAGCCAGTGTTGCAGCACTGAGATCTTTGGCTAATGTTGTTGTCCATGTTTAGTTATAGTAATTTTTCCCATGCATATGTTATCGAATGTCTAATGTGTGGCTAGAAGGTCATAGGAACCATTGTGTTAGATACCATGTTTTAATCTATATATCTAGTTGAGATGTTAAACAATGGATTAGATGCTTTGTGTATTCTCTTGTTGTCTGTGATTCCTTAGATGATTGCAACTATTGATTTTTCTTGTGTGACTTTGTTTCATTTATATGACTTTTAGTTTCTTAAAAGTGCAAATTTAGTTTTGAAATGCATGAATAAGTTTAGATTAATTAGTTAACAAGTTGGCATGCAGATTACCTTTGTTTGACTAAATGTGCATTATGATAAGACATTATTTGGCGTAGTTAGGTTACTTATGTGGTTTTATGCAAGTGCCCAAAAATGTATGTTATGTAGTTAATAGGGAATTTCTGGCTTGAGTTTGTCATATGTTCATGTATTTTTCCATGGTTTGTAGGAGTGTTTACATCCATATGTTTTTAAGTGCACTTTCATAATGTCAAGAATATACTGTATGTAAAAGGGTTGTTAGAGCAGACTAAAGAAAAGTATGTTGGTAGTTTATAAATGAATTATTGCTGATCTTTTGTGATTGCTATAATGCATGCTGAGTGATGTAATGAAATCCTGATTTTGTGTTTAGTTATGCTTAAAAAATGGAAAACTTGTCTGATGGTGGTAGTTAAGATTTTGGGTAGAAAGTGTGACTCAATTTTCCTTTGTATAGATGTTTTGTTTGGAAAAGTTGCATTTGCAAGTTGCTTGCATTGAATTAAATTATTTTGTTTCCTCTTTCTCTTAACCCATATATGGTTAATAAAGAGAATTAGTCTTAAACTATATTATAATAGAAAATCATTTAAACCTAAAACTTGTATGCTTAAACTTTGACTGTGAATCAAAAAAAAAAAAAATGTTTGAAATTGCTTGAATGACGGATCTTATGTTCTCTTGAAATTGCACTTCTTACTTTTTTTTTATGCATAAAAAAAAATAGATTATGAATGAGACTGAGTGTAGTTGCTAGGTATTTAATAAATGCATTTAGAAGTAAATTCATATAATTAATTTTTTCTCTATGTTGTGATATGTTTTTATTGGAAATGACTACTTTTGTGGAATAAATAAGATGCTAGTGCATATAACTAAATTTCTATTTTAAAAAATTATGATGACTGTTTTAGTATTTGGACACCTTTTTTGTTGTGTAGTTGAAACCTATAATGCAATGTCTCTCCTTTCTTACTTTTGTATAAATAGAAAAGATTTATCCATTTGATGTCTTGCATGTCGAATTATTATGAGGGGGTAACATGTGAAGTAATTAAGCTTAGGTATGGGATATGATGTTTGAGCAAGAATAATCACTATGTAAAGATTTAGTGTTACTTATACTAATCTAGAATAAAGTTTCAAAGAATGTGGGACTATGTTTTAGAAACAAATATGTGAATCTTTTTATTCTGTGAAAATTTGAATAACTTATGATGAAGTAAGAGTTGTTTGTGTTTAGGGTTGGGGCCCTAGCTTGGTTGGCTAAATCTTTCCTGTAGCAGGAGGTTGGTCACAAGTTCTAGTCTCCCCCACCCCTGTGGTACCAGAGGGCGTGTCGCACCAGTGCTGCCGGTCACGTTAAAAATTTTACCAGGCGCACTATTAAATAAATAAATAAGAGTTGTTTGTGTTTAAGAAAGGCCTACATGAAGTAGTAAGAGTAAAGTAGAGGATCATCATTATTCTTTCGCAAATATAGAACTTGTGTATAATTTGTTGAATTTTTTTGATGCATGAATGTTGATGTGAAAGTATTAATGATTCTTCGATGCATTTAGAAATTCATGAGGCCTATGTAAAATTCTTATTGAATGGAAAAAAAGTTAGTGTACATATGCATATGTTATGAGGATAAAATGTTATAGCGAATAAAAAAAAGTGAATGTGAATTTGTTAAGTAGAGTTGTTAAGTGATCACAATAATCTTAACATTGACATGTTAATATCATGTGATATATGGAAAAGAGTAGAGTGAAAGAAAAACTAATAAAAGGTTATTGACATATGTAATGATATGAATCACATGGGTTATAGAAGTAAATGTGCTCATGAAATTGTGTATGTAATTGTACCCCTCTATAAATGTGAGAAACCAGTAATTGTGTATCAGTTGATTGTTGTGAATACCCCATACTTGCTTTGTGTGCCATAGGATGGTGATACTGTGTACCCATTCATAAGTGATATGTTGTATTTGTTGGTGTGGGATTAACCATACCATTATGTGTGCTTGTATGTCTGTTACCTGATTGAGGGCCAACCCATGTGTGGTTGAAATTTATATATGAGTAGCCAAAAGATAGTTTCTTAGATTCTTTTATTTTGGTTCTCCAGTCCCTCAATCCATGAAGGGGTAGTAGCAGCCACAAAGTTCCTTGGGCGAAGTGTGCGGCATACGCATATTGTGATGCAGAGCGGTCTTAGCTCAACCGATCTCGAGGAGACGTACTCACTACTTCCCCTTATGATGGATCAAGGTACTTGATCCATATTTGTAAGCCTAATCCCCACAGTTTTGAGTGTAGCAGCATTGGTTTGTTAGTATAGCGCTTCGGTTGTCCATAGGGACTTTGAGCTCCGGCAATAATGCAGTCAACCTTGGTTTGTGGCTGAGAGGTGAAGCTCTCTATAGCCCCTACATTGGATATATACCCATATATGCATTATGTATACCATATATGCACGGTTTCATTATTACTACGGATATGCCACACCCCACCAATGTTCCTCGGTCACGTTGTTGGGTGATGATGTCGGTTGTTAATGCATGGAAACGGCTCGAGGGACGTATTGCCATCGCAGGCATAGCACGCATGCACCCATGAGATGTGTTATGATAGCCTACTTGTGCGATGAGTAATGGGCTCCCACACACTTGTAGAGGGGATACCATGTTTGCTTTTCAACATTGTTTGGGCCTGCTAGTATGGGCATGTCCTAGCCATGGAAATCCTTCAGCTGCCAGCCGAAAATTCGCAAGTGTGTCTTCCATCGCAGGTATCGCCATGCTGGGTGCGTCTGAAGGTGGCCTACTCCACGGGAGCTGACAGACATCACATGCTGGGTGATAACACTCAAGCATGCTCTTCTCCGAACGTGGGTGCGCGACCATGCCACATTGAGATGCGATGTGGGATGGAGGCCGATGTGCACATCCCATGCGGATAGCCAAGGAGTGCGTGGGCCACTTGGCTAGTCCATGCCGCGTGACGACGCGATGCGGAGTGTAGCTGAGGAGTACACTCTGAGTTATGTGGATGGCATGTTCATTCCACACCACATGAGGGCTACTGATATAGCCTGACATTGTTTCCTCCTTCCTCGTTTGGTGGCTAGTATTTAGTCACGTAGTGTTGTATAGTTGAATTTCAAATATTGTGGATTTTCTTATTTTTTGTTGATTGTGAAGGTCGACACTTTGGTTATATTTGATTGTCATGGTTTAGCCACACCTTGTGATCTTATTTGCTCATAGCCCTCATGGTTACATGAGATTTAGTGTTGAAATTGTGCACATTTATTTCTTTATTGTTGAAATTGAATTTTTATTTGCTCTTCTTTATGACTTTGGTGGCTAAACTAATTTATCCTTATTGTTTTCGATGTTGACCATGTGTCGTATTGTGATTCCTCTCCAAGGACGTATGAGGCGGACTTAGTGAGTGTATAAGAGGAAGCAGACGTAGGAAACCTTGAGGATGGGGGTATGTGAGGTTGTTACATAGCTATGACCCACTACCTACTTATGTGTGATGACTATCTCTTGGAGGCTAACCACCTTATACAACAAGAGGTAGGTCATTGTGGTTTTGTTTGGATGGTTTCGCCATGTGTGTGGCCTAACACCATCAAACCACTGAGTGTGAGGTATGGATCTTGTGAGATGGATATTGGCTCTTGGCTCATGGATTAGGTATCATGATTTAGTATGCTACTTTTCGGCATCTAGAGGGACCCTTGTGTAGCCTTGTGTTGTGCACCTCCTGGTGATGTGATTATGTATGTATGTGTTAGATGTATATTTCTTATATTTTGTTGATTATTGATGTAAATGAGGGATAACCATGCTATCTGAAATGTGAATATATTGTGAATCTGTAGTATTAAAGGGAGTGGATGTTATTAAAAATCATAAATTGTAATTTGAAATAAGTTTCTGAAGTATGAGATGATGTGTATTTCCTTTAATATTAAGAAATCATTTGATGTGTTTTCTTGGTACGAGATTATGGAGTTTTTTTTTGTAAATTAGGAATCAAAAATGGAGTTAAGTGGAGTGTCTGCTATATTTGTTTGTGTAAAATCTAGTATCACATTGTAAGAGATGTATGAATTTCTAAATAAAGGTGGTTAGGAAAATATTACTTTCAAATGTTTAGTTAGATAATGATTTTGATCGACATGATTTAGAAAGAGGATGTACATCAATTATAGAGTAGAGAAATTTTGGTACTAACGTGTTATGTTTCCACCCTAGTTTATGACTTCCAGGAGTAAGTCAAGTTTAGGGGGGAGAATGTAGTGCCCATCCATTCTCACTATGGATGTGCAGGAAGTTTGGCTTTGAAACTTGGAGACGAAGGTAAAATAATAGGGACATTTAAAGGTATGTGCTAATAATGTTAAGCAGTTTATGTTGTATATTATTAATTTATGAACATATTGATGTGATGAGAGTGTTTTGATTACCTTTGGGGTTTTCACTTGATTTTAAAATATTATTATTGTGTTGACATGTTATTATGATTTTGATTATGATTATGTTTATTGTCATAAAGATGTATTGACTTGTGTTCAAACTTTGTGGCTGCAATATGGAACATGAGCTTTTGTTAGTGCTTTGATGAGTATGATGTATATTGTCATGTTATTATTATTATGCAGAGATTTACTTGGATAGTTAAGTGATGCAGTAGTATGTTTGTTAGGATAAGTGGAAAGGGCGACATTGCACCATTGGGCGTATGAAAGACATACGAACATGAGATACGATTTCTAGAATTTCTTTCCTAGTGCTTCGGCTATTATGCACATGTGCTCTAATTTGTATGTTTGAGTGAATAGGTACTAGGCTACGTCTCTACCTGAATTAGTAGGTCTGATCATGCCTTTAATCCCAATGGTGGTTGAGGAGATAACATTTAGGCCCAAATTATAACCTAACTCTAGCCATGGTTTCCAATTAGGGACAATTGATTCAGTGTGTGACCACCCTTTTCAGGTTGTCATGGGACAATATCTAACCTTTTTTACCCTATGGTTGGAGTGTTGCATCTGTTGAATGTTTCTTATGGGATATGTGATTGATTTTGTTGTCTAGCCTTGGTTTTGGATCTCAACTTGTTGGTGTTAAACCCTGTAGTTCGCTGGGCTGTTATGTTTGTGATTAGTGTTACTTAAGTTTTGATGTGAATGTTTCTCTTTCATGTGGAGTTATTTCATGGTTTATGTTTTACCTTAGTTTGTGGATTATTTGAGTGAAGTTAGATATTTGATCAATATGTTAGTTGTTATTATTTAATTGTTATTAATATTATTATGATTATATGTATATTATAATTTATGGAAATAAAATTTTAAATATTAACATATTCTAATGTTATTTATTAAATATTAATGTTTATTAATAAATATTTAAATATTAATATGTAAGCATATGTTATATTTTGTTTTCATTTACTATTTTGGTAGAGTGATTATTTTGAGTTTAATTGATTATTTAATTTATTTTAATTATTTTATTAGTGGGATGAGGATAGGTACTTTAATTTAATATTTTAGTAATTTATTTTATGGGAGGATTTTATTTCCTTATTTTATTTTGGAAAAAAGAGTCTTTTTAGGAAAAAGAAAGAAAGTTGCTTTCATTTTTGTTTTTATTTCTTTTTGGAATTTAATTAATTTTATTTATGAGAAAAAGAGGAAAAGAGAGTTTTCACTTTTTTTTTGGGGATTGAAATTTTAGAGGATTGTGGAAAGAAAGGGTTTTTTTTTTTTTGAGAGAGTTGTTGGAAATGAGAGATTGGGACATAGTTCTGGAAATCATTTTTTTTTTTGGATTCTTCATCTTCTAGGAGTTTTTGGGTCATGCTTGCAAAGAGGAAAAAGCAATGAGAAAGTTGTTGTAATTTGGGGGTTTTTGAAAGTTAAAGTTTTCGGAGCTCGGCATCAAATTCCTACCATTGCCAAGCATTGGATTTAGGTTGGATTTTGATATCTTTTGTGTAATTTTATTTTTGTGTGTATGAATAATTTGATTGATTTCTCTCTCTGTGAATTTTGGAAATAAATATTATATAGTGTATCAAATGTATTTCTATAGGTTTAGTTAGTGTAGGTGTATCATAGTAGCGATGTTAGGGGACCATGGTGGATAGGTGTGTAAATGGGTTATGATTAATGTTACTTTTAGGTCATAATGTTATTATGATATGATGTTAATGTAATGATGTTATCCATATTAATTTGTTGAGTTGCATTAGTTAGTGTCACTTTAGTTTCAAAAAAAAAAATTATTGGCATGATGTTGTATGTCTTTTGTGTTTTTCCACCGGGTCCCTTAGCAGGGTGTTACATAAGATCCGTAGTAGTTTGGCAGATGAAACCTTGCATGCTTGCAATTTTGTGAAAAATAACTCTCAGTTGAGAATTGGTGATTTTATCAAGAATCCCTTTATCATGCTTGTATTGTCTGTAACTAGTGCAACTTCTATTCTCAAAAGAAAAAACTCTGAGAGCCAAATTGATGTTATAATTAATGAGGAATAAGTTGGTTGATTGGATCAAAATCTAGTTTTATAGTTTTCCTTTACATAAGAGCATTCAATCTTTGCCTATTGTCATGTGTGCCTTTTCCATTAACATATTGACATCTTCTTTGAGTTACTTCTTTTACTTTATGTCGTCCACTGATAAACATAAAATCCATTGTAATTAGGTGTATAGTTGATAACAAACAATACTTAGATTATTCAAGCAAAGAAAAATTAAGGTTTTTCTTTATATGGTAGGCTGGTTCAATTAGGCTTTAGAGATAATAAAAAGTTCAAATGGTGATGTAAAGACTAGCTTGATGATTTTTACATAGATTGGGTAGGTTTATAATGTGTTTGACCTGCCTTTCTAGGTATTTTATTGTTCTACCATTGTAGGTTTTGAATCTCTCAAAACTTGCTTGGTGTTTGAGATATGACCATTGAGTGTTTGAAATAATGTGCTTTGGGAATTACTATTTAATTTTATATTAATTTTATTAGCCATTTAATAAGAATATTGTTTAGTTCATTTTTAAAATGAGCTCTAGAGATATGGACAAGGTGATGTGTATGATGCAAAGCAATACAAAATTGGAAGAAACAAGTGTTTTTGTGAGATATGATTGAAACTACTAAAAGTATTAGAACACTATCTTTGCAAGTTCACTTACTAGCCTTCCTTCTTAGGCTCAAACCCTCAAAAGGTATCAACACTCATTGATTTTTATTACTTAGGCTCCCAAATGCTTTCATCACACTCTATAGGCTATATTTAAACCCTACCTAATATTGGATAACTCAAAACAATGCATTTTCCATAAAACCCTCAAAAGACTAGAGTCTAAGATAGTATTAATGCAAGTAAACACACTGTCTGCTATAACTCACACAAAATAAAGAGTTAGAACTTTCCCTTTGGTGGAAATGTGCAAAAGGACCTCCAAAAAATATGCTTCAAATCTCATAATTTTTCAACAGATGTATTAAAAGATATGAATAAAACTTACTCGCTAGAAACCCTAGTTTCTAAACAAGGCAGCGAGCACTATTTTTATCATAACTTGAGAAAAACTCAATGAAATCACCCCAAAAAAATTGAATTCAAGCCTTAAGATATGCCATTATCATCCTACACAATCACAGATCTGAAATTTTTCGTACATGGCCATACCAATATGTTCTTTGCTATTTTTTCAGAAAATTGACATAAAAATTGATGAAAATAGGGTTTTCATGAAAATCGTGCTCCCCGGCTTCTTGGAGCGTATCATATCATTAAATCAACATCAAAGAACTTATAAAAAATTAGTTACACTAGATCATAAGTCCTTTTTCTCCAAAATCCCTAATGAATATATCATTAAACTTGACATTTATGCCTTTTTATGCAACTTTCAACCCTATACCACGCCTAGGCTAGAAAATATTACAAAATATTATATATATGGTTTTCTAAGACCATTTTTTGATCTTTTCTTGGCATACAACTCAGACTCACAAAACAAAATAGTCCTTAAAAAATAAACTAGGTCTCTTGGACCTTCAAGAACAACATTCAAGTGATGCTCCTACATTAGTGTAGTGACAAATTCCAGGGATGACAGAGGAATGAAAATTAGGAATGCACAAGGGGCCAACTAGTCTTTTGAGGACTTCAGTTTTTGTTTTGGGCTCAAATTTTTAGGAATCTTTGGTGGGCTGAAACATCTTGTAGAAAGATATAATCAATCAATTGTGTTGGGGATGAAAGAAAGAGAACTATATTGTTGCATGCGTTTTGTAGAAGTTGCAAGTTGTAGTTGGTAAGCTGGTCAAGGAACATCTAGGTTTATTGGTATGGATTAATGTTTAGGGATGTCCTAGCTCTTAGCTATTAGAGGTAAGGGCTGAAGTGATATTTCCATCTAATCATGTCATACATTTTCCTTAGGAACACTTTAGATGTGTCCTTTGTTGTATATAGGAAAATTTGCAAAAGAAAATTTGGTAGACCATTTTTCTTGTCCTTTGAGGTGGTTAGGACCTTCAATTCCTCTTTATTGAGAAATCTATCCAAAATCATGGCATGCCCTACAGAAGAATTTTCTTGATATTGAGCCATAGTTTGTCAGTGCCTAAATAGCTTGCCATGTAAACCGTCCATAAAAGTAGAATTAAGGAAATTTGTTTTTCTAGTTACCTTACAACACTATTAAAGCCTAATAAAAGCTGAATAAATAGATCTTGAATCAGGTAAGATGGCAATGAATAGGCAGGAAGATCCCAATTTGAATATTCATGTAAAATAGTATAAGCTATGAATTATGTAAAATTGTATGGTTAAGAGTAACTTTAACCCACTCTAATTCCTAATAGCTTAATTTTTGCTTTGTCTAGCTTAACCTAACAAATGACCGTGGTGCTTTGGAAGCCAAAATACATGAAATTGAAGTTGAAATTGCTTGTTCACATGCAACACAGGCTCATCTTCAACAGGTATTAATTTTCTATTTTTCTTTTTATGTTATCATTACAATAATAATGACTCAATTGTGTCATTGGATTAGCTCTAACACATTCATGAACAAGAGAAGAAGTTAATTCAAAAACACAACACCTAATTGAATGAAGAATTAACATCTAAAGTTAACATAGTCCTACAACAACACCAAAGTAGTGTGGAAGTGGAAGCAAAGCTTTCTACTAAACTATCAGAGGTAGTAAGCTTATTATATTCTTTGTTCCAAAACTACCTAATGTTTATAAGTTTGTTTGAGGCATGTCTAAACGTTTTCAGGATGAGCAAAAGGGGAATGATTCCTTGGGAGAATTACAGAGGAGTAAAGGAAAAGTTAAGGAGCCGAAAGAAAGACTTGCATCAACAAGAGAGGTAGGACAAACTTTTGGTGACTTTGATAGTTTGATCGTATTCAATTTTTGTGCAAGGTGGAACTCTTCTCATTTGGTGATTGTGTTCTATAAAGGAGCTAAGATTCACTAAAGAAGAAGCTACTTCAAAAGAAGAACATTTTTTTAGCAGAAGTTACAACTGTAAGTTTCAAATTGCAGGCACTTTGAAATTGTGCCTGTTGTCTTCCACATTGGTTTCATTATATTGTCATTTATTTATACCGAGGATGGATTATAATCAAAACATTTAATTTTTGACCAATGGAAATGCTAGTGTGCAAAGTTTGTCTAAATATTAAAACAACTTTTCATTATCATGTTTTACTTGAAAAGGTAGGGATAGTTCTAGTAAAAGAAATAAACACAATTTTTGTATGAAACTATAAGATTAAAATAGAAAATTCATAGGAACTACTGGTTGTATTGGACATAATTGATAAACACAATAGATTAGAGTTGGCATGAAATGAAGGTATTAGAAAGGGCTATCACAACAGGAAATGTTAGATTTCCTTCTCTACCGGCTTAATTTTAGTTACACATTTATTAGAAACAAAATCATCGTGGGATTCAACAAGTACTAAAAATAAAAGAAACATTTTATTTTTTTTCTTACATGTCACTCTGTGTTCAAGCTCTATATAAACATATTATTGTTGGCTATTAAATATTTGCACCTAACCAGCCAGCCTACATGGCTGAAAAATATTTTTTAGCTAGCTATGCATGTTGTGCAAGAATAACAACAAAGAGAATGTAGATTGTATGGTTCAAAGGTAATTTTATTTCTCTCAGAAAAATTTATTTGTGGGTCGCCTTTTGTTTTTTTGTTAAATTCTTACTCCTTTGGACTCTTAAGGTGAAAATTTTGGAAAACATAGTAGTTGCAAAGAAAGATAATTGATAATTTTTTAGTTTTTATTTCACTTTCAATCTTTTCTAATTTATAACAATTTTTTGCGATGGCATTAGGTCTAAATTCATTGGAGGGTATTTATTTAGTGCAATCTCTATGATGTGTATGAAGAGAAATGCATCATGTTCCATACTTAATGTGCAATTTTTGTCAGCTTCCAGGCTTGCAGATTTATACAAGCAAAGTTCTAATGAGTGGAGACAAAAGAAAAATGAACTTGAGGGTGTGATCAAAGCATTAGAAGTAAGTACTTTGCTACATAACATAACTTTTGAGCTTTCTAGTTTTGTGAAACTCAAGAGTTCGTAGTCATTGGTTAATTAAACAACATTTGGATTCTCAGACAGTTTATTTTGCAGACCCATTTGAATCAGGTCGAAAGTGATTATAAAGAGAAACTTCAGAGAGAAGTTTCTACATGGGAGGATTTACTAAAGGTATTAATTTAGAAAGTTGATATCCCATGTCTCATTTTTTTCTATTTTTATTTTGGTGAAATAGTTTTAAGAATTCTACTAAATACAAAGGTCATTCTTGGGTCTCGAAGATAGTTTTTGAAACTTACTCCATATTTATGTTCTTAATCATTTCCAATTTTTATTAATATATCTCCAAGATTTGAACATATTTATATTATAATAGATTATTTTTCTAAGGGTTTGATGGTGAAAGGACAATTAGATTTTTTCTTCCTTTTGGTGTCTTCTTGGATTACAGGATGTTGCAGAATTGAAAGAGAAGCTGGAGAAAGCTCAAGATGACATACAAACCTGTAGAACTAAAAAGGAATCTGATTCACTTGCATTGGTCAATTTCTCAATGGACAAAAATATAGAACAATTGTAAGTCTATTGCATGATTGTTTATACATGTGGGGTTTGTTATATTGATTATTGTTCTTGTTACCATTTACTTAGGAATCACAGGGCTATATTTTTTATCTAAATTTTTTAAATGATTTAGATTGATGAAAATGAGGGATTTTTTTAGGGAGCCTCACCCATTTTTGAATAAATAAAGATGATATTACATTATAAAAAGGTTAACTCGCATTGCACAGTAAAATTGATGACCACATTTCAGAGTCAACTACGATGGACTGAAAAGTGTCATATAGTGCCTAAGGAAAGAAGGGTGGCCATACACATTGTAATGACCCCTTTTGGGAAATTTCTATAGCCATGAAACTTGCTACTACAACACTTGGGATTGACCCAATTGTTCATGTTCATCAATTTGTTGTTGTAGTAGTAGTAGTAGTGCTCTCATATTGCATTCTTTTTTTTGTGTATTAGCTACCTTTTTATGTGTAGCAGTGTTGTCATAACCTTATGTGTCTGGTATGTGTGCATGGTAATGTAGTGTTTATATTTGTGGTCTTTTTATTTGATTAGTATGAAGTTAATAGTGACATTGTAAGTACTACTATGAGTGTTGGGTTTTTAGTAAATTAGATTGATGAATGGTTCTTGGAATCTATACTTACTCTAATCCCTCTCCACCATTCTCTTTCTGGTTGACTTTATACTCTATGGATGATAATAATCATCTAGACTACCAGGCCTCTTGATCAACAAAAATGTGAGACTACTAAGGTAATTTTTAGGGTAAAACATTCATAAGGTATCATTGCAATTATTTTTGAAAATTTTCTTTTGCAATTATTTTAACACACACATGCAAGTACTATTTAAGTAAGTAATGGTTGTTTTATTATGCAAACAAGGGTAATCATTACCTATGTAATATAATGTGTTTTTTTTTTTTTGTAGAAATTTATTGATAAACTCAAAGAAGGGGATAAAGTTAGGGTGTTGGATTCATTTGATGGTGATGTTGTGAGTATTAGGCAGATTCACTCCCTATCTATTATACACAGAGTCAACTTGAAAGGAATAAGAGATGAAAATGTAAACATTTTAAAGTTCAGAAGTAACATACCCCTTGTTTATGAAGACAAAATAAATGGAACTATTCATATGAAAGAGAAAGAGGGAACCTTCATACGGTGGCCGCTAAAATATTTGCAAAAAATGACATAGTTGAACATGTTTATCATGTACTAGTTGTTAGACATCTTGACTCATTTCTTTATGCAGTATTTTGAATGTTTTCTTCAGGGATCTTAATTATCATGGTGTATTTGAAAGCATTGGAAACTCTCAGAAAACTTTGACATTTTTTTATTATATTTACATATATACTCTTAAACAGCTTTGACATCTCATATATATATATATATATGATATTTTATTGCAGATTACCTTAATTTATCATGATGTTTAATCAATCTTTTAATTCTAGCATATTGTAGCTTGTTCGTATATGTAATATTTTTATTTTCTTTTATGTTTTAGTTCAAGTTTAATATTATGTTAGTTTTACATTATAAAATTTATGGTATTTAATAAATTATTCATTTCATGACTATATTAACTACCAATTAATGGAAACCAGTAAATAAAAATAACTAAATTTATGACTAAAGTATTGACTAAATGACTAAATATATGACTAAATTAATGACTAAATATATGACTAAAGTATTGACTAAATGACTAAATTAATGACTAAATATATGACTAAATTAATGATTAAATATATGACTGAATTAATGACTAAATATATGACTAAATAAATGACTACCATGAATAAATAAATGACCAGTTAACAACAATCAATGACTAAATTAGTGACTAAATCAATGACTAAATCAATGACCAAATCAATGACTAAATCAATGACTAAATCAATGACTAGATAAATGACTAAAATAGTTTAGTCATAAATTTGGTCGTGTTATAAATCACCGACAATAAACTACTAATGGTCACGTGACCAAAATTAGTCATTTATATACAATTTTTAGTAGTTTATTTAGTCATATATTGTTGTTTTTGTACTAGTGATTCAAATCAAGATTCAAGTATCAAGATCCACATCCATTGAAGCCATTCCATGCAAGATCAACATCAATATTTCAGACTTCCAAAGGTTTATTCAAGAGTTTGGTGAGTTGCAACATAGCACTTGTTCATTCATCATTTCTTTCACATTTCATTATTTAAATTCAAGTTTTAGTTACTAAAATGGGGTTTTACTAAGGAAAACCCTCATTCACCAAAAACAAACAATTTTTCACTCTTTTGTTTGTGTTGCAGACCTTAAGTTGAAGAAAGATTGAAGATCTCTTAAAGAGAAAATTTGGGAAATTTGTCAAAATTCCCAAAGTTGTCAAAGTTCTCATCAATCCATGGAAATGCACCTACATGATTTATTTCTGACTTTCTAACACTGAAACTTGGATCAAACAAAATCTACAGACTAACATTAGAGGCTTCGAAAGTTTTTTGAAAGCCCTGCATAGAGACCCATTCGCCCATGGATGAATGAGTCCTAGTTTGCCTCCTGAAACTGCATTTTGGTGACTGGTACACAATGTTTAACCTTTTGAGCAGATCTGTAGAAAGCTTATTGTTTCTATTTGCATTGAACTTTGAATTTATGTTTCAATTTTGAATTAGCATAATTGAGTTCATTTACTATTTTTAATTTTTCTCCCAAAAGTGTTATTCAGGTTGATACCCACGTCTGTGATCATAAGAAAATTAGTAGATTCTCTCATTAAGTTGACTCGCCTAAGGGTTGCAAGTCAATTCTTTATGTGGATCTCATTTCCTAATGAAAATAGGAAAATAGGTTCATCTATAGTTTTTATTATTATGGTGAACCCCCTTTTAACCTATACCCATATTTCCAATGTTTCATTTTGGTGAACTTGACATTCTTGTACTATAAACTTTTTGAATTTGGAGTCCATTTAAACCCTAGATCTATGATTTATATTAATTTTTCCTACATTTCATTTAGGGTTGTTAATTTGCACTAGTTTGCATCTCATTTAGGGTTTTAGGTTTGTATTTGGCATTCTTTAAATATGAAAAATCTAAAAATATAATTAATTTTGTATAGTGTTTACATAACATTGCATAATTAGTCACTTAAATTAGAAAATTGAATCAAAATTGCATCTCAAATTACATCTTTTTGCTTGTCGTTTAATATCATTTTACACTTGCATTTAGATCTGATTTGCTAGAAATTTGAAACTATAACTACCTATTTGCAACCAAAATCGATAAACATAAACATCAACTCAAAAATCTATAAATTAAATTTTTCAAAACCTTGACACAAGACCCATTTTCCCATGGGCGAATGAGTCCCTAATCAAGTCTATTTCTAAATTTCTAGGCACTAAAACCCCTCTATCTGCATTTTGTGTTTCTTCAATCAGATCTTTGTTTTAGTTTCTAGAGTTTCTATTTTTTAAAATTATTCACATTAAGGTTAATTGGTCAAATTGAGTGCATTGTTTCAAAATCAAAATTGGAATTACAACACATCATTTTCAGGTTTTTGCATAGTATAATAAGAAAATTATCTTGTTTAAAATCTAAAAATTTATTATCTCCTTGCATTTTAATTCAATCTTTCATCATGGACATGTATGGGTAATATATGGAAATTTACTTAATGTATTTGGTAGATGTCTCAAGTTGTGTGTTTGGTAATGATCCTGATGCACTAGAACCTAATCATGCTCAATCAACTCCTAATGAATTTGTTGGTGTTTTTTCCAGTTGAACCTTGAAGTTCTCTAAAAGGTATCCAACCCTTATGCTCAAGAATCTTCAAAGCTAGTGGTCAACAAACGAGTGAAGGATTCTAAGATCTTCACTCCTACTCTTTAGGCTCTGTGAGACCTGGGAGGGTGTTCCTTATTGTTCTCAAATGATGTTTATCTAATTGATAACACATTTACACATAGATCGGTTCCCATTAAATGCAAATAAACACAATTCACTAAAGATTTGGTAGACCTTTGAGTAAATTATTAACTATTTACTAAGAATAAGGGAATACTTCAAACTCATACCTCATGATTGAAATTTTTTTAGTGAAATTTTTGTTCTCATTTTTAATCCATACCTAGATGCATCACTAGGGTATGTGCAAGATCATGATGGAAAAAACAGGCCTTTAAGTGGTGAAAAATGCAGAAAAATTAGAGTTAGGCAACTTGACGTAAAAAATTGAATAAGTTATCTATATTATTTCAAAAATATGTGAGAATAGAATCTGTATCAAATTGAATGTAGCTTCTAAACTACTAGGTTTATTTAAAAAAATAAAATTTTGAAATTTTGAAATTTCAATGTAGTAGTACTTAAATTTCCGGGAAAAAATAAGAAGTATGTGTCTGTCTGACCACCCTAACCACAATAAAATGATCATATTTTTTTATAAGATTTTAGATATAAGTAGAGGACTCATATTCCAGTTTGATGCATATTTTTTTGTAATTATTTTCGAAGTAAATAATTAATTATGATTTTTTTATTACAACTTTTTAAAAATATAAAAACTTGTATGTTTGACCACCTTAACCTGGTCAAAACTTCATGAAATTCATTTTTTCTTTTTTTAATCCTATAGTATGTGAAACATAGAATGTGACGCATGTTTTAGATTCAAAAAATGTGATACCATTTGAAAGCTATAGATGTTTTTCAATCAACCTATCAATCAGGACTTTAGTCGTAATTCAAATAGAAAATGAATAATAATTATTTACTAAATTCAAAGTAAAGCATAATTTATATTGATGGAAAGTTAAGAATATCCTTTAAGAATCCTTTTAGTTTCATCAATTTTGGGTTAAAAAAAAGGCGTCAACCACATACCCTACACATACCTATCATAGTGCCACTTTTTGGCCCATCATGATCCTGCACATACCCACTAGTTTATTTACATGCAAGATTTCCTAACAAATAGACTAGTGCTTCATTGATTGGGAGAATGAATTCAAATATGTAACAACTAGTAATATATTAGCCATTTAATTCAGACATTGATGGGCTATTGTCATACTACTTTGTAGTATTCAACTCACTACATCTAGAACACTACTTCTTACCAAATCGTGTACTTTTCACTCATAGACCTATGACTTTATTTAAGAATTTAATCGAGTCTTTGAATTGAAGCAAAAATAAATTCACACATCCAATTAAAACACTGGAGATAAACTAAAAGATCATTTTTCATTTTCATTTATAATTTGCAAGAGAATTGCATAGGAGAGTACATACTCAAGAATCAAGATTTTATGCTATATTTGTGGCTTCTATAAAACTAATTTAACATTCTTACATACATGACCCATAACCAAGACAATTTACTGCTCTATTCATTGGTATTTTCTACAGCATGCTCCTTCCTAAACTTAGCTTCTACCTAGACCATTACGAGACTCAAAAATTGAACCACTTGCAATAAGCCATGCAATCCATTTTATAGATCAAGGGAGCAACAAGCATCCAACTTATTACAGTTACATTTCATTTCAAAACAAATTTCAACTGCATTTCAAATATTCCCTGAACAGTTCCTTATAATCATTTACCAAACACAGGAAACAAAATTTATACCATTTTCCCAAAATGAACAATTCAATGCCGCTAGAATCATTGTTAGCTGTTATCGAGCCTTTGCATTTTACACCCATGTCGAGCCAAAAGTTCTTCATCATATCTTCAAAAAACCACCTGAGTCGGTACAACAACCACAAAACTATACCAAAGCATTGTTATCACCAAAAAACAAAACCAGAAACTAGACACTAGATGCAATTCCATTCAACTAGGACCAGAACCAGAATACACACTCCCACTTTGTGTCCTCGTGGAGGTTGGAGAAGCCACCACTTCTTCTTCATTAGCGCCCTTGCTAGCATCGGAGTAAGTATGCCCACTTGGTATTTTTACTAAAATTGGGGCAACCGCTACTACTTCATCATCTAAGTTTGCTAATTTTGTCAGGTCCATAAGATACTGGCGGTAACTAGAATCAGTTTCAGTCATGCTATCTAAGGGGCCATCTAAAATCTCAATAGGGAACTATGTCATCCTAGAGAAGCTTGACCATACTTAATCTTTCTCCTCATTTCCCTCACAAACCTTGTAGGCTCTGTTTCCTTAGCTTTTTTTTGTTTCTTTGGTCACAACTCAACTCCTTAACTAGTAATTGCTTCTCACAACAACTTGCATAGAATTATTTCCATGGGCCTCTTTCTTGTACTCTTCCTTTGGAGTTGAAGCAACTCCTTGTGTGATTTGTCCACTCCTTGGAACATTCTAGTGTGGTCCCTATAAGTTGAGCCTTATAGACCTCCACACTGGTGATGTAGAAGCAACAAACGTATTCATCCTCTCTAGATATAAGACCTCACAATGCAGACTGGAACACTCCCCACTTTCCTCATAGACTTAGAAAATTTTATCTCCTGATTGCAATGGTGAAAACAAATGCAATTGACCTATCATTTATCAAGCACATTGAGCTTTCTAATCATCAATGCTTAATGAAAACCAACACGAGAAAGTGGATAATCAACCACTGGTGCTCACATCACAACCGTTAATTACCCAGGTGCATAAAAATCTATGTATCAACCTCAATGATTATATGAGATTAATCACTCGCATGCACCATGATCAAATTTGATTACTCCTACATACATTATGCCACTAATGCTCACTTGCATAGAGTAAAATAACTATTACCTTCACATTTTCGGTTTTAAATGTTAGCCATTGATTACTTGATGAAGTGGTGAATCAAACGGCCTAGATTGAGTCAATCGGGTTTGAATTTTCATCTCTATCGCTTGCCAATTTATGTCCAATGTCATTCATCTAGCTAGGCAACAACACACCCATCCATGGGCTCCACCATTCATCTCTAAGTAGCCGAGGAACCCACATGTCATTCAATCACATACCTTGCAAGTCTCTCGAAAATATTATTTTAATCTTACGAGGTGAGCAATAAATGACTGAGATTTAATCTTGACATTGCATATCAACTACCAATCTCAAAACCATTGAGTGTTGGGTGTTTGAATGTAGATTGGGCCCCATCTTAGTGAATACACATGGCAAGCAATTACAGACCTCGCACCATCTTGAAAACCATTATTTTAATCCTACGAGGTATGCGAGCAACGACTAAGATTTAATCTCTAGATTCGATGGGAGGGATTTCTGCACATGCAAATAAATTTGGTTATAAGGATGGGGCCATGACTAGGTCGATGAGACTTGAACCTCAGGAAAATGACTTAAAACATAAGTCTTTTTCCAAAAAATATTTCACCTGACTTAAGAAAAATTAAAAAATAATATATAGTGTTGGGTGACTGACAAACCTAGGCAAAAGGGTCGGTAAAGGTATGTTTCTGATGGCTTAAGTTGTGACTTAAGTGACTGGCAGCCGATTGTAAAGAGTCAATGCATAAATATAATGCCTAAGGGTTTATGATAAAAAATTGTAACGTGAGGGCTTCTAGGCCAAAACCCTAACCCATCTTTGGGCAGAAAAGCTCACAATCATGATCAAAACTAAGATTTTCTCAAGATTTTGTAAAAACTTTAGAGGCTCCACTAGTGGATCATGCTTGGAGACACATACCATTGGTGGGTATGGGTATGTGCAGGATCATCATGGAAAAAATAGGCCCTTAAGTGGTGATGAAAATTCAGAAAATTCAGAGTTAGGCAACTTGACGTAAAAATTTGAATAAGTTATCTATATTATTTCAAAAATATATAAGAATAGAATCTGTAGAAAATTGAATGTAGTTTCTAAACTACTAGGTTCATTCAAAATAAAAATTCTATTTGGTGAAAATTATAAATTTCAATGAAGTAGTACTTAAATTTCAGGGAAAAACTAAGAAGTAGATGTATGTCTGACCACCCTAACCACAATAAAATGATAATATCTTTTTATAAGATTTTAGATATAAGTAGAGGAATCATGTTCTGATGTGATGCATATTTTTTCCAAGTAAATAATTAATTATGATTTTTTTATTACAAATTTTAAAAAATATAAAAACTTGTATGTCTGACCACCTTAACTTGGTCAAAACTTCATGATTTTTTTTTTTAATCCTATAGTATGTGAAGCATAGAATGTGACACATGTTTCAAATTCAAAAAATGTGATATTGTTTGAAAGCTATAGATTTTTTTTAATCAACCTATCAATCAGGACTTTAGTCATAATTTAAATAGAAAATGAATAATAATTATTTATTAAATTCAAAGTAAAGCATAATTTATATTGGTGGAAAGATGGGAATCTCCTTAAAAAACCTTTTCGTTTCATCAATTTTGGGTAAAAAAATGTCATCATCCACATACCCTACACATACCCATCATATCGCCACTTCTTGGCCCATCATGATCCTGTACATACCCGTATGGGGAGAATTCAGATCTCAGGTTGAAGGAGACTAGAAAGAGAGCACAAAAAACCCAGGAGCTTACCCAAACTAGGCAAGTAGACACAACCAAAGGGAAACACACCAAACCTATATATAGTATTTACAAGGTTAAACAACCTATTTTCATTCAAATTTTAGAAGCCTCTTTAGTTCCATAGGCTTCAATTCCCAAATTGGAGGCCCCATGCCCCCTCAACTTAAAGGAAATTCTTTCCTCTGTCAAAGACCTTATCCTCAAATATCTATAATGGATCAACACTTCTACCAAGTAGTCTTATGCAATCAACTCCATTATGATTAGCACAATCGACCATACATGCTAGACAAAACTGCTCTATTCATTAGCCTGTTCCAAGATATGCTTATCTAATTGAAATGGAAAAGTGAAAAATTCATATTCCATTTGATCATGAACTTTGACATCACATTCAGTTTGTACATCAAACTAGAATCCTTCATAAACACTTTGTTGTATGCTAGGCCAACAATCATCCACAAATATATCAAAAAAAAAAGATGCATATTCAGAGGAATCTTTATATTGGTCACTATAACATGAGTACATACCCAGGTCTTTAGGATTTAAATTTTTCCACTAACAGTTGGACACAGATCTTTGTTCTCTTCCATAGAAATGCTATCCTTATTGGATGGAAACATATCCATAATCATGCTAAGAAGATGAGGAGCATCCAAAAAGAATTCAACTACACATTCATAAAAAATTATATCCCATGTCATTTGCATCACTTGGCTTCCCTACACATAGATCAAATTGTCTTTCATTATTAATGGGAAGTAGTGTTATTCCATGATCCATATGTTATCATGATGCATAATTTGGTCATTCAATATTGAACCTCCTCTTTCATCAATATATACACCACCATCGTTCAATGTAACTAACCTTTCCAACTCTACCTCACACAAACAATCATGAGTGGTCAGGATATCAACATGTTCATCAACACCCTCATCATTTTTAGCACTATTTTCAAGATCAAAACCTTGAATAGTGACATTCTTTTCTTCATATTCTTCATCATTCACTCCAGTAGCATACTCCTTTGATGGAAAACCCAAATCACCTTTCAAGTATCCATCAAATGCAATTTGTTCATTCACTAGTGAACAATTGATATTATGGATATTTACACCATTGCATCCTTCATGTGACTGAAGAATTTATGGATCATTTTCATAAGGGAAATTACATTCTTGAAAAAAAACTCAGAGACTTCAATATCCTCATGTTCCTTGATCTTACCTACAACATCAATATCAAATGTGAAAGATTCATAAGCACTGTTTTCACAATACTTACCAGTTTACTGCTTTGTTTGCTCATGGAAATATTCTAACCATGCATCAAACACATCATTAGAATTCTTAAAAGGTGGGTTATCTCTACACCAATAAGGATCGTCACTTCTATTAGCTGGTGGAGATGGAGGCTCATCAAATAAAGGATTATCCATTATCTTCATTGTTGTCATGGAAGCTTCTTCATCCTCAATATGAAGATCTAAATCTTGTAAATCATCATCACAGTCAAAATCAAAATAATCACTTGAAGCGCACATAAAATCATCTTCAACTCCTCTCACATCATTCTTAATCGATATCATTGACTCACATTTTGAGAACTCTCCACATGAAGAAAATTGTTCACTCCCAAGCAAACAAACGTTCTCATTATTATCATCATATCTCCTTGAAGTAAAGGATTCAATATCCACTCCATGAGAATAATCATAGTCCATAGAGGAATGATATGAATCAATTCCATCACAACCACCATAGCATGAAAACTCACCAATATTGAGACTGCATTCAGGTTCCTAAGACTGGGTGTATAAACTTTCTTTTTCAATACTTTGATCATTGGTTTGTGACAAGTCACCATCAACTTAACACCATTTCTATTGATCAAAACATGACATGGGGTAACCTCTTGTACCTCTTCCACTTCTTCACTATCTAAGACATCTCGAGGACACAAGTTAGGCACATCCCTTCTATTATCATATTGTGTATCTTCATCTCAATCACTGTTTTACTAATCTATAGATATGTTATTGGTGAATTAATTACAATCATTGCACTCTCCCATATAGCAGAATTGATGTTCATATTATGATGCACTTTCTTCATTTCTTTTCATTTTTTCCTAATCATTCTCAACAAGAAAATGTCCACTAACATTCGAGGGCGTCACATGTTGTGCACAATTATTCTTAGCTACCTTTACAATCTTTATCCAATCAATTACTTGGCCCAAACTGAGGCTTCAATTCCTTTGGCAAGGTACTCAGTCCTGATTGGTACATTTCACAAAACAGATCTTTGCATATTGAATCTTCTGGTCTGACACTTTTGGGTACCTCCAACAAAGCATCCACAAACCTGGAGAACAAATCATAAGGTGATTCCCCTTTATGCCTTTTCATTTCACACAATGTTTTAACAAAAGACACTTGATCAACTTTGCTCTGATCTTGTGGATATTCAACTTGGAGCTTACTATGATCCTCATATTGTGGTGATGGAGAAATGGGAATAGTAGAAGATTTATCATCTTCATATATATCTCCACTAATTGATCCACTGGTTCTATTTGCATGAAATGTGTTAGGATAACCAATACTAGTGGTTGAATATCCTTTCATCATTGAATATTTCAAGTTGTTCTCAATATCTATAGCAATTTGATATTTTTGATGCAATGTTGTGGGCTCTTTGTCTCTTAATAGGTAACTCATATTTTTATCAAGTGCACCTAAGTACATGACCAAACATTTTGCATCATTTGGTCTTATGTTTTCAGGAATCTCTCTTATTATCTTTGAAAATATGAGATTAAAAGAGGGGACTAACTCATCCTCTTCTTTCTGATGCAATGTTGTGGGCTCTTTGTCTCTTAATAGGTAACTTATATTTTTATCAAATGCACCTAAGTACATGACCAAACATTTTGCATCATTTGGTCTTATGCTTTCAGGAATCTCTCTTATTATCTTTGAAAATATGAGATTAAAATAGGGGACTAACTCATCCTCTTCTTTCTCCATGCTCATGAACTTTTGTCTTATTAAGATTGGATCAATCCTTTCACCAAACTACTCCATAAACACTACTTTAAACTCATCCCATGAATGTATAGAGGATGTTGGTAAATATGAGAACCAACCTCTTGCATCTCCTTTGAGAGACTGAACAAACAATTTCATGACAACATCCTCAAAGTCTAGTTCATAATCTCCCATCACATCGACAAAATCTTGCAAATGTTTGCTTGTTGATTCATACTTTCCACCATTGAACTTTGGTACCTTCTCCTTGATCTTAGATGGTACAACATTAGGGTAACCACAAATGTTACTAGAATCTATAGCTCTATACCTTTCAGTACTAAAATTTCTTTGATATGACAGAGGTTACCCATTATACATTATTATATTTGGTTCTCTACCAGGATGCACAAATGGATAATGCATTTTCTCACACTATTACAAGTCTTGTCAAATCTACCTTATAAGGAAATTCAAACTCTCTATGCAATTATGATCTTAAGCCTTCTCAATGCAAATCTTCTACCTCTGCTTAATGTAAGACCCTCTAATAGGTAGAATTCAAAAGTATAACATACTTCATAATTCATGAATGTCAAATTATAATTCAGAAGCATGTGAAATTACCATTACTATTCCCTCTCTTAGTTCTATTTCACCTGATTGGGAATCATTTTCATCTAAGTCCTGAAGACTTCTCATAATTTTCTTGCAAATTCAATAATATTTTCTTGAAATTTATGAGAATATCTAGAAATTGGCAACAACTATTAAACTTTCTTCTTCGACTACAAGTTTGCAAGATCTGGAAAGTTTTTGTATCCTTTGCCAGGTTCTTTAGTTAGACTCGCCACCTCTCTTCATAGAGGATTGAACTACAAACATTATAAAATTATTTCAATGGTAATTTCGTTATGGGTCTTCTCCATTAGTGGAGTCACACTCAAATTCTTTGAACTTTGCTGCAACCAAAACATTTCTAGGTCTAGGAGCTTCTCAACATTTTGTTACATATTTGTTAGAATAAATGCACTTCTTGGGTTTAGTAGTAATAAATAATGGGTAAATAGTAGTAATATTCTAGTGGTATTCTTTGTTTATGCATATGTTCCTATACAAGGTGTAGATTTCTTTGGAAAGGACATGGAGCTAAAAAAAGTGGTGGATGATGCCAGTTCAATCATGGACTCCATTGTTAGATAGGCATGATCATAAAACTAGTTTTGTGATTTCCACAAACATATTTTCCTCCAAATTGAAAAGACCCTTGATTATGAATATGCCAAGGATTCCACCTGAATTACATGATTTCTTGAGGCCAGTGGAAAGGAAGCCTAATTTAAATATTAATCATAATTGGGGAGATGCAATCCCTTATCAAGATTGCAAAATTATTAGAGTATATGGAACAAGACAAACACCCCACATGTACTTCCCAGGGATGTACCACTGATAATTGGCTTCCTTGAGGTCATGTGGCAGCTGGGTGATGTTGAAGATATTTACTTATTTGAGAAGAGAAAAGGAACATTCTTCTCTACCTACACAATTTTCTCAGATTTTGCCATGATAACCAATGGATGGAAAAATATCCTTAACATATTGAGGCCTTCTGGGATGAAAATTCGAGCATATAGAAGTTATGATCCAAAGGGTTTCATGGTTTGGTTGATGGATAGAATAAAAGGTGGGAAGTTTGTGCATACTTTTTCTTTTCCTGAGGACATAATTAATTTTTTTTTAAATTTTCAGATAGAGGAGGATAGGATGAGAAAATAGATTATATTTGAGAAGTTGGAAAGAGAGAAGAGGGTGAAGGACCCTAAATTCACAGCCTTGTTTGATATTGGGGATGCAATTTTGAGAGTAGAAACAGTTATACAAAATTTTGATAAAGTTGTTGCAACTTTGAAAGAGGAGAGAGTGGTGCAAGATAATGGAAAAGTTGTGGTCATTGAAGAGCATGATAAGGGGAAATCCCCCATGATAGAAAAAAGAAAAACTTATTAGCCTCCCACGAAGGTGCACATTTATGCAAGGAACAATAGCACTATAAAGAAATAATTGAAAATTGCCACTCCCACACAATCGAATAAGTCAAGGAAACCTTCTCCCAAGTAGAAACTACCACCATTGTCACTGCCACATTTATCCACTCCAATGATAATTGAGTTGGATTCCCCTCCTAGAGGAACCTCTCCTCCTAAGGAGCCACCAATAAAAATGAAAAGTTTTGAGCTAGTTGGCCTTGTTGATTACCCTATTGATGAGTCAAATGAGGAAATTATTGTTCCAAAAGATGAAATACGGCAAGGTATGCCACCCCCTCAAAGAGACATAGTGCCACAAACTTTGAGTCTCATATTGAGCAAGGTATACTTGAGTGGGATAAGTAGTTCTGAGGGTGTTAGAGCTAAAGCTTGTGAGAGATTCGTGGATGATGATGTATTCGTGAAAACACAAGAATTTCAAGAATATGTGTGGAGAGCAATGAAAGATGAATATGTTATGAGTGTTTAGATGAAGGCAAGTAAGAGCCCTAAATTTCCAAAGATAATTATAGAGGTTGGTGTCAAAAATGAGATGAGGACCAAGTATTTGAATAACACTATAGCTTAATGCATGGAACTTGTCAAAATGGGCAATGTATTGCTATTACTAGAATGGGATTTAGTATCAGCCATAGCATTTGACACAGTAAGAAGACATGATTCTCCCATATTCAACATAGAGGAGGAAGTTACTTTGGCCTTACAAGGACTAGCCTTATCTCCCAATGGGACACAATAGTCATTTGGGCTTTAGCTCCAAGCACAAAGAATCCATAGGTTGCATAACCAACTATAGGGAATAGAGGAGGGATAATAATCAAAAGAGTTTTAGACATATAAGCCACGAAAGCAACTACTCTAAATGTAAATGTAGCTCAGCTCACTAAAGCCACAGTTGAGTCCTTAACTTATGAAAGGTGAAATTTCAAAACACAATATAATGATATATTGGTTGAATACAATGTGGGCCAATAGAAGATAGTAGAAATGCAATTGCAAATTGCCATATGGAAGGAAAGGTTCTAGTCAATGCAACCAGGGTCATCACAAGCTAAAAAATTTCCTCCTCCTCCATAAGAACAAGTCCTATCTTCTCCCATTCTTTCACCACCTCCAATCCTAGCTAAGGTTATGCCTCCTATTTATGAGGATGTGCCCATTGCACCATCAACTCTAGATACATTAGATACACCTCTAACTGAGGAGATCACCAAGGAGAAGTTAATAGAAAAGATTAAAAATTATGAGGAGAGATGTCTATGGTTTAATGAGCTAATTCATACATAAGCAATTTGAAGATTGTGAAAGTGGTACTAAAGAACTTAAATAAATGGATTAAGGAGAGATTGATTGGAATTCATTCAAACTATTCTTCCATGTTCAATGCAATAAGGAACTTTGATAGGCATAAAGATATTGAATGTCCCATTCATGGATAAATGAATCCCAAGAGCACAAGAGTTGAGAGATATGGCCATTGGGTCAAAACATGATGCAAATAAACCTTCCAGCATTGTCCCAACCCTTAGGCTTGTGAATGCAAACAGGGAATTCCAAGGGCTGATTGAACCGTTGGAAAGGAAAATCAGGGAATTAGTGAAGAGGTTTGATGAGTGGAGCTTCAGTCTACTTCTAGGTATTTTAAATGAAAATGGTTAAGTTAAACCTCTGCAAGAATGGAAGGACCAAGCAAATTAGGTGATAGCCACTCAACCTAAATTAATTTGTGATGGAGTAGATGTGGAGATGTTGAAAAATAATATGGATAAGCTCACCCACATAGTAATTTTCCTTGAAGAGTTTGACAAGGAACCTAATCAGGTAGTCATAAAGTACACTCCTTATAAAATAAAAGATAAAAAAAAAGCAGATGAAGTTATAACATTTGATTGGCCTTATTAGGAAGAGTTTGAACTCTAGAAGAGCAAATATGTTGACATCCTAGATGGGTAGGTTGTTGCAATGATGAAATGGTGATTGAAATTTTGATCTTATGTATTACATCAATGGAGGTTACAATGGGAAAAATACAATACATGGCCTAGAACTAGTACAAATTAGGCCTTAGATACATCAATGTTTAGATATTGTATCTTCTCCAATTCAAATTGATGACATGGAATGCAGACGTGGAATTTCTTTGGTGTATTTCTTCCTTTTCTATTTTATGCTTTTCATCTAAAAGTTTTGGAGCACATGGAAAAGGGTGTGTAGTTCATGGAAGGAATAATTTGCACCGACTAAAGAGCCTTTTGGAAGGCAAGAGAATTTTCATCAACAAATGAGAAATGGTTTTTGTCTTGTGTGAACATCTCCCTCAAATTTTGGAAAATATAACTGCCTTTGAATGTAAATGTGAATGTCAAATGAAAACATGACATGTGTACAATTTGGCCCGAAGCTTGTTTTTCCCCCTTGTTCTTATAAAAGGGAATTCAAGGCCAATTGTACAAGGTTATTAGTGGATTGGTCTTAGAGAATTTTTGTTACCAGGTCTTGATAATAGAATTTTGAGTTTGTTCTAGGTTTTATGAGGTTTTGAGTCTTGTAATCGTGAATATGATAATAGTATTGTCATATTTTGAAATATAAATAGAAAATATCCATTGCCATTGTTCTCCATTGTCTTTGAGTTAAATCTTTTTAACATCAATAAAGGTTAATGTGAATGTATGCACGGATATTTAAGTATTGCTAGTTAAGTTTTTGGTATTAATGGTGTAAGAAATCATCGATAAGCTTTGTTATGATAGGAATAATGTTGTTTCATGTTTTCAATTATGTGATTTAGAATTCTCCACCCTAAGATATGGCATTGGTCATGTTATGTTACAGTTTCCTAGATCTTTCATAGCAACTACATTCAAAATCAATTTCAATATCCATTTAATGTGTGAAAGTATGTCGAGTTGAATTTATAATATTTCCTCATGATTTAATAAGATGTTGCCATGAGGATTAGCCAAATCTTTAAGGTTTTTCATTTGTTAAGCAATTAAAGGAAAATTATATGTTAGAATTACAATGTATATGATAATTGGCACAGGAGTATCTGAAAATACATTGTAGGGATCACCCTCCTGGGTTTTGCAGAGGCCAAAGTGTAGAGGGAAAGCCTAGTAAGCTTTCACCCATTCCTTGGCCAATCCCTCATAGTTATTGATAATTGAATCTGGAAAATTCATAGATAACTAGTGAGACAAGCTTGGTTCATTAAAAATAACCAATAGTTTGGAGACTCTATTGAGGAAAAAGCTAGTCCAATGTCTCTAGGTTAGATCAAGTATAGTTAGAGTCAACAAAATTCATTGTTATTTTTTGTTTAAAGAACAATTCATACAAATTCTCATCATAGGTTACGTCTATTTTTTTATGGGTCAAGTGATATCTCTCTTTTCTATTTCATATTGGGGTATGTTCAAAATTCTCTCTAAATTTAAAAAATCTTCTTACAAGTATAATATATTCCTATTTCCCCATCTAGTGGGTAGCGACTCTAAGGTCTCTTGTGCTACTGAAAATTCAAAAGTTCTAAGAAAGAGAGAGAAGAAAAAATGTAAGGAGAGATTTGAATCCATGAGAGGAACTAGGAGAAATGTTAAGAAGAATCTTGAGCAGAAATTGGAGTCTAAATTACCACATGCTAAGAAGTCATCATGGATAGAAAAGAATGCCAAAGCAAGTAAGTCTGCTAATAATCTTGATCATACATTTAAAATTTTAAATGAAAATAATCATGTAGAAACATTTGATTATGGTATGCTCCCTAGTGATGAGGTAAATCTTGCTACAAATGAAACCCCTATTACCATTAGTCATCCAAACCCTAATCCTTTAGGATCAAAGGAATCTAAATTCTGGGATAAGGGATTTGAATCCCCAATCAGAAATGCAAATCTTGGGGGGTAACTCTATTTTCAATGATGGTAATTTCAATCCAAGGGTAAGATCATGTAGTAGAACCTCACACCATTCTTCTAAAAGAGAAATATTACCTATTATACCCCAGAACGTAGTGAATTTGATGTCACTCTGGAGGATGAAGAAGAGATAAATAAGGATATGTAATCTTTGCAAGAAGAAGAGTTGAGACTTAAGGAGTTGGGATTGAAACAAGAAAAAGAAAAGAGAGGAAAAAATAAAGTCTGCCATGATAAAGAGATATTAGTTAAGGAGAAGGGTGGGTATGTGCAGGATCATCATGGAAAAAACAGGCCCTTAAGTGGCAAAAAATCTAGAAAAATTAGAGTTAGGCAACTTGATGTAAAAAATTGAATAAGTTATATATATTATTTCAAAAATATGTAAGAATAGAATCTATAGAAAATTGAATGTAGTTTCTAAACTACTAGGTTTATTTAAAATATATATATATTTGGTGAAAATTTGAAATTTCAATGTAGTGGTACTTAAATTTCAAGGAAAAATTAAGAAGTGGGTGTCAACCACCCTAACCACAATAAAATGATAATATTTTTTATAAGATTTTAGATATAAGTAGAGGAATCATGTCCCAATGTGATGCATATTTTTTGTAATTTTTTTCTAAGTGAATAATTAATTATGAATTTTTTATTACAACTTTTAAAACATATAAAATCTTGTATGTCGACCACCTTAACTTGGTCAAAACTTCAAGAAATTCAATTTTTCTTTTTTAATCTTATATTATGTGAAGCATAGAATGTGACACATGTTTTAGATTCAAAAATGTGATACCATTTGAAAGCTATAGATGTTTTTCAATTAGCCTATTAATCAAGACTTTAGTCATAATTTAAATAGAAAATGATTAATAATTATTTATTAAATTCAAAGTAAAGAATAATTTATATTGGTGGAAATTTGAGAATCTCATTTAAAACCCTTTTCGTTTCATCAATTTTGGATAAAAAAAAATTTGTCAACCACATACCCATCATATCGCCACTTTTTGGCCCATCATGATCCTGCACATACCCAGGTAGAAAAGATGAGAGAAATGGTGAAAGAAGAACCAATTTTTGAGGATCCCTCTGAACCTCTTGCTAGGGAAACCTTTCATCATTCTAAGGTAAATATTCCTACTAGAACCACTACTACAAGCACATATACCAGTTCTATTGTAGCGACTAAAGTTTCAAATCCCTCAGCTACTGTCAAGAAATCCCAACCTATAGATAATGGAAAAAGACCCATGGGTCAACCCAAGAAAGCAACCAAAAATACAAACACAAGTGCCTCATCCACTAACACATTCACTACAAGTGCAAAAACTAAGTCCATTCCATTGAATGCACCTCCTAATCCTAAAGTATTGAGGTTGCAATTAACTAATGAGAAATTGCAACAAGAGTTGGATAAGATGCAAATTATTGCCGCAAATGTAAAAATAGATAGGAATATTACATTTCTCAAAGATTCCATCCCAGACCCAAGATCTTTAAGTTATGGGCATTTTATTCTCAATCCCCAGTCACAAAACACTAAATCAAGTGGAAATATCCTTGGTAGTAGTGGTGGTGGAGGTGGAGGTGGCAGGAAAAATAAGAATACCCAATCTAGAGGAAGGAATGGAAGTGGTGGTGATGGTGGAGGTGGAAATCAGAAGGAAAGATAATAAACAGTCTAGTGATGAAGATGATAATGGACCCCATAACAATCAAAGAGACTAGTCCACTAGAAGACCTATGCAAGTGGATAGGTACAAAAAATTATGCTTTGCTAGGATACTTGGTTGCTCAAACTAATTCCCTAATGATATCAGGAGTGTATTGGTTAGATTCTCTTGGAAAAATGCAATAAATGGTGAGTATCACCTATGGTTGTTTGTCAATATGATGGATGATTTTGAGGTGGAGGCTGAAGATGTTATGATGAAACTCTTTATGTAGTCACTCACTGAAGATACTAGGGACTAGTATAGATCTTTCCCAATAGAAAGCATTGGGTCATGGGAGGAGTTTAAAAGGATATTTCAAGAATAATATGGTGATAAGTCTGATGCAAGGTTCTTGTTGAGTGAGTTTAATAATATCTCTAAAGGCTCCAATGAAATGGTTTCTAATTTTAATACTAGATTTTTGAAAGCTATGAATAGGTTACCTATTGACTTGAGGTTGAATGATAATGTGTGTTTGGTTAATTATTGTAATAAATTTGATTCAAAAGTGAGTTATCTGCTATGAGACAAGAATCCCCAAACCTTGGTAGAGTCTTTCAAGATTGCATTACACATTGAAAACAATAAAAGAGTATCTGGAAAAGTAGGGAGGAGAGATGATGTCAAGATCTTAAGGAACCCAAAGAAAGAAGGCAAAAACTCTGTAGAGAAAGGATCTTCACTTGAAGACAAGATAGATAAGGTTGCAATTTCCATGAATGACATTAGTTATAGACTTGCAAGGTAAGAAAAAGGACTGAAAAATGAAAAGTCTAATTTCCAAAGGAATGAAAGACCTCCTAGGCTGCAAGATCATCCTTACAATACCAATTGGCATAATGGAAATCCAATTCAGAATAATCAAAAGAATACACAATTAAAATTTCCCCTTGATCCATTACAGAATAAATCTATAAATTTTGCTGATGAAACACCTTGGTGTATTGCTTCCAATTGTCACATGCTTCTCAAACATGCTCAGTAGCAAATAAATTTGAAGAAGAACAAAATGAACTTGATGATTATGAGCCACTTCAGGAAAAATGTGAGGAGATACATGTGCTTATGAGGAAGAGTGTTCTTTAGAAGAAGAGTCACATGAGGTTGATGTTGACAATTAAAGGCAAAAATCAGATGCTTATCATCAACATATTTTCTTGATGAAGATGACAATGTTGAGCATAATGTGTGTGCTTTGGAAATAGATGAAATGAATGTGTCTCTAAGAAGACCCTTTGATGAGGAGTATCAAAGGATGAAAATTGCATTAGTTTCACAAGCTAGAAGCACAAACAATTTGAGCAATAGAATTATGAATTGTGACCAAGGAAAGCTAGAAAGTATGTTCATCAAAGAGCAAAATGTAGAAAAGCAGGGAGCTAAGGAAGATGACAAAGAAGGAGAAATCAAAGCCAAGGAAAATAAAGGACCTAAGAATTGGGCTAAGAAAGATAACACAACTCTGAAAAAAAGAAAAAAAAAATTCTCCTATTCTAAAAAGAAAGACTCAAAAGTCAAATCTAGAGCAAGAAAAGAAGGAGATTGAAAAGAAATGTGAACAACATAAGGTCAAGATTGAGGAACAAAGTCTAGTGCCTTATGAAATACCTATGTATAATCCTATTGATATATTTCAATTACTTTCCCAAGTCAAGGTGACAATCCCACTAATGGAGATGATGAGAATTGAAGAGCATAAGCAGAAGGCAATGGCCCTTATTAATGGTGCTAGTATGGCTCGTGATGATAAGAGGGTGTCTACTCAACCTAAAGTGAGTGGAATTAAAGTGATTGAATACTTGAAGTGGAGGGAGCCATTAGTGAAATCCCTCAAATTTACTTGGGTAATACTATCATAGCTTGCCCAAGCAATACTAATCCTTTTTATGTGACTCTAATTGTTGATGGCAAGCTTCTTAAAAATTGTATGATTAATTTAGGAGCTTTGTCGAACATCATGTTCGTTAAAATAATGAAAGAGATGGATTTGAAGATGATTTGTGCGTGTGTAAAATGTTATGCCATGGATTCAAGAGAAATCCCAGTCATAGGGGTGATCAAGGATGTCCCATACAGACTGGATGATTTTCTAGATAAGGAGTTTATTATGAGCATAGTTGTGGTGGATATCCCACCCAATTATGGTATGTTACTGTCAGGGAAGTGGAGTGCTTCAATTGGAGGTAGCATGTAGTGTGACATGTCTTTTGCCACATTTCCAATTGACGAAAAAGACATTAAGCTTGTGAGGGAGCCCAAAGCCCCACACATGATTGAATTTGTACATCAAGACGACATAATTCACTTTGTGGATATTAGTATTGACAACTTCAAAGTTGAATAGTTACAAGAAGAAGAGGAAAGACAACCCACACCTATTCAAAAGGAAGTGTCAATACCAGAAAACAATGATGAATTGTGGAGCATGTGTTTTGATGGTGCTTGCTCAAAAGGAGCAGTTGTAGGGGTGATACTCATTTCCCCTAGTGGTAAAACTTTTAATTTTTCATTTTTATTTCTATTTGCATGTACAAATAATGTACCTGAATATGAAGCTCTGCTACTGGGATTAATACTGGCTGAGAAATATGGAATCAAGAAGTTAAGAGTTATTGGAGATTTAGAGCTTGTTGTTTCTCAAATTAGGTCAAGGTATGCATCAAAGAATAATAGGTTGAGCTAGTATAGGAATGTTGTTTGGGACTCAATATAACAATTTGATGCTTTTGGTATTGACTTGTTGGATAGGAGTAAGAATCAGGTGGTAGATTTACTTGCCAATATTACACTCTTGGAACCAAATGACAATACCAAGTTGCAAACATTTTGAAAGTTCAAGTGCAGATCAGACCTTCAGTTCCTAATAATATATGGAACTGGTAGGTTTTTAATGATGGCAGGGATATTTTAAGATTCTTACAGTGTGTAGATGAGTATGAAGGTCAAGAAATTGATTTTGGAGCTTTTGTGGATGAGGTGGATGGAAAAAAATAGTGTTTGGAAATGAAATCATTCAATTGAAAACTAATAAAATCCCAAAGGGGTTAGTTGCTTTGGAGAGGGTCTTTAATGGCCCTGACAGGATCAATACGAAGAAAACATATACTAATAAGGAGGATCTAGAAGAGGTCAACCTTGGCATAGAGAATTCTTAGAAGAATGTCTACATTAGAAATAAGATGAAACCTCAAGTCAAAGCAATGCTAATTGCTTGTGTTAAGAAGATACAAGCACGTGTTTGATTGGTCTTATGATGATCTAAATTCCTATAGCGAAGAATTTTTTCAACATTAGGTCCCCTCAGAACCTGACAATAAGCCATTTAGGAAAAAGAAAACGCCAATCAATCCTACATTGGCATCTAAGATGTAAGAAGAATTGGTCAAGTTAAGAGAAGTCAATATCATTAAACCAATTAGGCATTCTACATGGGTGTCAAACTTAGTGCCAGTGAGGAAAAAGAATGGCGATATAAGGCTTTGTGTGGATTTCATAAATCTTAACATATCATCATTGAAGAAAAACTATCCATTACCCAACATGGAAGTTATGTTACATAAGGTGACTAGTTGTGAGCTTTTGTCTATGATGGATGGTTTCTCTAGATATAATCAAGTGGTGGTTAAGGAGTCTAAGAAGTAGAAGACTACATTTACTACTTCTTGGGGAACTTATGTTTATGTTAGGATTCCTTTTGGCCTAAAAAATGTAGGTGCCACTTTTCAAAGGGCTATGGATGTGGCCTTTTCTGATTTTATTGATATCTTCTTAGTAGTTTATCAAGATGATTTGATGGCATACAATAGGAAAGAATAATACCACAGTATGCAATTGGAGAAGGTATTTATCAAGGAAATTAAATATGAAATATCCTTAAATCCCAAGAAATGAGTGTTTGGGGTGAAAGAAGGAAAGTCGCTTGGCCATATTGTGTCAAAATAAGGAATAAGAACTAATCCTGAAAGACTGGATACAATAGATAAAATCCCATAGCAAAATAATTTCAAAGGCATCCATTCATTCTTTGGAAAGATCAATTTCCTAAGGAGGTTTGTGACAAACTTTGTAGAGATTACTCATCCTATTTCCAAGATGTTAAAGAAAGGAGAAAAGGTAACTCGGAGTGAGGAGCATAGTATGAAATTTAAGAGTATCAAACATGCTATAAAGGAGGCCCCAATGTTGAAGTCTCCAGATTTATCCAAGCCTATGCAATTTTTTTCCTTTGCATCATTTCACACAATTGTTGTTGTGTTGCAAATAAATGAAGAAGGTTTTAAGCGGCCCATTGCATTTTTCAATAAATCCTTGCAAGTCGTAGAACTCAAATATGATATGACAGAGAACAATATTATGCATTATTCAAAGCAATTTAGAATTTCAGAACCTACCTAATGGGAGCTACAATCATTGCTTATGTCCCAAGTGTTGCAGTAAAGGATATTTTCACTCAACAAGAGGTTACTAGCAGAAGGTGTAGGTAGATTAATAAAATCCAAGAGTTCAATATAGATATCTAAATCACCAAGTTAGTGAGAGGATAGGGTTTAGCTAAGATGATGGCTAAAACTAACTTGGAAGACAACCAAATAAATCAGAGAGAATGTGTAGATGTTTCACCTAAATGTGATATGCAAACATGTGGTTGGTATAGGAATATTGTTCAATATCTGTAAACTATGCAATGCCTAGAAGGAATGGCAGATAATAAAAAAAACAACCCTAAATTTGTAGGCTATTAAGCATGAAATCATTGACAATGAGCTTTGGTGGAGGAGTTTAGAAGTTGTACTACTTAAATGTGTTGATGACAAGTAAGCATTGGAACTCCTAATAGAAATGCATAGTGGAGTCCATGGAGGCCATTACATGGCAAAGACATCTATCCACAAAATTTTGAGAAAAGGATTTTGGTGGCCCTCAGTGTTCAAAGATGCCCACAAGTTTGTAAAAACTTGTGATGCTTGACAAAGATTCTCAGGAAAGTTGAAATTTTTAAGAAATTTTCCACTTAGATCCATTTCAATCCAAGCTCCATTTCAATAATGGGGTATTGATTTCATTGGTGAAATCTATGAGAAATGTAGTGAGGGACACTCTTGGAATCTTGTTTCCATTGGTTATTTTACAAAGTGGGTAGAGACAATCCCCACAAAGAAAGCAACAAGCAAAGTTGTAGTTGATTTTCTGATGAGCAACATTTTGATTAGGTTTGGAGTCCCAAAAACGATTATCTTTGGCAAGGCCATGTGTTTCAAATCAGATGAGTCTAGAGATTTTTGTGATAAAAATGGAATCCAAGTATCATATTCTTCTCCTTATCATCCACAAGGAAATGGTCAGAAAAAATCAAGTAATAAGATTTTGATGAAGATTATCAAAAGGGTGATTGAGAAAAATAAGAAAGCATGGGACTCAAAATTGAATCTTGCGCTTTGGGTAGATAGGGTTACTATTAAGAAAGCTACTGGAAATTTTCCATTTGGTCTAGTATATGGTTTGGATGCAAGGTTTCCTCAAAATAACTTGTTGAAAATGTACAATTTTTTTCAAGAATATGATGAATATATTTGTGAACAAATGTAGCATAGGGTTGATGCTCCGATAGAGTTGGATGAAACAAGGAGAGAAGCTCAGAAAAAAATGCTAAAGTGTAGTTGCAAGTCAAACATTTGTATGACAAGAAGGCTTCTCCAAGAAAGTTTAAAGTAGGAAACATGGTGATGATGTAGAATGTTAGAGCTCAAGATAAGGGAAAGCATGGAAAATTTGATGCATTATGGTTGGGTCCTTATCTGATATCAAACACACATGGTGAAGATTCCTACTATTTGCAAAGTTTGACTAGATAATTTCTTGAACTACCAGTACATGGACAGTTCTTGAAAGCATAATTCTCTTGAGGTATGTTTCTTTTCCATGTACATTGTATTCTATGTAAATTTTCTTGTCTATAGGTTTGGTTTGGTGCTTCTGCTTTGGTTTGTCTGGTATGCCTTGTTCATGTTGTCCTTAGTTTTTGTTCTCTAGGTTTGGTATGATCAACCTTGAAATTCTGAGATCTCACTTTGTTTTGGAAGAACAAACATCCCCAATCGAAGCCACTGGTGGAACCCCTACATTTTTTGTGTTCCACTAATATTAGATGCATAAATGGCTATCTATTATAGTCTGGAATGAGTCGTGTGGCTTAGGTTTTTGGTTTAACCTTTTTCTAGGGTTTTTTTTATGACCTAAACCCTTTGAAAAGTCTTAAGTGTTGAAATGCTTGCATATATTCTAATTTGCAGTTGACTGGTGCTGGCCCATTCCCATTTTTTCAAGTTACCTCTTGAGCCATCAAATTCATTTATTTATCAACCCCTTTGCCTAGCTTACCAATCACTACCTATTGAATTATTTTAATCTATGCCAAATTCTATGAGGGTATAAAAATTAGTTAATTATTTTCATTCTATCATAAGTCAGAGTTTATAATAATGTGTAAATTCTTTTGCCTTGTCAACCTAACGAACAACCCATTTTTAGTCATCATTTAATGCACATACCTATTAAAGTTCTTAAGAAATTTTCATAGGGTCCCACCAAATACATCCTATTGGTTTCCCACTAGCCCGTGATAATAAAATAATTTGATAAATCAACCGGTGGGGCAGCAGGCGGGTGACACCTATCCACCCTTGTGGCGGGTCCTACCATTCTTTTAAGGCATTGGTGGTAAATGGCTTTTAAATCAACAACTGTGATGTGATCTAAAGTATAAATCTTGAATGTTCCCTACCAACCCACAAGGGACCCAATGCTTGGTCTCACCTCTCAGTGGGGCAGCGCGCGAGCACCACGTGGCACCATCGCCACCGTCAAAAGGACTATGGGGGACAAATATTTGATGAAATATTTCACAGTAACTATAAATAGGGCAAAGAGTGAGCTATTAATGGACTTTCTGAGCACGTGCATAAAACCTTCCCAAGATGTTTTAATCTCGACTATTCATCACAAAGGAGGTTAATTGTCTAAGCACTAGACTTGGAGATGAAAGGGAGCACACATTGAAGGTCGCTGGATAGATCTGGGTCATTATTGGCTAGACCACGACTGTAGATATAAACCTTGCAAATTCCATAGGGCTAGCAAATGGTTGCAACATGAATTCTCTCACGGCTTGTAAAGCGTGGTGGGGCCATGAAGCCAATGAAAAGGATGAACACATGGCGGGAATTTGGCCTAGTAGATATTGATTCAACAAAAAGAAGAATGTTCAAATTGCTTTAACTTAATCTTGACCACATACCAATCCACATCATGATAAGATCAACAACAAAAATTGAAAGTTACTAAAAAGGGCATCATGGAGTTATTATGTTTCACACAGGTGAGTGGTAATGGAAAAGTTGATGTTTTTTCTACCAAATTGACGACTCTATTCGACAAAAACTCTAGATTTAAAGCTGCTTGTTGATTACAAAAGCATTTCTAAGGAATCTAGGAATTGTTGCAGCGCATTTCAAGTTCTTGGTGTCTTTGAACTAGGGTTTTCCGCATCGATTGAACAAATGAGTAAAATTCACACATCTTGGGCTAGAAATTACTCGAGTTTTCATTCAAGTGTAATTGTTTTCATTTGAATTTTAGTTAGGGCTTCTTTTATGGTTTTATTCTCATCTAGATTGTTGTAAATTTTTTATTTTAGTCACTACTTGTGTCAAGTCTTCGCCTAAAACCTAGGATCCCTAGTCTAAACTAAGCCCTAGGTCAAAATACTCATTAGATATGGCACCAAAGGTCCAACTCCCTGGTTCTAAAACAAAGGTAAGGCCTTTGGTCTAAGAATTGATTAATCAATTACCATCCTCAACTACTAAAAATATATAAGGAAAACTATGTTTCATGGCCCTGGGTTAAAGATGGCATTGTCGACAAACAATGTACAATCAAATATGCTACACTATCATACACTAGGTGGACACTTTTTCAAGGCTGGATTGGTAACAAGAATGCTCACATTCCAATATGCAACCATTGGAGGTTGGATATGGCTAAATTGATTGTCCCCAACATGTATTTGGACATTAACCTTCTCAAGGTTGTTGTTGCTAATTATGACCCCATTGTTAGGGTAGTCAAAACCCATTCTAGGAAAGAGATGGTTTGGGTTACAAAAGAGGAAATTGTAGAAGTCTTCAAATTGAACAAATGGAGCAATGACATGGTAGAGATTGATGACAAGAAACTAAGGGAAGAGTATGAGAAAGTGAGACCTACATTTAAAGTATTAGCGCTAGCTCACTTCTTGGAATCAACAAGAAAGGGAAAAGTTAGAATTGTATTGGAACCATATAATAAGGAACCCTTTCCTATCATGTACTTTTTCATCTACTTTCAAAAAACATTTTATTCCTTTTCCAGATTTTAGGGTATGATCCATCCTCTAGCATGCCAATTGCACTGATGTATATGGCTGCCAACATTCAACATCAACACCTTGTATGATTTTCCTACATATTTGTCAGAAGAAATGCACAATGGTTTAGTAGCATTAAAGAATGGGGAAATAGGAGTAAGATTCTGGTGGTATTCTTTGTTTATGCATATGTTCCTATACAAGGGTGTAGATTTCTTTGGAAAGGATATGGAGCTGAAAAAAGTGGTGGATGGTATAGAGATGTTAGTTCAATCATGGACTCCATTGTTAGATACACATGAGTAGAAAATCAGTTTTGTGATTTTCACAAACATATTTTCCTCCAAATTGAAAAGAGCTCTAATTGTGAATATGCTAAGTATTCCACCTGAAGTACATGATTTCTTGAGGCCAATGGAAAGGAGGCCTAATTTGAATATTAATCATAATTGTGGAGATGTAACCCCTTATCAGGATTGCAAAATTATCAAATTATATGGAACAAGAAAAATACCCCATGTACTTCCCAGGGATGTACCACTGAGGATCAGCTTCCTTGAGGTCATGTGGCAGTTGGGTGATGTTGAAGATATTTACTTATTTGAGAAGAGAAAAGGAACATTCCTCGCTACCTACACGATGTTCTCAGATTTTTTCATAATAACTGATGGATGGAGAAATATCCTTGATAGATTAAGGACCTATAGGATGAAAATTTGAGCATATAAAAGTTATGATCTAGAGTCATGGTTTGGTTGATGGATAGAATAAAAGGTGGGAAGTTTGTGCATACCTTTTCTTTCCTTGAGGACATAATTAGAAATATTTTTTATTTTCAGACACGAGGATAGGATGAGAAAATGGATTGTATTTGAGAAGTTGGAAAGAGAAAAGAGGGGGAAGGACCCTCAATTCACAAATTTTTCTAATATTAGGGATGCAATTTTGATAAAGTTGTTGCAACTTTGAAAGAGGAGAGATTGGTGCAAGATAAGGGAAAATTTGTGGTCATTGAAGATCATGATAAGGGGAAACCCCCTATCATAGAAGAAAGACTGGCTTATCAACCTCCCAAGAAGGTGCACATTTATGTAAGGAAGAAGAGTGTTGTGAAATAAAAAATTGACAATTGCCACTCCCACACAATCAAAGGAGTCAAGGGAACCTTCTCCCCAACAACAACTACAACCATTGTCACCACCACATTCATCCACTCTAGTGATAATTGATTTGGATTCCCCTCTTAGAGGACCCTCTCTTCCTAAGAAGCCACCAATAAAAATGAAAAGGGTTGATCCAGGTGGCCTTGTTGATTACCCTATTGATGAGTTAGATGAGGAAATTATTGTTATAGAAGATGAAATAAGGCAAGGTATGCCATCCCCTCAAAGAGACATAGTGCCACAAAATTTGAGTCTCAAATTGAGCAAGGCAGACAAGTGGGATAAATAGTTCTTAGAATGTTAGAGCTAAAGCTTGTGAGAGATTCAAGGATGATGATGCATTCGTGAAAACATAAGAATTTCAAGAATATGTGTGGAGGGAAATGAAAGATCAATATGTTATGAGTGTTGAGATGAAGGAAAGTAAGAGTCATAGATTGCCAAATAAAATTATAGAGGCTGAGGTCTTCAATGAGATGAGGACCAAGTATTTGAATATCAGTGCAACTGAAGGCATGCAACTTGTCAAAAAGAGTGGTGTATTTCTATTACCAGAATGGGATTTGGCATCTGCCATAGAATTTGATATAGTCAGAAGACACGATGCTCCATATTCAACACAGAGGAGGAAGTTACTTTGGCCTTAGAAGGATCAACCTTTAGCTAAATCTGGTTAGTTTTATGGATCTCCCAACTGCAACTCTTCTTTGAACTCTCCACCCCTGATCTTAGAACAAGAAGAATTATATATCACAACCCAAAGTGTTTTCCAACCTACTTATAGTTTATTGATTTAAGGAAGTTGAAACAAAAAATTTAGTCTATCTAAGACTTATTATATATTTTGAAGGGTGCCTTTCATTACATTCGTATTGTGTAAACAACAAAAGGTTTTCATTACAATTGTATTTTCTATATAATTGGAGGTTGGGAAACACAAGGCATTAAGAAATAGGTTGCAACCCACATAGTGTTGTAAAACCCTCTATATATAAGAACCCAATTGGTTGGTCACCCCTCAGCTAAATCAAGTTAGTTTTATGTATGCCTCAACTGTAAATCCTCCCCAAAATTTGCACCCTTAATCTTAGAACAAGTAGACTTATATAAATCACAACCCCTAGTGTTTTCCAACTTGCCTATAGTTTATTGATTTGAGGAAGTTGAAAGACAATTTATAGTGTGTCTAAGACTTGTTATATGTTTTGAAGGGGTTCCCTTCATTGCATTTATATTGTTTAAACATCAAAAGGTTTTCATTACAATCATATTTTCTATATAATCGGAGGTTGGAAAACACAGGGCGTTAACAAACCTGCAACCCACAAAGTGTTGTAAACCCTTCTATATATAAGAACCCAATTGGTTGGTCACACCTTAGCTAAATATGGTTAGTTTTATGTATCCCCCAACTGCAACTCCTCCCCAAATTCTACACCCTTCATCTTTGTACAAGCACAACAAACTAACTCACAATCCATTGTGTTTTCCTACTTGCCTATATTTTAATGATATGAGGAAATCCAAATGCAATTCATATTGTAAGTAACAGTTTTGGTAAATTTTCAAGGTGCCTTTTCTTACATTCCTACTGTAAGGTTTTCACTATAATCATTTTTTCTATTTATAATTCAAGGTTGGAAAATATTGGGTGTTAATGAACCTGAGATCTTCTCAATGCTTTAGGAGGCAATGGGTACTAGAATGTATGAAATGAATAAGGAAACATCTATAAAAACACTTGAAAAGAAGTAGAACAAAGTGTATGAGATAAATAATGTATTGGCTAAAGATATTCTTCTTGCTCTTGAGAAGTTGAGGAAGGAGCATGTGAAGTATGTGCAATGGGAAAATGACAATGCAAAATTGGAGGTATCAGTTACTAGAATGTATGAAATGACAAAGGAATCTGCTGTAGAAATACTTGAAAAGAAGTAGACCGAAGTGAATGAGATAGATAGTGTATTGATTGAAGAGAATCAGTGTTGTTGAGAAGTTGAGGAAGGTGTGTGTGCAGTATCCACAATGGGCATATGGAAATGTAGAACTCGAGTAGTAGGTAGTAGAAAGTATGTAATGAAAAAGGAATCTTCTCTAAAAACACTTGAAAAGAAGCATACCAAATTGAATAAGATAGATAATGTATCAACTAACGAGATTGTTCCTACACTTGAAAACTTGATGAAGGAGCATTGTGCAGTATGTGAAATGGGAAAATGTCAATGCAGAAGTGGATAAAGTCAAGAACTTTTGTATTGCATATGAATTTGTGCAAGAAAAGAAAGTGAAAGATGATGTTAGAAGTGGAGTTGAACAAATTAAGTCAAATATTATTCAACTTAAGAATTCCATGGAACAAATACAATTCAAAATAGATGATAATGACAAGGAAGAATGAGATCTTAGTGCAGAAAAAGAGTATCATTTGGCTAGAGACATGAAAGCCCTATGTGAAAAGGTAGACAAGTTTTGTAAATAACTTATCAAATAGAAAAAATATGCATTCTCTAATAAAAAAGACACTCTCAAAGCTAAGCAAAGAGTAGCTTCAAAAATACATAAAAGTATTCAATACATTCAAAACTCTATCCAATAAATGGATGGTGTTGTCCTAAGGGTTGATGAGGGAGCAATTGCTCCAAAGCTTAAAGTAAAAGATATGAAAAATAAGGTAGAAGCTTGTGAAAAAGAATAGCAGGGGATGATAATAGGTAACAGTAGTGGGGATGAGGAAAAATGTGTGCATGGTCAACTTGCAGATGTAAAATCAATAGTTGGAATGATTGAAATTGAAGTAAAACAACAAAAACACTACATTAATTGTTGGCCTCCTATAATGATCTCATAACTAAGGCTTTATAGCCTTGATTCAGAGATTGGACATCTAACCTGAATAGCCATTCAATCATCACGAAGGCGCATTTAACTTGTCAACCCATGGACATGAACTTGAAATGGGTCAGCACTATATGTGCACTAGGGGCTCAAGTAGTCATTGCATTCTACAACTAAGAAACACAATACTGAAAGTAAATTGCTGAAAGGAAATAAAGCAAATGTTGAACATCAACCAAAAACTATGCTTAAGCTGAAATGCAGAGAAATAATGAAAATTTGTGTGACAAACAGGGACTAATCTATCTGCTTTGGCTACAAGAATAGTCACATAATGGAATTTTAGTGGTTGCAGGAACAGTTAATGCTAGATTTCTAACTAAGTATCAAACAAAAAAAAATACTAAGTTAATGCTAAACTAAGAGAACAGATTACTCAAAAAGTAGGCCCCCTTGGATAAGTATCCTCTAAACTAACAAGAACTCAGATGCTCAAACTTAGAACTTTATTTTATTCACTATAAATCATGCATACAAATAGTAATGTGTCTGTCTGTATTATTGAAACTAGAGAATGAGAGTACAATGTCAAATCACGCAACCTCCTGAAGAAGGAGTGTCAAATCATTATTTATACTATAGCTAAACAAGGAAGTCAACTCCATGAATGGGAAGATGCCATTTAGGGAAAATAGGGGAAAGTGGAGTGACAACAGTTATGCATGCATGGAATCCGGTCAGACATGCAAGTCAAGCGATCCAACACAAAAGTAACATCCATGCATTCTCGATCATTGAGGTCCATTACAAGGTGGTTACATTTAGTTGCATGAATAATCTTTGTTGTTGGTTGCCTTTGACTTGGAGTGATTTCTCAGCTAGATGTTATGGTTCATGCCTAGCTGGTGGTGTCTTCCTTAACTTGGTGTATTAAATCTGTAGGCCAAGGTTAGTATGCATAACAGCTGCACATCAATAACCACTCAAAGAAACATTCATTAATCACATGCAAAATCAATATAGATGGCCCACATATTATGCCAAATATCATTAAAGCTTGCAAAGATAGGATAATGTCAAATGCCAATGGTTTGAGGGAAACATTAAGCCAATACCAACACTTAAGCATTAAATTCCATGACATCTATGAGAAAATAGACTATAGATTCTACCCAAAACTAGACCAAAAAGTAGGCTCATCACTCCCCCCAACCTAACATCTTGTTGGTCCTTCAGGAGGGGAAGAGTTGTTCTTCTACCTAGTCAAAGCTCTGAAATTTGCAACTGAGAGTTGTCTAACATCAGTGGCTATAGTACGTGAGTCAGGATCCCAATAGAATCCTCCTAATATGTCAAACCTGTCTGATCTCTACCTTTCTGCAGCAATATCACTCTGGTAGAATTTGAAATTTGGCATGCCACATGAGCATGGGTGGCTGAAAAGTTAGGGGAAGCCAATGCCATCCCTGAGTTCACCCAATCTGAATATGTCTCTCAATTCTTTTTAATGTTGCAGCATAATTATGGATGGAATGAGGCTCAACCTGTTTCAACTCATCAGTCAAACTATTCCATCTCTAGGATAAACATCTCCTCACGATTTCCTCTTTTGATGCTATCTTTACCTCATCTTAATTTAAACTGCATCAATCCAAGGCATAATCCTATTTCCATAACTTGGTCTAAGCAACATTCTATGCCATTCTCTGTAAATATCCCTTAGGTTGCTTGACTCAGCTCTAACAGGTAGAGGGATATCAAACTCCAATTGTTTATAAACACCATGTTATTGTCCCGAACTAATCTCATTTTTCACCCAAGACATGAATGCTCTCAATTGAACATCTCCAACATACAACAACGGGTTCCAATCATGGTATTTTGTGACAGCATAATTATGCAAATAAAATTCACATAGAAAATTCTTCAATTTAGGGGAGGCAATCCTATAAGCATTGAAAAATTCCATAGGGGTATCAATAGAAGGAATCAAACCAGAGGCAAGTATTGACATCTTAAAAGAGAGATAATTCTCTTTCAAGAGTAGAGCATAGACCCTCAGGGGTTCTCTACATTCTAGAATCTTTTGCACCAAAGCTACCATATCATCTACCCTCTACTTCAGGGTAGCAATTTCTGCATCTTTTTCCTCAATCTCTTTATCCTTCTTTTGAATTTCCTCCTTCAACTTTCATTTTTCCTTTTTCCATTCTTCCTCCCTTCTTTTTATCTCTCTCAAGAGATTCAAAATTGTTGCATGTACTATAAAACTAGGAGGATTATGAATGCCTACCAATCTTTTTGTTGATGGTTGCTCCTCATATGGTACTATTTGCATGGACTCAGGTTGTCCAGTTATCTCTGGCTATAAAGGTACTATTTATTCTTCCTTTTATTGTAGAGACTCTTATTCTTGTAGGAACTCCTGCTCTGGTTCTGGCTGTTGCTGCAAGACTTCACGCTGCAGGACCTCTTGCTCATGTTGTAGGAAGTCCTAATTTTCCTCCAATTCTTCCGTAATGCTAGCAAGATCAGCTAGTGTTATGTTTGTTTCTCTCTTAAATATTTCTTCTTTTTTAACATGCTCTTGCTCCATTGGAGCTTCAAGGTCCTCATGTGAGGTCTCACCAGGTTTAGGACCTTCCTGTAGAGGCATGCTGGGCTAGCCTTGATTTCCTAGGAGGTTTGTCACATTTTTCTTTGGTTGCAGGATGAACAGTATCAACCTTCCTCTTCTTAGAACTTGACACTTCTATTTCTACAAGTTGTGTTTTAGCCTTCCCTTTTCTCATTTCTACCTCTCTCTATTGTGCCCTAGTTTTCATGAGGGTTTCAAGTGGAACTTCATCATCAAAATCTGAGGAAGAGTTTTCTTTTTCTGAATGCTTTGTTTCAGAAGAACTAATTTATATGGTTTCCTCTGTTGTAGGAGGATTCATGCTAGAGCCAACACCAGAGGTTGAAGCACTATGAATGGCTTCATCCATGCTTACTCTCCTGCTAGATTTACGAGATCGAGTTATAGACTTAGGTGGAAAATGCTCAACATTGACAAACACTTCCTGGTGATAATCTTGATCAACTTTAATTAACTCTTCCCAAGTCATTCCACAAACATCACGCATAGATTTTTCAACAAGCAATTTAATCAAGCAATGGTGGGAAACAAAATTATCCCTACCTTTCTAGGTCTCAGCCACCATGATTGAGAGAAGATTGTATAGCACATTGGGCACATTCATCCTCCTTTCATGCCTCATGTGATTCAAAAGCTTGAAGTGTACAGAATGCAAGTTTGGCTGGCGACCCTCACAAGTAATGTATTTGATGACATACATAGCTATTTGCTTCCACGGCTCGGGCATAGACATTCTTTTTGCACCCTACTTATCTATGCTCAATGGGGGGTCATTTGGTTCTATGAATTTAGCCCTGGATGACCTGGCGTCTCTGGAAAAAGGGTAATCTTCACCATCAGCAAGTAACCCTGTAACCTCTGCAATTCTTTCCTCTGTTGCCACAACTTCTAACACTTTTACTATGGATTTTCCTTCTGAAAATATCTGGGAAAATTCAAGGGCAATGCCTTCATCAAAACCATCCAACTTCAAAAAGTAATCTATCCATCCACAGTTTTGAAATTTGGCTAGGCATTGTGCATACTGCAGTAAAATATCATGCACTGTGGGTTCGTTTCGAATTAACCCACCTCCCATTGTCTGTAATCAAACAAATGATCTGCAACTTCTTTTCCTACAATTCCCCTTTTAAAAATCAAATTCACTTCCCTGTAGTGCCTACTAAATTCTAGTGCCAACGTCGAATGAATTTCCTCTCTTTTGTTTTTCCTTTTTTCTTGCAACTTCAAGATTATGATAGGGAAATAATGGCAGGAAAAGGAGTAATAAAGGGAAATTATGATAGGAAGAAATTGCGGCTATAGTTATTGTCACCTTATGCATGCAAGTTGTTCTCTTGCTTGGATTTAAAATCAGGTCATTTTAAAAATTTTGACGCAGCCTAATATGATTTGACACATGGAAATAAAATATTTGCATCTTTTTCATTCCCCTCCCCCCAACCTAAATTTGGACATGTGTCCACACATGTGAGATGGGAGTGGCGATTGACAAGAAATGATGGAATTTATGTGAATACCTATACTAACGTGCAGTGATTAAATGAACATACTTAAAAGATGATTAAAGATAGCAACTAATGTGCACATACCTGAATGTGTGGAAGATTCACTACAAAGATCGCGAATAAAGTAGTGCTCACCTTGTTGGAAAATGAATTGAGCAATAAATGAAGATGAGGTGGAATGAGGTGAGGTGGAATGAAGTGATGGAAGAGAGAGAAAGGTGGTGATGGATGGGTGGATGGGTGGAAGATGAAGAAATGGACTTCCACATAAGTGAAAGTCTTTATTATGGAAAGTACGTACCTCAATTAGGCTGAAGGAGGGACACTAGGTCCACCACCTTTGGCTGCAAGAAGCTGTGAGTGTTGGGTGAATTATTGCAGGAACTCTTCTTTAGAAGCTAGCTTATGATATAATCTGAGGCGATGACCGTTGACAAGTAATTTGAACTTGATAGGGTCAATGGTGGTAAGTTGAACGACTCCATTGTGAAAGACCTCAACAACTTTGTATGGTCCTAGCCACCTTGTATGCAATTTTCTTTCATTGTTCCAGTATCTCGAATCATAGAGCAAGGCCCCATCTCCTGGTTTGAATTTATTGTCCTTGATAAATTTGTCATGCCACTTGATTCTTTGATTTTGCACTACTTCTGTATGTTGCAGGGTTGTTCTCCTTATTTCATCCATAACATTTAGCTGCATGATTCTTTCTCTTTGTGCTTCAAAAATGTCCATCCCTAAATCCACTGTAGTTCATAGAGTTTTATGTTCAAATTCAATTAGCATCATAGTTGTCTTTCCGTGCAGCAACTCAGATGAGGTGAAACCTGTAGTTGTTTTCCATGCTGTCCTATAGGCCCAAATAGCTTCAGGTAATCTATTTTCCCAATCTTTCCAATGGATAGCTATTGTTTTAATCAGAATGGCTTCAATTTCTCTGTTTGTCACTTCAGCTTGGCCATTAGCCTGGGGGTGATAAGGTGTAGAATTTTTGTGCCTTATATTGTACTCATTCATTAGTGTTGCAACAAGAGTTGATGTGAATTGTGACCCTTGATTAGTCACTATTTATCTTAGAACTCCATATCTTGTGAAAATCTCATAAAGAAATTATGCAACCTTGGTATCCCTTGCATGCTTCATGGCCTTAACTTCTACCCATTTTGTTACATAATCAATGCATACCAATATATAAGACTTACCATTTGATGGAGGGTCAATTGGTCTCACAGAATCTAATCCCCACTTGTCCAAGGGAGTGATTACTAACTAAGGGAATAGTGGCATCTCATCAGATCTAGTTGGTCTTCCCATTCTTTGAAATCTATCACATTTTTTGGTATACCTTCCAGCATCCTTGTGGAGTGTTGGCCAGTAATATCATGTGTTCAAAATCTTCATTGTTGTCCTATTGGCAGCAAAGTGTCCTCCACATGGTTCATTATGACATGCATGAAAAATTTTATATGCCTCATCTTCTCTCATACATCTTCTCATGACATGGTTAGGTCCAGTATAAAACAAACATCCAACAATCCAAGAGAAAGGAAAATATTTTTCAATGAGTTCTCTTTTCTCTTTTGGGGAGAAGTGGGAAGGAACTCTACCTGTATCCAAGTAATTGGCTATGTTAGCATACCAGGGTATTTGTACACTGAGAGAGAATAGATGCTCATTAGGAAAAGAGTCATCTATGGGTTGATTATTTTATAATGTAGTTAGCCTTGAAAGAAAATTTGCAACAACATTAGCCTTCCCTGACTTATCTACAAGGGTTATATCAAACTCCTACATCAACAATAACCATGTTGCCAATGTACCTATGATTGAGGGATTATTCATGAGATATATAATGGTTGCATGATCAGTGTGCACAAAGATTTGGTAGCCCGTTATGTAATGTCTGAATTTGTTCAGTGCATAGACTATTGCCAGCATCTCTTTCTCTATCACTGTATAATTGAATTCATCTCCTTGCAAACTTTTGCTGACAAATTAAATAGCATTTTCAACATCTCCCTCTTTTTGTCCTAAGACTGCTCCTATGGCATAATCTAATGCATTATTGTGAATGTGAAAAGGAAGCTATCAATTGGCCCCCTTAAGTACAGGAGCATGAGTCAAAGTTTCCTTCAAGGCAGAAAATGCCTTGTCACAAGCTTTAGTCCACTGAAATTCAACATCTTTAGTGAGAAGGGTATACAATGGTGTTGCTACCTTGTTGAAATCCTTGATAAATCACCTATAATATCCTGCATGACCCAAGAAACTCCTAACATCCTTCTGTTTTGTAGGTGTAGGAAGATTTGTGATTATCTCAACTTTTGCATGATCTACTTGAATTCCCTTGTGGGAGATGTACTGGCCAAGAACTACACCCTCTTGTATCATCATGAAGCATTTTTCACTATTTAAGGACTTTTTTGATCCTCACACCTCTATAGGACTCTCTTGAGATTCTCCAATGCTTGATCAAAATCAACACCATAAGTGGTGAAGTCATCCATATAAATCTTCATGCAATCATGAGAAATATCTGAAAATATACTAGTGACTGCCCTCTGGAAAGTTGTAGGTGCATTGCACAAGCCAAATGGGAGTACCGAATAGGAATAGGTCCCCCATGGATAGGTAAATGCGGTCTTTTCCTAGTCTTTTGGTGCAATTTGAATATGGTTGTACCTAGTGAATCCATCTAGAAAAGAGAAGTATTGCTTTCCTGCAAGTGTGTCCAAAACTTGATCAATGAAGGGTAAAGGAAAGTGATCCTTCTTGGTGGTAGCATTAAGTTCCCTATAATCAACACAAACTCACCACTTCCCTCCTTTCTTGGGCACAATTACTAATGGAGACACCCACTAACTATCTGAAATGGGGTAGATAAATCCCGCATCTAGCAATTTTTGTAGTTCTCCTTTCACAATTTCTCTTAGTGTACGGTTAATCCTTCTTTGTGGCTGTCTTACTGGAGTGCAATCATCTCTAATATAAATTCTATGGGTACAAATTTTAGGATCCAGTCCCTTCATATTGTGATAATTCCACGCAAATGCATGTTGATGGGCCCCTTAATAGATTTTCCAATAACAATTGCTGCTCTTCATTCAATTTACTATTAAAATTCAGATATTTTCCCTCAGACACTTGTACTTGTGTAGTTAACTCTACCATGGCTGCTTCATTAACACATGGTACCTTTAGTCCATACAACAAAAATTCATGAAACATACATTTTGTTGCAAGAAGTATGTCTGCAGGAACAACATTTGCAGGAAGAGTGGCTGCAGGAAGAATAGGTAGAAGTGTCCTAACTAAAGTAGAAAATGATGCTTTCCCCACTTCATAATGGTTTTGAATGATGTTAGTCAACACTTCCTCCTCATCTTGGAGCTATATGAAATAGCTTCTACCTAGCATCATAAGCTGAGCCACATAATTGAATTTCTTGCCCTCTTCACCGACTTGTGGCCATACAAAATCTTCTTCATCATGAGATGGCTAAGTAGGTGGATAAAGAACAAAAAATTTAGTACTCCTCCCATCTGAAATGGTCATGTCACCTGACCAACATCCAATGTAGGAATTTGTAGATGTCAACCAAGGCCTTCCAAGAATGATGGGATACCCGCCTAGTGTAGGTTTAGGAGAAAGAATCATAAAGTCTGTTGGATATTCCCAGGAGTCTAGAACTACCACAAGATCCTCCACTACACCATTTGGCTTAATAGTAGAGCTATCAACAAGCTACAAGATAGTAGGAGTAGATCTCATACTTGCAATATTTAGTTGTTGCAGGATGTCTTTGGTCATTACATTGATTTTTTCCCCTAAATCAATTAGAGCATTCACTTGAATCTCGTTTATGACGACTGCTACCATGGGACTGCTTGGGTCATTATACTTGGGAATAGCCACTTTTCCCAACATGATATCATCTAGTTGTCCCACCACATGAACTGTAGTTGGGTCTCTCTTCTTCCTTCTTGGCTTCTTAAGACAAGCTTCCTTGATAGCTTTGTCGTAGATTGGAACATCTTGTATGGCCTGAAATAGGGGTATTTGAACACATATATGCTTTAGCTGATCCAGGATGTCAAAAGTGGTATCCTCCTTTTCTTCTTTCTTCTTGGAAACTTCCAGTCTCTGAGGAAATGGTGGTTTTTGCTCAGTCTACTTGGCTTGGACTAGTTCAATATTTTTAGGTGCATTTGGCTAAATAGGATCATTCAGAGGATCCTCCTCCTCTTCCACAAGAAGTTCAGTAATGATGGGCTTGGAAGGGGCTAGTAGCTTGGTTCCTAAATGCAAATGGATGTCACTTACATTCACAACATATGAAGGGAATTGGTTTGAATCAACCGAATATGCAGGCTGCTATTATGGTTTGTTATTAGGATTAGGTGTGGGTTGAGCTAGTAGCTGAGTTGGTTTAGGTGCATTAGAACTTGTATTAGCAGGTGGAGGAATTATAGAAGGTTGTTGGGGCTGAGAAGGTGGCTGCATGTAGCTGGTGTTCTGAGTAGGCCATTGTTTTCCTCCTCTCCATTGATTTGTTTGTTGCCAATTTCCTGGAGGTGGTTGCTAGTTCCCTTGAAATTGTTGCCAATTCCCTTGATTTTGTTGCCACTGAGGTGGAGGACTCTGATGGCTAGGCCAAGCATTTGGAGGGTTACTCCAAGGTTGTGGTGGATATTCTTCATAACTGGGTGGATATGGGGGCTGCCATTGGTTACTAGATGAATAAGAGTTAAAATATGGTCTAGCATAGAATAGTGGATTTGGTGGCATACCTTGTCTTGGAGCCCAAGGTTTCCTTTGTGCAACATAGTAGACTCGGTCTTCTTCAATCTGAATTGGCTTAAACTTAGGTGGAATCTGCTTGCTTCCTAGGTTAGATACCATCTTACATATGTAGTCCTTCTTTTGTCTGTAGTGGGGACAATACTCTGTCAACATCATCTCTACCTCCTCTTGCTTCTTTTTGGCCTGAAGTGTGTCTAGCTGAGTACAACTAGATTATTGATAATTTCTTGCTTGAAGTCTGCCAACAAATGAGTGATCTCCATTCTTGAAACTCCATCAGTAGTTGACTTACGCATGGAAGATTGATAAGCTCTCCCTTTCTTTGAAGCTGCCCTAGAGTAATTCTGGGAGATTTTCTTGATATCCTCCCAAGGAACTTGGGAGATATCTCCACCTGCCATGAGGTCCAAAGAATCAGTGCAGTTTTCATTAATTCCTCTAAGGAAAAGAAACTTTTGTGAGTCCTCATTAAGTGCATGGTGTGGAGATTTTTGCAAGAAAAACATAAACCTTACGATGTAATCTTTCAAGCTCTCATCTTCCTTCTACTACATCTTGAAAATGCCACCTCCTCTCATGTCACTACCCCTGCAATATTCCTTGTACTTCTCAAGGAATTTTGTCTTCATGTCTTCCCAAGTTTCCACAGTATCTCTACCTAGGCTCATGAACCATCTTAGTGCAACCTCTTTCAAAGTGGTGGGGAATAACTTAAGCCTATGGGCATCAATAGTATATTCATAACTTTTGCAGAGTATGCCAAACTTAAATAGGAAGGTATCAGGATTATCTGTCACAAGCCCATAAAACTTTCCTGGAGTGCTGAGGCAAGAATGTTCTTGATGTTTTCAATTTCATTTTGATGAGCAATGGGGAAAGGAAAAATTGGTTGATTTTGTTTGTTCCTATTTGCATCACTGATGCCTGCTTGATGTGGTTCTAAGACAAAGGGTTTCTCAAGCTGATTTTGATCTTCTGAGGAGACTTCAGACCTGGTTGAGTCAGGATATGCATCTGCAAAGGGGTGTGGATCTTCTTTTGGAAGGTTCTGGTACTCAACTAGCTAGAATGGATGAGGATTGTTAGGAAGGAATCTCCCATAAGCATCCCTTCTCCTTCCTCTATGCATGCGGTATCACTCACTATCAGTCAACTCACACAAATAATTAGTAAAGAATCAGGGGGGTCATTACTTCCTAAATGAGGATATGCTAAGAACAACTTTCAAAAACACTACAACAAAAACTATCAATTACTCCAAAAAAATTCCTAGCTTGACACCATCCCTAACAACAATGCCAAAAATGTTGGCCTCCTATAATGATCTCATAACTAATCCTTTATAGCCCTTATTCAGAGACTGAACATCTAACTTGAATAGCCATTCAATCATCACGAAGGTGCATTTAATTTGTCAACCCAAGGACGTGAACTTGAAATGGGTCAACACTGTATGTGCACTAGGGGCTCAAGTAGTCATTGCATTTTACAATTAAGAAACACAATACTGAAAGTAAATTGCTGAAAGGAAATAAAGCAAATGTTGAACATCAACCAACAACTATGCTTAAGCTGAAATGCAGAGAAAGAATGAAAATTTGTGCGACAAACAAGGACTACTTTGTTTGCTTTGGCTGCAAGAACGGTCACAAAATGGAATTCTAGTGGCTGCAGGAACAATCAATGCCAGATTTCTAACTAAGTATCAAACAACAGATAATACTAAGTTGATGCTAAACTAAGAGAATGGATTACTCACCAAGTGGGACCCCTTGGATAAGTATCCTCTAAACTAACAAGAACTCAGATGCTCAAACTCAACTTTATTTTATTCACTGTAAATCATGCATACAAAGGGTAATGTGTCTGTTTGTATTACTGAAACTGGAGAATGAAAGTACAATTTCAAATTGTGCAACCTCCTGAAGGAGTGTCAAATCATTATTTTACTATAGCTAAACAAGGCAGTCAACTCCACGACTAGGAGGACGCCATTTAGGGAAAAAAAGGGAAAGTGGAGCGACGACGGTTACACATGCATGGAATCCGGTCAGACATGCAAGTCAAATGCAGATCTAGCACAACAGTAACACCCATGCATGCTCGATCATTAAGGTCCACTACAAGGTGGTTATGTTTAGTTGCATGAAGAATATTTGCTGCCAGCTGCCTTTGACTTGGAGCGATTTCTTAGATGGATGTTATGGTGGATGCCCAATTGGTGGTGTCTTCCTTAACTTGGTGTATTAAATCTGTAGGCCAAGGTTAGTACACATAAAAATTGCACATCAATAACCACTCAAAGAAACATTCATTAATCACATGCAAAATCAATATAGATGACCCACATATTATGCCAAATATCATTAAAGCTTGCAGAGATAGGATAATGTCAAATGTCAATGGTTTGAGGGAAACATTAACCCAATACCAACACTTAAGCATTAAAGTCCATGACATCTATGATAAAATAGCCTATAGATTCTACCCAAAACTAGACCAAAAACTAGGCTCATCATTAACCACTTAGAAAAAGAATTAAAATATTAAAAGAAAAAATTATCATTGAAATAAAAGGAGTTTAATTAATGTTGTTGACATATAGCTACAATCTAAAAGACATGAAGTTGAAAAAATAAACACAACAATGGAAGGTGTGATTTTCAAGACATTCATGTACTATTTTGTAAAATTTCATGTTGCAGAACCCTAGGTGTTAAGAAGCAAACTACATTCATGCTATCCAAACAACAAAATTTTTTCAAGACATAAATACTGTTTTGTAAAATTCCATCTTGCAAAACCCTAAGTGTTAAGAAGCAAACTACATTCGTGTTATCTAAACAACAAAAGGTTTTCAATACATTCATACTATTTTGTAAAATTCCATATTGCAAAACCCTAGGTATTAAGAAGCAAGTAACCCACAGTGAGACAACCCTTTACTTTTAAACAAGGAGATTCAAATAACTAAAAACCCACATTGTGTTTTCCAAATTACAATTATTTTGTGCACTTTTTTTTTTTCAATCATGTGAATTTAAAATACAATTTTTACTCAAATTAAAAATCTGTATAAATTTTGAGGGGGCCTTTCAATACATTCACACTATCTAAATTACAAAAGCTTTTCAAGACATTCATTCCATGTTGCAAAACCTTAGGTGTTAAGAAGAAAATTACGTTTGTGTTGTCTGAATAACAAAAGGTTTTCAAGAAATTCATACCGTTTTATAAAATTCCATGTTGCAAAACCCTAGGTGTTAAGAAGAACACTACATTTGTCTTGTCTAAACAACAAAATGCTTTTTAAGACATTCATAATGTTTTGTAAAATTCCATGTTGCAAAACCCTACGCGTTAAGAAGCAAGCAACCCATCATGAGACAACCCTTTACATTTAAACAAGGAGATTCAAATAACTGAAAAACCTACATTGTGTTTTCAAAATTCAATTATTTTGTGCACTATTTTTTTCAATCATGTGAAATTCAAATGCAATTTTTACTCAAATTAAAAGTTCTTATAAAATTTGAAGGGGCCTTTCAATACATTTGCACTATCTAAATTACAAAATATTTTCAAGACAGTCATTCTGTTTTGTAAAAATTCATGTTGGAAAACCCTAGGTGTTAAGAAATGTAAGCAACCCATATAGTGTTGTAAAACCCTCTGGAACCCAATTGGCTAACACCCCTCACCTTGATTTTGTCGGTTTCCTCCTCCAACTCCTCCATGTGCACTCCAAACTTTAGCTTTCAACGTGCAGATTGAAAACACATCTTGATTTGGTCAGTTTTCTCCTCCAACTCCTCCACGTGCACTCCAACCTTTAGCTTTCAATGTGCATACTAGAAATGAAAAATATTTTCACCCTTCTTTCTCCAAATCGAAAACACACATGTTAGTCCGCCTCCAATTCCCACACCAAAAAAAATACTTTGAAAACGACAAATTCTACCGCAAGCCACGGGGCCTAGTTTTATCAGCCAGCAGGAGGTGGGAAAACTAACTTGACGGCACCGTTAACTCCTCCCTACCATTTCCCTAACATTTGGTCATGTCTGTCGGTTTTGTCACTTTTATCCCCCGTCTGGAAAGCCTCACACTATGTCATCTCATCATGCTATTTATATGGGAAAAAAAGGTTTTGAATGAACTTGAAACCATTTACAACAGGTTTTGAATGGACTTGGAATCATTTACAAACAAGTTTTGACGGGGCCTCGAAACCCACTCAAAGAAGAAAAAGCTGCATATGAATACAACATAGACAACCAACAACAAACCAATAAAAGATTACTAAATGAACAACATGACTACCCAAATTTGCATGAATCAAAAAAGGTTTTAGCAGGAACCTTAAACCCAACACAACAAAGTTTTACAAGGGAACTTGAACCCAAACCAGGTTTAGAAGGGAACCTGAAACCCACTTACAACCAGATTATAGGGACCAACATCCCTCACAACACACTAGGAATTAACTGGGACTTTAAACCCACTGCTCACATGAACACAACCTAGATCCACCAAGCAAGAACACCAAAAAGGCTTGTTCAACACAAACCACCATCCCACCATAATAGGGGAGGAGACCCCCTAGCCACACCAACAGGGAGAAGAAGTCCTCTTGCAGCACCACCAAACACGAAGAGCCGAATCAAACTCCACCTCAAAAGGAGTAGGCTCCCCTCTATAGGAGAAAATGCCATGAAGAACCTTACCACCACTGCAACCAAACTGTAAAAAATAACAACTCCACCCCCACAGGAGTGCACATCACCTCAAAAGGTATTGTAACATAAAGGACCAACAACAAGGAAAGCACCTCCACAAATCCACAAACCCCCACTCTACCTCAAAAAGAGAGGACTCCACCTCAACAAGAGTAATCTTCACCTCAATAGAAGGCACTAACTATAGAAAAGGGAAGAAAGCCACCCAACTAGCAACACGAAGAACCATGACAACCACTGACAACTCAAGAAAATGGGCCAGCAAGAGAACCATAGGGATAAACCAAGCCACCATACTAATAACAAGAACATGAGCAATCAGGAAGCATATAAGGAGTAACCCATACAAATGAGCCTTGAAAAAACTCAACAACCAAAGGCCCAACAGAGTTCCTAGCCAAATAACAAATTGAGAAACCTACCCAGGAAAAGCAACCTCCACAAGAAAGAACACCCCCAACAATAGTAAAAACAACACATACTAAGGGGGATAAAATATAACACTATCACGCAACAATGTCATCACATCAACAAACATGAAAAAAGGTCAAACAATAGCGCCAACGAAAAAACAACAATGCCATCACAACAATAGAACAAAGACAAGGGGGAAACCTTCCACAACTAGGCTAACACCCACAACAACAACATGGAGGGAAAGCCACCACTCCATCACAGTCTCAATAGTAAAAAAAGCATTAAGCCCAACTCTCTTGAGACTAAGAGAACCCATGACCACCAACGACCAAGGGAGCTACATGAGGTTAGCACTAGAAAAGGAAGGCAACAACCCACCCTGCACTCTAAAACAAAATCCGGGCCCAAAACAAGCACTAGAAGGCAATAAGAATACCTCAACATCCCATAAGGACAACAACAACAGGCAACCCCACAACAACGCAACCCTCCAGGCCAAAGACATCAGCTTCTTAACCTAACACAACGACAACAACGACCATCCGAGCAACAAAAATCCATCCACCTCATCAGAATCGTCTCCTCCCTCACCATCATCAACCCCTAATTTCAAAATTCCCCCCTTGCTCCTCTTCCTGCTCCCACTCTGCTCCATCCCAACGATCATCATGTTATGTATGTTTCTATGTATATTTTTATGTATGGTTTCATGCATTTTTTTGTATGTACATAGGTGCATTTTGTTCTGAGATTAATTGTGTCCATTACCATATCTATACTAGGGGAGAGGACCTAGTACCTAAGCATGCTTCAATAGTTGTGATTGTAGTTGTTTATATAATGCCCAATATTTTTATCAATATTGGATCAATAGTTGTGACTTTAAAGTTGTTAGTGTTGATGATGACTACCCATAATTAAACAAAATGTATTCCTTTGATCTAAAAAACAACCAATTACGTGATTCCACATCAATGCTCAATAAAGCATGCTGTGAATGCACTAGTATTGATCTCACTTTTTTTTTGGGCCTTTTTGGACACCTTGAAAAACATGTTGATGTGGCATCATATTTGATGATGTGGCCATGAAACCTTAGTTATAAGCAGGGGACTTGCCAAGTAAGCTGCTGTAAAAAATTGGGAGCGATTTGAAATTTTCACGTAGGATAATTAGAAGTGTGAAGTTAGGGTGCACAACTAGTGGGTCCTCTCCCCTAATAATGAATAAAATAAAATAAAACATGAAACAATTTACCCTCTATAGCATGGTCTCTAGAGAGGAAAAAGTTGCGCCCGTCCTATCCTCCCATGTTACAAGGCGACTTCAAAGTTGAGCGGTGGGCAAATCCCCGTAAATACGGCGATCCTTCCCACATTTCCTCCTATGAGGATTTCGTTTACGACCCGGTTTAAAAGTACGCGTTGGTGAGGTCAAAAGGCTGCCACGCAAACGACTATCTATCTACTACCCCGGGGGAAGCAAAAACTCCCATCGATTTCTGTCCTCACACTAAGTCCGCCCCTCATTTCAAATCCCCAACAGGGCGACCCTCTGTTTGCCTTAGCCATGGCATTATCATCACTTTCTCTTCCAAAATCTGTGTTGCCTTTCAATGCGGCTCCCACAGCTTACATGAAGCCCAGCGGAGTGGAATCCTGCCCATTCAACACGGTACTCTCATCGGGCAGCTCTCAGATATTGGGGACCAAAATCGCTGTAACACCAGCTCGGTATAAGCCCACAGCAATTCAGTCAAAGCGACTGATAGTTTATGCTGCTAAGGTAGGATGGAATGCTCTCATTCTTCAGTTTATAGTTTACCCGCTCTGTTATTCAATATTAGGTCTTAATCTCCTGGGCTTTTTCCTCTGTTTTGCATTGTGAAACTAAGGTAAGCAAAGGATCTGTGCCACCATCGTTTAACCTAAAAGACCAAGATGGCCGAATGGTGAATCTCTCCAAGTTCAAGGGCAAACCAGTGGTACTCTACTTTTATCCCGCAGATGAAACCCCAGGCTGTACTAAAGAGGTAAAATCCCCCAAACTTTTTCTTTTTAATCTCAATTATCAGCAACTTCTGCAAATTTGGAAGGGCAATAGATGATTTAATGTCTTTACTTTTTGGGGGTCAGGCTTGTGCTTTTAGAGACTCTTATGAGAAGTTCAAAAAGGCCGGTGCTGAAGTTATTGGAATCAGTGGAGATGGCCCTGAATCTCACAAGGTGAGTTTGACCTGCATTTCCTATGAATTCATCAGTTCTCTTCCTCTGTGTACAATTTTTTAGGGCAATGGCTGAGGTGTGCTTTTTCCAGGCTTTTGCAAAGAAATACAGACTTCCTTTCACATTGCTGAGTGACGAAGGGAACAAGGTGAGAAAAGAATGGGGAGTTCCAGGGGACTTCTTTGGGTCATTGCCTGGCAGAGAGACGTATGTTATTGACAAGAAGGGAGTAGTCCAGCTTGTATATAATAACCAATTTCAGCCAGAGAAACATGTTGAGGAGACCCTGAAAATGCTCCAGAGTCTGTAATATTTTGGGATTTTGCCAGCATTTTAGTCCTAGACTTCTATTATAGTTATTTATCTTGTCTCTTGTAATCTAAACTAGGCTGCCTCCTGCTTGTGATTCTTAGGTTAGTGCTTCTACATTATTAGTCTCTGCCCTGCTTTGATGGATAATTAATGGCCATTACAGTCATTTGAATTTATTCATTTATTTATGTATACTTATAAATGAGAAATGATGCAATTTTTTTTTAAAGACTCTTGGGTTGAAAAGTTAGAATTGATAAAAAAAAATAATGATTTGTTTAGAATTTAAAAGGGTCTTAAATATCAATTATCAATGTTATAGTGATGTGATTCATGAGAAGTCGTATCATCATTTAAATATTATATTAATTAATCTATTTTATTTGTTATGACTTTATTTATTTATTTTTATGTCTTGTTAACACTTTTTTCTTTTAATATAAAATAAAGCTAAACTGTTTACAAATACATAATCATTGTAGCAAAGAAATCAGCTGTAGAAAGAGCTGCAAAACTATAGAGGAGTGGACAAGGAAGATCATAAGATAGTTACTGACAATAGGGGCATCTACATGATTGTTACAAGCCAATCACAACATAAATATAAAAATAGGAGTGGACAACAAGGAAAATCATAAGATAACTGCCAACAATAGGGGCATTTAAACAAATAGAATAATAATATGATTGTTACAAACCAATCAAAACACAAATATAAAAGATGCACATCTTAAAACACTAACATGGGCAGTCTTTCAAGCCTCCAGTCAACCAAAATAATTACTCCAAGCTATAATTTCATTGTAGTCTCTATAGATGTGTTGAACAAGCATTTGAAGATCACCCATACCATGTTGGGCTTTATTAGGTAATAACACCATAAGTTGTAGAGGCATGGAGGGTATGATTAGAGCTGAAGTGTATCATAGAAGGTGAGACCTTATCTTGGAGCTAAGAGAGTAGACATTTAGCCTATAACATGATATCTTCATTGATAATGTCATGTTCTTTTAGAGAGGAAACTATGCATGTCATTTTGGTGTGAAGGTTGGAACAGATAATTTGAATTTCAATCTCTAGAGGGAAAATAAAATGTGACAAGGCAACCAAACATCGAAACTTCAAAATTCTTTTGATGATGATAAGACGACATGAGCTAGATATCATGCGAGCAAAAAATGATCCAAGAAGAGTGGATTTCCAAGACCAAGGAAAATGGAAGAGGGAATGTATGAACATCTTAAGTGCAGCCCATAACAACTTAATATAAGGGTAAAACCATAAAAAATGCTTAAAGGATTCGCTCTTACCACATAAAGGATAAGGGGGCAAGCAAAGGAATTTGAGGCAGGTTCCCATTGGAAGTTTGACATGTAGAAGTTTCCATGTAGTGAGTTGGGTTTGAGAGTTAGCCTTGGATTTCTAGATTTGAAGGCTGAGTTTGTTCCAACTAGCACATTTGAAGTTGCATCTCCATAGATAATTAAGTTGGCGAGAAATGGGCGAACTAGGCTCAAGTTGTTTATAGAGAACTTTGAGAGAAAAAATATGAGGTTGCAACCATTAGGCCATCTCCAATCCTTTAGAAATATCGAATGGTAATTAAAAGAAATGAGGATACAAAAGTTGGGGGCACAATTTCCTAAGCTTCAATCAAAAGAGCTTTGTCTCTATCACTTAAATTGGAACACAAGTTGATTGGTGTCATGTTTTCCACATGAACCTTGAAGGATCCCATAGATCCCTAAATGTTTTGATGCCTTTCTTGAAGATGCATTTAGCTTTGAATCTAGGAATCATCACCAACATATTATTATTTTCTTGGATAAGATGATTCCACCATATTATAGAGGTTGTGAAGCTTGATCCCATGGCTAAATGGTTGATTAAACCAAGATTAGCTTGTGTGAAGCCAATTACCAAACTTCTCATATGCAGTTATGTGGGGTTGATTTATGGATCTTAAAGTAAGGGGCTAGAAGAATTTTATTATTCCATTGAATAATGCTCCATGATTTACTTGCAATAGTTGTTTGAATATGATATTGAACTAAAACATTCCAAGGCAAATTTCCTTTCAATGCTCTAACAATCCATATGGATGAAAGATATACCCCTTGTGTGTAAGGACCAATGATGCCCAATCCACCCTTCTCCTTTGGGAGTATATAGTGGGACCAAGAGGTGGCAGGCATGCCTTTTTTATTTCTCCGTTTAGACCAAACAAAATTATGGAAGAGTTGTGTTAGTTGTTTGGAGTAAGCTTTGGAGGGAAACCAATTAGATGGGATGTAAACATGACTACCCAAGAGGATTTTATTAGCCTCTTGTATGTGCCTAGCCATAGACATAAAATGGTTTGACTAGGCCAACAATTTGGATTTGAACCTATTTTAAAACAACCTCCACATATCTTTCAAAGAAACTCCAATTCCAAAAGGGATATCAAGGTATCTAGCAATGGATCCATGCTTGATCTCTTTCTACTCTTTCAAAATCCAAGGTGGATGAGGGATATGATGTGTCATCCAAAATTCAATTTTGTACATAGCTAACTAGATCCTAAAAATATATAAAATATCAAGAATATCAAGCATATTATCTACATCTTTAGTAAAATTTTGAATGAAAATGACTCTTATCAACAAAGTAGGAGTTAAGTTTGTAGTGTTACTAGGTAGATAAATTCCATTGATGAGATGATTCAATTGGGCATGATGAAAGAGGTATCTAAGAGCATCAACTATGAGAACATAAAAAAATGAGGCAAGAGGGCAGCCTTGGCGAATGGTTTTTTTGAGAGGGAATTATGGGGAGAGGGTACCCTCAATAGCCAATCTTCCATTAGCATCCATGAACAAAATTCAAACATGGGCACAAAAGTTAGGGCCAAATCCCAACCAATGAAGCTTTTTAAGGATTTGGCCACCTTATACAATCATAAGCCTTATCAAAATCAAGTTTGAGTATCAAGGCATCTTGAGTTTTTTGTTGTGCCTATTTTGATGATTCCCATGCTAGCACTAAGTTGTCAAAAATAAATCTTCCCCCAAGGAATCCATATTCCTTAGGCATAACAATCTCTTGGGTGATGGCTTTGATTCTTTTAGGTAGGTCTTTAGTTATAGTCTTGTAAGATGTATTGAGTAAGGTTATTGGGTGCCAACCATTCACATTATCTTCTTGCTTTCCTTTGGGAATAATCCTGATAATTGCCTAGTTAATGCAAGCTCCTAGAGACCCGGTTTCAATTCCCTCAAGATAAATGTAGAAATCCTCCCTAATATGAGGCCAAAGCATGCAGTAGAACTCAAAAAGTAGGCTATCCAAACCCGAGCTCTTCTCCAAGGAAAAACTATATATAGCCTCCTAAATCTCTTCCAAGGAAAGATATTGATCTAGAAATTTATTATAATCATGTTAAATTTTGTGAGGGATACATCTAGCTAAGTTATCTTCCAAAATAGGAATTAAGGGGTCATTAACTGAATCATCGATAAATAATTGTTTATAATGTTCATAGAATATTTTCATGATCGTATCTTGGTTAGTTTGTTGTGAGCCATCAAAATAATTAATAACAAAAATATGTTCCTTTTTATACATATGTTGAATTAATTGGACAAACTTTATAATCTTATCACCATTTTTCAACCATTACAAATGGGCCCTCAATTGAGCATCACTGCCCTTATATGTAGGAATTTTGTAGAGCAAGTTTTGAGTACAAGAAATTGATTGTTGAAGAGGAATGCTATGTGGATTATTGTCCAAGAGTTTTCTGCCCTATATTAGCTACCCTTTAATGGATTTCCCAATCCTTCGATGCTTAACCACAACTCTCTTTCCAAATTCGCGAAGGAAAAGAGTATAGTGTGAGATTGTTCTTTCCCATCAACTTATCCATCTAGATCATTCTAAGGTATAGGTTCAACATTCCAAATAGATAGAATGCCATCAAAAAATTGTTGATTTTGAAGTTGGGAAATGTTCAATTTGTATGGGAGATCATTTGGAAGAGTTGGGCCTCCAACAAGGGATATAGTGGTGAATATGGGAAGATGGTCTACAAGAGTGGTAGCCAAATCGAGATGAGAAAAGTATCCCAAAGAGGAAGGGAAGAAAAACAAGTTGGGGGAAATATAAAACTTGTCCAAGGGTAAGTGCACAAAGATGGGGGACCAAAAAGGGGTCTTAAGTGGCTATTTTTTTAATTCTAAAATTAGTAAAGACTAACATTGGATGAGAAATTGAAGATAGTAATGCTCAAAATTTGAAGAAGCAACAAGAACAAAAGTTGTAGCACTTTGAATCTACTTTCTAAACTACTATTTTTTTTAAATGGTGGATATTATGAAGTTAAAAAAGGGCGAGTACACAAAGTTCTCCCCTTTTTGTCAAAAAACATAACATAATGTCTGGTGTGCTCCCCCTAAAATGTTAACTTTTTTAAAAAAATTTTTAAAATCACTTTAGTGAGAAATTAGCTAACACAATGTAGTTTATGCCTATTTTTTTGCTAATTTTTAATGAATAGATTATTTTTAATAAATTTTCAAAGTGGACACATCCTAAAAAATAGAAAATTGAGCGTGCTCCCCTCTATTTTTTGGAAACTGATCAAAAATCACTTTTTTAATGTGCAAAGAATAGAGTCTATTTTGTAAAAATGTAATTTGTTTCAAATTTTGACAAATGGATAGAAAATGAGGCCAAACATACCATACATAGGTTTTGACAAAAAATGGATACACTAGAAAAATAAATTAAAGATCAAAACCTGAAAATATTTGAAACATGAAAAAAATTACATGGTTAGAAAGCTAACAAAAAGCTCAATGTTACCACATCATTTTTTTGCTTGACATTGAAAAATGTGCAAATGTGAGGTGGAGCACCCTCAAGATTGTGTCAATTTTATTACATTTAAAAAAACATGTCTTTGGATGTTGAAATGTGTTCCCAACCCTTTTGGGTTGGAAACCCAAGGCAAATCCAATCTAAGGGTTGGAAATTACTATTGAACCTGACAATAACTTGAGTGTGTTATAACATGCCTACATTATTTACTGCATTAACTTTAAATAACACAAGTGTGTTATAATGCTAGCACATTATAATGTGCTCACAGTATTTCAAAAGGTAAAATCATCCTCACCTTATCTCTCTCTCACCTCTCTACCTCCTACCCTCTCTCTCTCTCTCACCTCTACCTTCCTTCACTCTCTACTTCATACCATATCTCTCTCTACCTCCCTCCCCTATCTACTCCTACTCTCTCTCTCTCGCATCTCTACATCCCTCTCCTCTTTACCTCCTATCCTCTCTCTCACACACCTCTCTACATCCCTCCCCTATTTACCTCCTACCATCTCTCTCTCTCTCTCTCTCTCTCTCTCTCTCTCTCTCTCTCTCTCTCTCTCTCCATGTCTCTATATAATTTTTCTCTGTCTTTGTTTCTATATCTCTCTCTCACATACACCTCTCTACCTCGCTCCCCTCTATCTCTATCTTTGTCTCTCTCACCTCTATACCTCCCCCCTATTTACCTCCTACCTCCCCCCCCTCTCTCTCTCTCTCTTTGTGTGTGTATGTGTCTCTCTCACCTCTCTACCTCCCTCCCATATTTACCTCTCTACCTCTCTCTTTCTCACCTCTCTAGACCTCCCTCCCCTCTTTACTTCCTACCCTCTCTCCCACTCTCTCTCACCTCTCTACCTTCCTCCCCTATTTACCTCCCACTCTCTCCCCTCTATACCTCCTACCCTCTCTCTCACTTGTCTACCTCCCTCCCCTCTTTACCCCTTACCCTCTCTCTCTCTCTCACACCTCTCTACCTCCTCCCTCTTTACCCCTTACCCTCTCTCTCTCTCTCACCTCTCTACCTCCCTCCCTTCTTTGCCTCCTACTCTCTCCCATATCTACATCCTACCCTCTCTCTCCTCTCTACCTCTTACCCTCTCTCTCCTCTCTACCTCTTGCCGCTCTCTCTCACCTCTCTATTTTTGTCACATCTTTAAATTCTACCCTCTCCCCCTCTCTCTCACCTCTCTAACTCTCTCCCCCTCTCTCTCACCTCTCTATCCCCCTCCCCTCTTTACCTCCTACCCTCTCTCCCTGTCTCTCTCTCTCACCTATTTACCTCCCTCCTTTCTTTAATTCCTACTCTCTCCCCTCTCTACCTCCTACCCTCTCTCTCTACCTCCTATCCTCTCTCTCCTCTCTACATCACTCCTCTCTCTCTCTCACCTCACTACCTCCCTCCCCTCTTTACCTCATACCCTCTCTCTCACACATCTCTACATCTCTCCCCTATTTACCTCCTACCCTCTATCCCCCTCTCTCACCTCTCTACCACCCTCCCCTATTTCCATCCTACTCTCTCTCACTTCTCTACCTCCTACCCTCTATCTATATATATCTCTTACCTCTCTACCTCCTACCCTCTATCTATCTATATCTCTTACCTCTCTACCTCCTACCCTCTCCAACCTCTCTGCCTCCATCCCCCTTTACCTCCTACCCTCTCTCTCTCTCTCTCACACACACACATCTCTAATTCCATCCTCTCTTTACCTCCAACCATATCTCCCTCTCTCTTTCACCTCTCTACCTCCCTTCCCTATTTAAATCCTCTCTCTACCATATCTACCTCCTTAAACACTCTGTCTCTCACCTCTCAACCTACCTCCCCTCTCTACCTACTACCCTCTCTCACTCTCACCTCTCTACCTCCTTCCCCTCTTTACCTCCTACTCTCTCTCCCCTCTCTACCTCCTAACCTCTCTTTATCTCTCACATCTCTACCCCCCTCACCTCTTTACATCCTACCCTTTTTCTCTCTCTCTCACACACCTCTCTACCTCCCTCCACTCTTTACCTCTTACCCTCTCTCCCTTTATCTCTCACCTATCTACCTCCTACCCTCTCTCTCTATCTCACTTCCTTACCTCCCTCACATGTTTACCTTCTACCTTATCTCTCTCTCACCTCTCTACCTCCCTCCCATATTTACCTATCCCTCTCCCTCTCTCACCTCTCTACCTCCCTCCCCTCTCTCTATCACCTCTCTACCTCCATCCTCTCTTTACCCGACACCCTCTCTCTCTCTTTGACTCCTCTCTACCTCCCTTATTTTTTTACCTCCTACCCTCTCTCCCTCTTTCTCTCACCTCTCTAACTCCCTCCCCTCTTTACCTCCTACTCTCGCTCATCTACCTCCTACCCTCTCTCTCCCACCTCTCTACCTCCCTCCCTTCTGCCTCCTACCCTCTCTCCCTCTCTCCTCCCTCCCCTCTCTCTATCACCTCTCTATCCCCATCCTCTCTTTACCCGACACCCTCTCTCTCTCTTTGACTCCTCTCTACCTCCCTTCTTTTTTTACCTCCTACCCTCTCTCCCTCTTTCTCTCACCTCTCTAACTCCCTCCCCTCTTTACCTCCTACTCTCTCTCATCTACCTCCTACCCCCTCTCTCCCACCTCTCTACCTCCCTCCCCTCTTTACCTCCTAATTTTTCTCCCCTTTCTACATCCTACCATCTCTCTCTCACCTCTCTACCTCCCTCCCCTCTTTACCTCCTACCCTCTCTCCCCTCTCTACCTCCTACCCTCTCTCTCTCTCTCACAAACACACACCTCTCTACCTCCCTTCCCTCTTTATATCCTACCCTCTCTCTCACTCTCTCACACACAAACACACATACACACCTCTCTACCTCCCTCACCTCTTTACTTCTTATCATTTATGTATCTCTATTATTTTCACTTGTAGACACTCATTGAACATCCATGAATATATTTCATATATTTCATGTCATATTAGAATTATTATAATTAGGACATTCATTACTAAAGTTGTCTTGGTCTAAGTAGAGGACTATCATAAAACTATGACATTCATGTTGGTGTGTAGCAACATATCCTACTAAATCATTATTCATGGTTTAGGGCTTAGGGCCTAGGGTATTCAATTTAGGGCTTATAGTTTATGATGGAGGGTTGAATGTTGAGGGTTTAGGGATTAATGTTAGGTTTTAGGTCCTATGATTTAGGGTATTAATGTTTAATGTTATGTTTAAGGATTTTGTGTTTAGGGCCTATGGTTTAGGGATTACAATTATTAATGTTAGGTTTTAGGGTTTAGTGTTTATAGTTTAGGTCTTACGGTTTAGGGCTTAGGGTTTATGATTGATGATGGAGTTTTTAGGGTGGAACCTACCTCTCTCCCACTCTCTTCTTCTCTCTACGTCACCTCTTTATCTCTATCACCTCACTAACTCTCCCTTGCTCCCTCCCTATGTCTCTATCTCTGTCACTCCTTCGCTCTCTCCTTCTACCTAACTACCTTCATCACTCACTCACTCTTTCTCATTACATCTCCATATATATTTCTTTGTGTGTTTGTATTTCTCTCCCTCATTCCCTCCCTTCCTCCCTCCCTTCTTCTCCCCTTATCTCTCTCTGTTGAGCTCAAATTTTTCTCTAATTGTCCTTACCTCTTCATGTTGGAATTAGAATCCATGCAAGTGATAACATGAGCATGTTATAATAGACTCACATTCTAGCAAGACATAATAAATGGTAAAAAATATGTGGGGTCCCTGTGATTTAGGACCCAAATATTGTATTTTTTCTACATTATGTACATTATCCAACAAATGGATTTTTTTTCATGGTGTTGAGGATATATATTTATTTAATTGTTTGTATATTCCACCACCTTTATTTGCTTGCATATTCCACCACTTTTTTTAATTTTATCAACATAGAAGACGTAAATTGTATGTTTTTAGTCCAAATTTGGTTTTATGAACTAATATTTTCATGTTTTAGCATTGGGATGTTATTTATCATGTTTTTGTTTAAATTTGATAATATAGAATTGTTGTTTTCATAATTTTTACTAATTATATTATATTGATATAGAATTAAACATTGAATACAAAACAAGTTGTTGAAAATTTCTAATTTTGAAGGTCTGTGAAGCCAAATGTGAAGGAAACATAATTGTGTAACTTGCAAAATCCGTTCCTGAAGTTTAAGGTGCATTCTCTTTGTCTATGTCTTATAAAGCCTTGATGATGGTCACATATTATTTATAGTGAATCAAGTGTTGATCATATTTGCACATCTTGGGATGAAGACATGTCATGCTTTCAAATACCTTGTTGATTTTCTTTGTTATGCATCGAGTATTAATGGTCATTATAGAAATGTAGTTACATTAGGTCGTTTATTGACTCCTCATGCACAATATTGTATCCTTTATTTGTTCCAAGTGTTACATGAACAAGTGAACAACCTTAAAAAATCATACCCTATTCAATAAATTTCCCCTTTTCAATTCTTCATTTTTTCTCTATGGTTGGTTAATACATTTGCACCATAATTAGGTAATTGTTTAAATGATTTAAACTATAAAACAGTCTATTATTTAATTTCAAGAATGGTTTCAAACATATTAAATTCTCATGTGGTAGGGTCAACTACCTTGATTAGTAAAACTAATATTTAATTTACCATTCCAATTGGTTCAAGTTATTATGGATATAAAAGTTTGCATCCCAAAGTCCCATTTCAAGTTTATTGAATCATCTTTTATCTCTTATGTCATAATAGACAAGTATATCAAAATATACAAATTCTCCATAGAAAAGGATATCAAAATGTTGAATAATGATGTGAAAACAAGCTCAAATCTTCTCCATCACACATTTAGATAAAATAATTATAAAATTAACTTCCCAAAAGATGAAACCTTTTGCAATTAAAATTCAATATCCAAATTAGCTTTGATACCACTAAATTAAACTTAAAACCTGTATCTGAGACCTTCACCAATAAAACTAATTTTTACTAGATCTTTCTGTCTAGAAGCATAGGCTGGGAACATGAGAGAATACAAATTGACATTGTTATTTCCTTCTCATATAATATTTAAAGTAAAATATGTATATGTATCCTCTTAGATGGATAGTTAACAGTTGGAAATGTTTTTAAAGAGTTGAGCTAACTTCACTCAATAGAAAATCTTACTTAAGAAGTATAGGTAGTGGTGACACTTGATGAAGTATACATACTGGTGGAACTTGATGAGCTAGAAGAAGACATACTTATCCCATGCATTGCAAATATAATTCCTATATTTTTACCCAAGTTAGGGCCTAATATAGAGAACTATTATACCTCTATTTGACTTAAAATTTCATAAGAAGATGCGTATAAAAATACAAAAAAAATCTTGTGAGTTAGTATCAAGTTTGGTTCTTCATAAATATCTCTTAGTTAAACTTGTGAGTGCTAGATAATAAATATAACACCTATAAAACAAAGGGTCTTGTGTATTTACACTTATTATAATATATTACACTTGGAAGGTGTTGAACACCCAAAATACTGAGAAGGGGTGGGTGAATCAATATTCACTGAAATTTATTTTCATCAACTTAACATCTATTCAAAGCACCAATTTAAAATTGGAACTTAATAGAAAGGAACAATTAAAGCATGCATCACATCAATTAACACAAGAACACCATATTTACGTGGAAAACCATTGAAAGAGAAAAAAATGATGATGATTAGCTCATAATATATTGTAACTAGTTATAATGGAGATTACATAATGGTGGAATCATTGTCTAGAAAGAAAGAATGACTCATTGTCAATTTCTCATTGCCCAAAATAGAAAAATATAGAAGAAAGGGTGTCTCGTTGCCAAATATAAATTGTTAACAATGCATCAACAACATCTTGAAGGTAAATTTCCAATTAAGTGTAGAAAACTGACTTAACACACTTCATACTTCACCACTCACACTTCACACTTCACTCACTCTTGAAATAATTAAATTCATCCTTCGCATAATGAATTAACCTTGTATATATATACATAAATCTACCAAAAATAGCCAAATCATCAATCAGGTTGGCCTAATTAGATGAAACGTGCAACCTCATAACCTATTGACACAAAACTCCAAAACACATGCTTTTCAAAATAAACCAGAACATTTACAATGCCAAAATAGGTTGGCATGACCTATAATCACTCTCATAAATCTTATTAATACATAGCTTAACTCCGCACGACCCCAAAACCCTTAGGTTGACACCACATATCAAAATTGGTGAAGCAACAATTGAATAAACCAACTATTCATTCACAACTTGACACACAGACCACCAAACCACTTGCCTCTTGGAGTACATAAACCTCTGATACCTTCCAAAACTTCCTTAAAGTTTCATAGCATAATATTCATCCGTAGTAGAATGTGGAGTATTCCAATCATCCACTCTATTCTACTCACTCTGTCATTACTAGGCCTGATACACTATCACAATATCTTTAGTTATGGAAGACATATAACCTTGAAACCTTTGATATAAGCACCTTAAAAAAATGCCATAAACACCTAAAAAATCACATGATAATATTCTACATAGCAAAGCAATGCATACCACAAAATTACTCCTATGATCACTAAACATGCACACTGGGACTTAGTCAAATCTCCAAAACACTTGGGGGTGAGTGCAGGATCATGGGGGTCTAAAAAGTGGTGATATGACCAAAAAGTGCTTGACAACTTTTTTTAATCCAAATTTGATGAAAGAAAAAGGGTTTATTGAGAAAATTGTCAACTTTCAAAAAATGTAAGGTATGCTTTAGTTGGAATTAAATAGATAATTATTATTTATTTTCTACATACATTTTGACTAATGTCCTGATTGATAGGCTGATTGAAAAACATCTATAATTCTTTAAAAAATTCACATTTTTTGAATCCGAAAGATGCAACACATTCTATGCTTCCCATAATATAGGATATAAAAAAAAGATTAAATTTCATAATTTTTTTACCAAGTTATGTTGGTCAAACAAACAAGTTTTAATATTTTTAAAAAGTTATAATTAAAAAATCATAAATAATTATTTACTTGCAAAAAAATTATAAAAAAAATGTGGCACATCCAAGCATGTGTCTTCTACTTATATTGAAAGTTTCAAAAAACATAATTATTTTTTGCTTGTACTTAGGTTGGTTAGACATACACCTACTTTTTTTTTCCTGAAAATTTAGTACTACTGCATTGGAATTTCAAATTTTCACCAAATAGATTTACTTTTTTTTCAAAAAAAGACTATTATTTTTCAAAAAAGGACTAGTATCTTAGAAACTACATTCAATTTGATACAAATTATCTTCTTACATATTTTTCAAATTATGTTAATAACTTATTCGAATTTTTATGTCAAGTTTCCTAACTCTATTTTTCTAAATTTTCATTGCCACTTAAGGGAAAAGAAAGGATGTGTCTAAGTGCCAATCCAAACACAAGGTATACACACAAAAGACCACAAAGGGAGAATACTCAAAGAAGGTGAAGAAATAAAGAGGATTCAGTGAAATGCCAACTATTGACGAGGACTTGCAACATGAGGGAGAAGAAGTTGAGCAACTATAGTCACCACCTACCACTTCTGCTCCCACCATCACTATTGCCATTTCCACTTCTCCACCTCTTGCATCTTAGGAACTTCCTATTTCCTCTCCACCTATTGTTGACATTTCAATCCACCTTTCTTCCACCTCACCAATGGCCCCAATTATGGTGTTGGGTTCCTCCTCGACTACAAAATATTCATTGGCATCTTCCTTCTTGCGCCCTTCATTTCCCACTCTCTCTGTTACAATGCCTTCAATAGAAACTGCCACTATTCCTCCTATTTCCTTATTAGAAGCCTTTTCCAAGTACATGCAAGGAATACCGACTGAGCTCTCTTGGGTAATATTGAATCCCACTGTTCAAGCTATGATGGACCAGATTTTTGTTGTCCTACCCATTCCTCCACTACCTATAGAGCCACCAAAAATGGAGGCCATTATGTAGATATCAAAAGAAATGGAGAAACTCCAAAGGGAGGTTTCTAAGGGAATAATGGAAGAGCCTAAAGATCCTTTTAAGGATGACTATTTGGAACATCCAGAGGGAAGAATAGATATAAGCATGGATAAGGTAGCGACCGATGAGGAGAAGTAGCACTCTTCAGAGGAGGATACTGAAGACATTAATGCCAAATACATCATAGAGACCTCAAACCAAGAGCTTGAAGAGGAGTTGTCACAACAACTCAAGGATATAGGAGAAGAGGCTAAATCTAAGAAGCATCCTTTTGAAGGAAATGAGGACACTGATGTCAACATGGAGATACTCGAAGACCCTCCACTGTTTGGTCAAGACAAGGGCCTTATTCAAGAAGAAGAGGTACCCCCAGAAGAAGAAGAAGAAGAAGAAGAAAAGGAAAATGATGCACTGAAGAAGAGCCCTGAGCTAGACCATCACACAGAGCTCAATCAAGAAGAAGAAAGGGTACCTCAAAAAGAAAGTGTCGCTAAGGAAAACATAACAACTATTGAGGCTATACATATCGAGGGATAGGATGAAGAAGGTGAAAGAAAAGAACAAGAAGCCTCGTGCCATGAGGAGAAGTTGCTTCAACATGTGTGAAGAGAGGAAGGTGATCATGAATCACTAAAGGGGGAAACACAAATGCCTGACTAGCTAGAGAAGCAGTTGCAAAAGAAATCCCCCAATCTCATTGATCCAAAGGCCTGACTTGAGGCCATACTGGAAAGAGCACAAACAAAGACAAGGAAAGAAAAGAAGCCAAGAGTCCATTCCCACATCATAGTTGATGCATCTAGATCGAGAATAGTGCAGATCGCCACCTTAGTGACAAACAAAGGAGAAGGGGTTAGCTATAACATTTCCACCATCAACTTGGGCCCTACCATAAGAGAGAAAAAAATTGATGAATTCCAGGGGTCTGTGGCTATGCTCATGCAACAAATGAACAATGATCAGTCCTCTAATGAGGAGCTTGTTATGCCTTCCATATACGCCCCAAATTTTTCTTGGAAAAGTTGGGGACCCCCTCTTCTTTTCTTCTTTTTGTTTTCTTTGTCTATGTCGGATTTGGAACCGGAACAAATTTTTTTCCAAGGTTCCTGTTCTTGGTTCCATCCCGATCTCGGTTCTTCGCTTCGTTCAGGTGTCATCCCATCTTGTTCTCTGTCCTGTTCTATTTAACTTCATTTTGTCTTTCATTGTTGCGTTTGTTTTCGTTGTCTCATTTCTCATCTTTTTCTCATCACCTTGTCGTGTCGTTTGTTTGTTGCACATCATTCATTTGTTTTCATTTCCTTCATTTCTTCGTGTTTGGTTTTTGCGTTGTTTGTTTTTTTCTTTTGTTTTTCCTTCGTTTTTTCAGTTTTTGTGTCTATCGTTGAGAAAATACAAAAAAAAATATAAAACTTTTGAAAATACAAAAAAAAAAGGTTGTAAAATTGAAAACACAAAAAATTGCAAAATATGAAAATTTAAATATATATATATATATAATCTTTATTATTTTGAAAATCTAAATAATATAAATATTTTATTATTTAAAAAGATTTATAATGTTTAAATATAATAATAATAATAATAATGATTATAAATATTTAAAAGGTTTTAAATAAACAAATTTGAAATAAATTTATCTTAAAATTTAAATAATGTAATTCTTTTATAAGATTTATATTATTTAAATTTGAAAAATAAATAAATCTTTTGAAAAATTCTAAAATCATAAAAATCATAAAAGAGAGGGTAAAAAGTAAAAAAGAAGAAGAAGAAGAAAGGTAAGTAAATAAAAACCTTTTTTTTTTGTTTTAGAGAAAAGGTTTCTTTAAAGATCTAAAATACAAAAAAATTATAAATAAAATATTTTTAAATAAAAAAAAAAGATTTATTAAGGGTAAAGGAGAGTTTTTTTTTTTACCCACCAAGTAATAGAAAAGTTAAAAAAAGGGGAATGGGAGAAATAAGCCGAAGGAACATGGCATCAATCAAAATGTTTCAAATTCCAAGAAAACAATCCTGCCTCCGCAGCCTTATTGAAACCGGACTCGGGGAGAACTTTGAACCGGATACAAAAAAGTTTCTCATCCTAATTTGGTTTAACTTCTACCAGTTTCTTGTCGTAATTTGGTTTCACTTCCGCCAATGTACTTCGTTACGCCCGACCAACAATGGTTCCCATTCCACCTGGTTTTGTTTTCATCTCGCCTCTAGCACATTGCAAAGAAGGTCGAAACTGAGGTGCATGTGGGTACTAGATGAAGTCAGACATCTGGTTCTGTCTTCATCCCGCTCCCGCCCCTGAGGAACTCCAAACCCACCAATGCAGAGATGTGGAAGCATACGCCACGGCTAGCGAACCATTTTACATAGTGCCTCAAAGAAATTTGATCTCTTGGAATGCGGTGATTGCAGGTGATGTGCAAATTGGATTTGTTAAAAAATGGTAATCAGTAAGAGGGGAATCCAATTCACCCATGCACAATCAACATGCTTCTTACCTATGGCCAAAGTGGATGAAAGCATGAATGTGTATAGGGGATTTCCATTGAAGCTCAAAGCAAGGGAAAGGTTCATGGAGTAAGGAACTCCATTCCAACGTGCCAAAGGTGAAGACATGCATGCAAAATGTGCAAACATAAATAAAGCTAATTGTTAAAAAGGATTTTAAAACTTTCAAACTGGCACACGAGGGATAGAGGAATTTGGTGAGATATTGGAAGTTTCCATTGCACGAGCATGCATACAATAGTGTGGAAGCGCATGAACTGTTGACAAAATACTTCAATGAAATGTGATCTCATGGCATCCAATCATTGTTGATATGCACAAAATGCATCGGTTGGACAAGGCAACGAACTTTTTGACAGAAGGTCTCAATGATATGAAATGAAAAATGTTGAAATATAGATAGAGGGAGGTAAGTGAATTGTTTGATAGAACACCTCAAGGTTTCCACTGCATGGACAATGCACACACACTGCAAAATAGATCAGGTATCATCAATGAAATACAATGTTTGTAGAACCAGGTAAATATGGATGCATACAAAATGTGGAAGCCTGGGCAAAGATCGAGTTAGCAATTTGAGGAAGGCCAAACACCTCACTAGCACTCTCCAAGTCAGAGCCAAAATGGGAACTTCTGATTTGTATTTGATGGCTTGGCAAAAATGTATGCAGAATGGAGAAATGAAAAATGGATGCATATGAATAGCATAGGCATGGCTGCAGACCGCTTGACAGAATACCTCAAGAGGCACCATCTCATGGAAATAAAATGGATTGACACTGCAAGGTGAGGGAACAATAGGGGTGCATAATATGAACTACACAAGGAAACACATGGAAATTGTGTAAGAATAGACACGACACATCAAATGTTTGACAGAGTGCTTGGTAGACACATGGAAAATGAGGAAACACAAAGTGGGAGCTTTAAAAATAGGGCATCAAAACTCATGGAAGTGGGACAAGGTAAGTGAAATTTTTGACAAAATACCTTTGGAATGCATGATTACAAGATTATGCATGAAATAAATTTATTGAAAAGGCTTAAAAAAAAACTTTGAAGTAAATTCAATTGGCAGTGGTAAGGTTGGATCCCACAGCTATTGCCAACATCCTCCATACCCATGGCCAATAAGAACATTCAAAGCATAGACATGGTGTAGGACTATTTGATGAACTGCCTCAAAGAAATGTGTCTCATGGAACACATTTGGTTGCAAAGAAGATAAGGTGAAGCATAGACAAGGCACGTGAAATTTTAGATGGAATGCCTCAAAGAGCGACACTACCCCACACATGGAATGAAAATGCTACATAAGGTTTAAAAAAATGTTAAAAGAAAATGCTATTGGCTAATGTAGAGCTAGATTCCATAGTCTTTGTGGAAATTCTCTTGCTTGCGTCGTAATGGAAGCTTTAAAAGAGAGCATCGATTCCCATTAAAGCATGAAAGCAATAAGGATTTTGTCAAGTGTTATAGCTGTAAGCTACCTTGATGAACATACCTGTGCTAGAGCAAAGAAGAAATGGGTTAAGCACGGACTTGGCATGAGATTTGATCCTCCCTTTCCTTCAGTTTCTTTTAGAGATCCCTCGTGATAGGCCAAAACTGGGGTAAATAATAAGAAGGATTTGATATTTTATAATAAAACTTGGCTTGGTTTGTGTTAATCTAGGGCGTAAATTTGTGAAAGATGTCATGGCTATATGCACAAGGGCTGTGATTCGCGAGGTGGATGGGGATGAAAATGCATTCCTAAACTACCTAAATTGAAAATTAAATTAATGTTTATATTTTGCTTCTGTGACTATGGCAGTACTACAATATTTCTGCAACAGAGACTGCAATAGAAATAACAACAGTAATGATTCTAGAAATTGAACTCACATTTGTAATAAATCATTAATATAGATAATCATTAGATACCATAATTGATTTATAAGCAATAAACAATAAACATTAAATAGATTCACAAAATAACAAAAATAAACTCACTGCTGAAAATAAACTCACTGCTGGAAATAAACACACTCACTACAAAATCTACAAAATCACCAAGCATTCCGAGAAGGGGGCACCTTTCCTCCTTAGTCTACCTAGTGCTGAAATGAAATTCCTTTATGTTGGTTGAGTCACATGAATATGTTCTTTTATTTATCAAAAATAATACAAAGTCTATATGTATATGGTTTTCTCCTCGCGTAGCTCATATTTATAAGAAATATGAGTGCAAGTCATTCCCTACTTTTATTCCACCTTTCCATTATTTTTTGGCTGATATCTAGTTGTTTTATTTGTTGAAACAACTCACCCTAAACTGTAGGAGCTTATTTAGCTCATGGTTACAATCATCAAAATAGAATATTATTTTCAACGTGAAGAAATTCTCATCAAAACTGAATAATAATTGGTTATAACTAAATAACCAAATTATTTTATGAGAAAATAATTATATGTGTGGAATTAATTGGCTAATATGTGTACCCACGAGTGACAGGAACCAGAAGGCGACAAGAAGTCTGCATTCCTTTCCTTCAATCAGCTTACTGCAAAATATATTTTCTTAACATAATAGAAGCAAATACTAGTAAATACAATCTAACAATTATTATTCACTTATTTTATCTAAAAACTAAATTAAATATTACTTATTTATATTTAAGGTTGATAAGCATAAAATGGTAGTAAATGGTATGACAATGTATGGAAATGGAATATGGAAATGGGTTAAATGGTATAGGAAAAAGTATAAAATATGGTATAAAATGGAGCGTAAATGACACTCATCACCTTGCATTGTGGTAAAAAAAAATTAACATTCTCAGATCTAGTTAACAATGGCGCGGAAAGATTTTGTGGAGACAAGCTTTTGATTTCATCAAGAGAGGTAAATTTTAGCAATGGTATTATCTTTAATGATGATGTTAATTTGTCAGCGAGGGATGAAGCCCATGAGAAACGTGTAGATGTTGTGAAGACTAGCAATGATGGTTTTGTGACTACTAAATTTGTACATAGTCAAAAATAGTGTTTATGATCACAAACAAGAGCAATGTATAGATTCTCAAGTTGATTTGGCAAGTAGAGTTCAATGGCAAGGAAAGTGCTCTAATTGAGGGGACAATTTGAGATTCCAGCTTATTTGAAGACATTTTTTTTTTAACCTCATAGGAAAGAGTGAGGTTAGACACAAAATTTTGTAGTTATGAAATGTTATGGGGTGGACCACGTTGCCATAAGTGGTTTGCAATAAAGTCACAATCATATTTTATGGGAGATCCAATGATAATATGAATTGGAGATTAATGCCTTATGGTTTGCACACAATGTTTAATCAGAATAGAAAATTATATTAGAAAACCTTCTAATAACGGATCTGGTGAATATGATGCACATCTCAAAGTAGGTACTGTCCAGGTTTGAGAAGCAGAGCTGTGAGGATATCGATTTTAAAATTTGCACATTCAACATGCATATGAAACATCAAGACATTGAAATCGGGCACAAATTAATGATATTTTATTTTAATGACATTAATTTAAAGGAAGTATTTAATTTGTTATTTCAGGTCATAGGGATAAAGAGTTTTATCCAATGCATTTTATTGAAATAATTAATTACTTAGGTTCAAAATTTGTTAATTTGTGGTGATAATTAATTTCTATTAATTGATTAATTTTATGAATTAATTAAATGTGTTTGATGTCTGACAGATACTTGGAAAATGCAAATGATAGTAATTTGCAAAACTGGCGTGTACAAAGAGAGGATATTTTCTGAAAGATCTTTGAACTGGACTGAACATGTGGTGGGCCTATTTGAAGTAATTTCTAGAGAAAGAGATGCTGATTTTATGAAATGTGCAAAAGGGGAACTCAAAGTCAGATCATAAATTGTAATTGTAACTGAAGGATAGAGTTGTTAACTGAAGCTAGACTAGAGAGTGGAGTCTAAAACTGAAGCTCACTGAAGTCAACAAAAGCTGCAAACATAAAGTTGTCTTGGTGCAGAGTTGAATATGCACAAAAAGATACAACTTTTTGATGTCTTAGTTTATGGAGGAAATTATGGGATTTGAGGCTATTAATTGTAATATCTTCTCACATTGTAGGGGTGAGACACTTAGGAAAAAAAGTTAGAAGTTTTATAGCTTAACTAATTAGAGTTTTACAGTAGGATAGGTGATGCATTTTTTCTGATTTTCTTAGTTTAGATGGAGATAATTTGAAGACAAAGGTTTCTGTACACTGGTGATCTTGCCAAATTTGTAAATGTTGCTTATCTGTTTCATTGACAATAGAAGCAACCAGACTTAAACCTGCTTTAAGTTATGCTCTGGAATGATGTTTGTTTTATTAATCATTTGATTTGGAAAGCTTTCAAAGAATGGATTTCTATCTTTTATTTTGTTTGAATGATGATTTGCAACCTATCATTAATGTTTGCAATGTGAATGAATGACTTTGTATTTGTTACAGGTTGATTTTTTCTGTAGTTTGGTTTAGGAATTCCTTAGAAAGTAATAGGTCTGATTAGTTGAATGAATCAACATTCTTTTCTTTCTATGTGCCTGATCTATCTTTTTCCTTTTCTTTATACCCCCTGTTAGAGTAGGTTTAGATAGAAGTTTGATCTTACAACAATCAAATGCTCAATAACCAACAGAACCCTTGAACATTACAATTATATTGACCATTGAGCAATATCAACACAGTTGAGAACCAACTACCATGACCTTGGGAGTTAGATTACTATATGTTGTCTTTCTTTTTTAGAAGAAATAGAATAGTGATATTCTATTTAAATGTTGTTGTGCTATTTTGACCATCAACAAGACTGGCACTAGGAGGGCCACTTGAGCAATTTTGGATTGTTGTGAGTTGGAGTGGGTTGGATCTTGGAAAACTCAGCTATGATTGGCACCCGTTTGTGTATTCCTGGGATTCTTAACAAAATTCCTTATCATATGCATAATAGGCTTCCATTATTTTTCACTAACAGTGGACAAATTGCTAAAGATCATGTTAGGATTTGCAAGGATTTGATGAATCTTCACCAAATTCTTCATGAAGATACAACCTGTCAAGTTTTCGTCGAAACACTGCAAGGTAAAACATGGAAATGGTATGTTAATCTTCCACCAAATTATATTTGTTCATGGAAGGAGTTAGAAATTTTATTGGTGGATTAGTTTGACCCTTATGCATGAACACAAGACCCATCATTTGAATTTGCAACTACAAAAAGGACACCATTGGAATCAATTTATCAATTCAATCACAGGTTTTTGTTGATGTATGAACGAGTTCAAGCTTTAAATATGTTTATTAATGATTATATGCTAAAAGAGCATTACTATTGGGGTTTGAATCCTTCGTTTGCATCAAAAATTAGACATTGTGAGGAGATTAGCTCCCTGCATGATGTATTGAACAAAGATCTCTTATTGGCACAAGCTGGACATGATGTGAGAAACTCAAGTAGCCAAAATCAAGATTGTAATACCCGTGTGCTTGCAAGTTGCTGTCCTTCACATCCTTATGCTACTTTACCCACCATACCTACCCAGGTGCAATCATTATCACCAAGTGGCTATAACCTTCCTAATCTTCCAAGCACCAAGTTTTCCAACGCTTCATATCAAGTCAATCCCATGCAAGACCAATGGAAGAATCTATCTCTGCAAAATCCAACTGGTCACAGAGGTCAGTATTCCACCTATCAATGAAGTTTTAACTATACCATTTCTTTTCAGTCATACTCCCCCACATAATGCATTACATCATAATGAAATTGTAAGTAAAAGATTTGATGATCAAGTATGTCAATTTGATGTTTTATCTTAAAAAGAACATGAAATTGATATAAAGTTAGAACATAATGGAAATATCATATTAGAATCTAGTTTCGTTGGAAATGTTAATACTATAGATGGTATTAAAAGAGATGAGATATTAACACAAGACTTCTATCATGAAAAATCAGCAACTAAAGAATCTCCTTCCAACGCTTTGAATACTTCTTCTGAGCAAGATGAACAACAAGATGAGGGATGGACAAAGAAGCATGGTTCATGTTGGCTAGATATCCCACATATGTAAAATTGAATAAGGAAGAAATTGGAAGAATTAGGAGATCTGAAACTATCAGAACTTGTTAAACCAACTGGATGTGGGATACATCGAACAAATCAGCATGCCTAGATGGATTTCCATGTTTTCTTGGGTAGGATGGAATTGTATTTTAGACATCAGATCACTGTTGAAGAAATAATTACAAGAGATCCCTGGAGTACGTATCCACTCGATGAGAGAGATGAAATAGTTAGCATACATAAAAATGATGATGACTCCATTTGAAATGATGAGAGTAACTGTGAGAACATGCCGAGCTCTTCCCTATCATCTAATGAAATTGATCCTTGCAGCAAGATGGATTCAACAACTATGAAAACTTCTTTACCTTGTGGAGATTTGCTTGATGTGGAAAATGAGTTTATAGATGCATTCATAGGTTCTTTCATGATGATCAATAAGGGAGAAACACCTTTTGATGAGTTAACACAAGAAAATGACTCTGCTGATTTGAATAATGAACACATAGAAACTAAGAATAGTGTTATTACGAATGAGGCAACAAATAGATCTCATGGTGAAGGACACAAAGTTGAGTGTCAAATTGATTCTTCAAAGGAGAAAGATCAAATGGACGTTCAAGTTATTCAAGGGCTGCCTAATAATCATTCAAATCAGACTTACCCTTGTCAGGAAAATAAATTGGATCTCAATGCTAATCAAGATACTAACATTGATGAAATTAGTGGTTGGTTGCAGCAAGCTGTGAACGAATGGCAACTCCAAAGAATATCAAGAAAGTGACCAAGAGGTTGTCTCGGAAGTTGAATCCCTTCAACATGACAAAGAGAATGAATGAGGGAGTGTTTTCTTGGTTTTGATTCTGTTTATTCAAATGTGATGTTCAAAGAAAGTCCTTGCTTACCATCCACTAGTGAATTTGATCTTAATAGTGACGAGCTTGACATTGACTTGCACATTCTAGTTGACAATAGGCAGAAACACAAACTGAAGAAATGTTTTCTTGAATTTGATTTTGTTTATTCAAATGAGTTGTTTGAAGACAATACTTATTCACCCTGTATTAGTATTTCTGACATCAATGGTGATGAGCTAGATGCTGATTTTCAAACTCTTTTGGGTGACATGTTTGAAGAGAATGCTTACAGTGATGCTTCAACTCAGGAGGATGTAGGTTTATGAAGCTTGCAAGCAGACAACATGGGTGATTTATTACTTAGTCCTTCTGAGGAGACCCAGATAATTTGTGACTCACTGGCCAAGATGAAAGCAACAATGTTGGCATATGACTGTTCGAGTTGCATAATGAACCTTGTTGTAGATGATCCATGTGAATTTTTTCCTTTTGGTTCACATTATGAGGTAAGTGGTTCTAATTTCGTGCTGTCCAGAAAGGCTGCCATATCAGGTAAGGAAAATGTTGAGCAAATTGATTTAAAGGTTGAGGAAGTTGATCCTTTAATTGATGATGTATGTACTTTAGGAAGCATGATTAAGATTGATAATCCAGGCTGTGAAGTTAAATACACTAGTTTGTTGTTTAAGCCTAGTGTTGATTGTGATGGGGATATGCGTAAATTTTTTGAAAAAAGTTTATGTCTTGAATGCTAATGGTACATCGCTAATTGATGTCTTTTATATTGACATGCATGTACCAAAGTGAAATGGAGTGGTGTTCCATGACTTGATACCTCGTAAAGGGGAGATCATACAACATGAGCACGCCACAACAACTGAAGATCTTCTAAATTAGGTGGTGTCTTTCCATTATCCTCTGTGTTTTAATGATTTTTAGTTTGATTATGACGTTGGGTATAGTAAAAAGTGTTTGTGGGTAAATCATGACAAGGTTGAGAACCCACAACTGTTAATATTTAAAACCTTATACCATCAGAATGAATTTACTGCACATAAACTTTACATTTCTAAGTATAAAGATAAATTTTCTAGGTTTAGAACTGTACCTAGTAAGTTAAGATGTCTGTACATAATGAAAAATCAGTCAAGTCAATGTACAAATTTTTATAGTTTTATGTTTGTAGAGCTCATTTTTAGAGTTAGTTTAGGATTAGGATTGGTTAGTGTTAGATTTTGGTTTAGTTAGGTTTTTTTTTTTTTTTTTTTGTTTTCTATTGTTTGTTTTGGTTTGTTTTCTTTTGTAATCGCTTTTCTTGTTCCTATGTCCTCTTGTTTTTGTTTTGTTTTTGGGTTTGTCTCTTTCTCTTTTATTTTTGGTCTTTTGTTGTTTGTTGTTTGTTTTTTTTCTCATTTTATGTTTTCATTTTGTTGGTTCATCGTGTTTGTTTGTGTGCTCCTTTATGCTATTCCTCTCTTTTCTTGTCTATTTCTTTTCTTTCTTCTGGGGGGTTTCCTCTCATTGATAGTAAGAGTTGAGTTATTGTATGCAAGTTATGCTGAAGGGAGAATCTGTTGAGAGTCTGTTATCTGTATTTTCAAACACTTGATCAATCAGTAGCTTTGAAAACTTTCATTTACATTCATCCATCTCAAGTTGGGGAATGTTAGCATGAATTAAAAATTGGTACATTATGTAGTTTTGGGGAGTTTTTGAAAGTCTATCACAATTTGCACACCTTAATAAATCCATCAGTTAGTTTACATTAGGTGGGGTAGCTCTATTCCAAGTGAAAAATCTAAAGGGTTATATTTATTTCACAATGTCCACCATGGTTCTCAACTCACTACATAGGCTTCACTGCTTAAGGATTGAGAGAAATGAGAAATTATACTTCAAAAGAATCAACATTTGAGAAAAAGAGAAAATAAAGAAAAAAAAGAGAAATCAATCAACAAGGGTGACTCGAGTATCTCTACTGGGGTTGTAGACGCCTGGATGGAAGTAGAGCGATGCTTAGAGAGAACTAGAGGTATCTCTGTCAGGGCTATAGATGCCTTTCTGGCAGCAGAGCTATGCTCAGGATATCATTGCACATTGGAAATGTAATTCAGAACTACGTAGCTTGGGTAGAGTATGCTCCACTTTGATCGCAACAACGATTATGGAGGGGAATGAATCATTTGCACACACAAACAAATTTTAGTTTCATCTCAGACCTCTATCGTGTCCTAGTTTGATTGTGTTTGCACTTCTTAGATTACCTTAAATGAACGTAAACTAGAGATTTTGGGTATTTGGAGGGATACGCATTTTAAAATGTTTTGCACATTTTCCCAGCTGAGTCACCATTTGTTATGCCTTGCATACACACTCCAACTTTTTCTTGGCAAAGTTGGGGACCCCCTCTTCTTTTCTTCTTTTTGTTTTCTTTGTCTCTGTCAGATCTGGAACTAGATCAGAAAATTTTCCAAGGTTCCTATTCTTGGTTCCGTCCCGATCCCGGTTCCCCCCTTCGTTTGGGTGTCTTCTTGTCTCGTCTCATCTTTTTCTCCATCCTATTCTTTTTTGCTTCGTTTTGTCTTTCATTGTTGCGTTAGTTTGTTTTCGTCGTCTCATTTCTTGTCTTTTTGTCCTCACCTCTTCGTGTTGTTTATTTTTTGGGCATTGTTCATTTTTTTTCATTTCCTTCGTTTCTCTGTGTTTGGTTTTTGCGTTGTTTGTTTTGTTCTTTTGTTTTTCCTTCACTTTTTTTGGTTTTTGTGTCTATCGTTGAGAAAATACAAAAAAGTTGTAAAATTGAGAAAATACAAAACAAAAATAGAAAAAAAAGGTTGTAAAATTGAAAACACAAAAAAAATTGCAAAATATGAAAATTTAAATATATATATAATCTTTATTATTATAAATTTTATTATTTTGAAAATCTAAATAATATAAATCTTTTATTATTTAAAAAGATTTATAATGTTTAAATATAAAAATAATAATAATAATAAGGATTATAAATATTTAAAAGGTTTTAAATAAACAAATTTGAAATAAATTTATTTTAAAATTTAAATAATGTAATTCTTTTATAAGATTTATATTATTTAAATTTGAAAAATAAATAAATCTTTTGAAAAATTCTAAAATCATAAAACCCGTAAAAGAGAGGGTAAAAAGTAAAAAAAAAGAAAAGAAAGAAGAAATGTAAGTAAATAAAAATCCTTTTTTTGTTTTAGAGAAAATATTTATTTAAAGATCTAAAAATACAAAAAATTATAAATAAATTCTTTTTAAATAAAATTTTAGAAAAGATTTGTTAAGGGTAAATAAGAGTTTTTTTTTTTTACGCACCAAGTAATAGAAAAGTAAAAAAAAAGGGAATGGGAGAAATAAGCCAAAGGAACATGGCATCAATGTTGCAAATTCTAAGAAAACAATCCCGCCCTCGCAGCCTTATCAGAACCAAACCCAGGGAGAACTCTGAACTGGATACAAAAAAGTTTCTCATTCTAATTTGGTTCAACTTCTGCCAGTTTCTTGCCTTAATTTGGTTCTGCTTCCGCCAATGTACTTCGTTACACCCGACCAATAATTTGGTTCCGCTTCCGCTAATGTACTTCATTACACCTTACCAATAATGGTTCTCGTTCTGCCTGGTTTTGTTTTCATCCCACCTCTGACACATTGCAAAGAAGGTCAGAACTAGGGCGAGTGCACAGGTACTGGATGAAGTCAAATGTCTGGTTCTGCCTTCATCCCGCTTCTACCCCTAAGGAACTCCAAACCTACCAATGCAGAGATTTGGAAGCATATGCCATAGCTAGCAAACCATTTGACATAGTGCCTCAAAGAAATTTGATCTCTTGGAATGCAAAAAAAAATATAAATAAAATCTTTTTTAAATAAAATTTTTAGAAAAGATTTGTTAAGGGTAAAGGAGAGTTTATTTTTTTATGCACCAAGTAATAGAAAAGTAAAAAAAAGGGAATGGGAGAAATAAGCCAAAGGAACATGGCATCAATGTTGCAAATTCTAAGAAAACAATCCCGCCCTCGCAGCCTTATCAGAACCGGACCCAGGGAGAACTCTGAACTGGATACAAAAAAGTTTCTCATTCTAATTTGGTTCAACTTCTGCCAGTTTCTTGTCTTAATTTGGTTCTGCCTCCACCAGTGTACTTCGTTGTACTTCGTTACACCCGACCAATAATTTGGTTCCGCTTCCGCTAATGTACTTCATTACACCTAACCAACAATGGTTCTCGTTCTGCCTGGTTTTGTTTTCATCCCACCTCTGACACATTGCAAAGAAGGTCAGAACTAGGGCGAGTGCACAGGTACTGGATGAAGTCAAATGTCTGGTTCTATCTTCATCCCACTCCTGCCCCTAAGGAACTCCAAACCTACCAATGCAGAGATGTGGAAGAATATGCCACAACTAGCAAACCATTTGACATAGTGCCTCAAAGAAATTTGATCTCTTGGAATGCAGTGATTGCAGGTGATGCACAAATTGGATTTGTTAAAAAAAGGTAATCAGTAAGAGGGGAAGTCGATTTTCCCACCCACAGGCAACATGCTTCTTACCCATGGCCAAAGTGGATGAAAGAATGAATGTGTACAGGGGACGTCCATTGAAGCTTAAAGCAAGGGAAAGTTTCATCGGGTAAGGAACTCCATTCCACTGCAACAAAGGTGAAGACATGCATGCAAAATGTGCAAACATAAATAAAGCTAACTGTTAAAAAGGCTTTTAAAACTTTCAAGCTAGTGCACAAGGGATAGAGGAATTTGGTGAGATATTGGAAGTTGCCATTGCTCGAGCATGCATACAATAGTGTGGAAGCGCATGAACTATTGAAATAATACTTCAATGAAATGTGATCTTGTGGCATGCAATCATTGTTGATATGCACAAAATGCATCGGTTGGACAAGACAACAAACTGTTTGAAAAAAGGTCTCAACGATATGAAATGAAAAATGTACAAATATAGACAAAGGGAGGTAAGTGAACTATTTGATAGAACACCTCAAGGTTGCCACTGCATGGACAATGCAAACATAGCTAGAGGGAAGAGCATGGACAATGCACACACACTGCAAAATAGATCGAGTATCATCAATGAAATACAATGTTTTTAGAACCAAGCAAATATGGATGCATACAAAATGTGGAAGCCTGGGCAGAGATCGAGTTAGCAATTTGAGGAAGAGAAAACACCTCACTAGCACTCTCCAAGTTAGAGCCAAAATGGAAACTTCTGATTTGTATCTAATGGCTTGGCAAAAATGTACGCAAAATGGAGAAACAAAAATGGATGCATATGAATAGCATAGGCATGGCTGCAAACCGCTTGACGAAATGCCTCAAGAGGTGCCATCTCATGGAAATAAAATGGATCGGCGCTGCAAGGTGAGGGAACAATAGGGGTGCATAATATGAACTACACAAGGAAACACATGGAAATTGTGTAAGAATAGACATGACACATCAAATTTTTGATAGAGTGCTCGGTAGACACGCATGGAAAATGAGGAAACACAAAGTGGGAGCTTTAAAAACAGGGCATTGACACCCATGGAAGCAGGACAAGGTAAGTGAACTATTCGACAAAATACCTCTAGAATTCATGATTACATGATTATGCATGAAATAAATTTATTGAAAAGGCTTAAAAAAAAAACTTTGAAGTAAATGCAATTGGCAGTGGTAAGGTCGAATCCCACAGCTATTGCCAACATCCTCCATACCCACAGCCAACAAGAACATTCAAAGCATAGACACGGTGTAGAACTATTTGATGGACTACCTCAGAGAAATGTGTGTCATGGAATGCATTTGATTGCAGAGAAGATAAGGTGAAGCATAGACAAGGCATGCAAAATTTTAGATGGAATGCCTCAAAGAGTGACACTGCCCCACGCATGGAATGGAAATGCTACATAAGTTTTTAAAAAAAATTTCAAAGCAAATGCTATTGGCCGATGTAGAGCCAAATTCCATAGTATTTGTGGACATTCTCTTGCTTGTGCCCTAATAGAAGCTTTAGAAGAGAGAATCGATTCCCATTAAAGCATGAAAGCAATAAGGATTTTGTCAAGTGTTATAGCTGTAAGCTACCTTGATGAGTATACCCACTCTAGAGAAAAGAAGAAATGGGTTAAGCATGAACTTAGCATGAGATTTGATCTTCCCTTGCCTTCAGTTTCTTTTAGAGATCCATTGCATTGTGGTAAAACAAAATTAACATTCTCAGATCTAGTTAACAATGGCGTGGAAAGATTTTGTGCAGACAAGCTTTTGATTTCATCAAGAGAGGTAAATTTTAGCAATGGTATTATCTTTAATGATGACGTTAATTTTTCAGCGAGGGATGAAGCCCATGAGAAATGATTAGATGTTGTGAAGATTGGAAATGATGGTTTTGTGACTACTGAATTTGTACATAGTCAAAAATAGTGTTTATGATCACAAACAGGAGTAATGTAGAGATTCTCAAGTTGACTTGGCAAGTAGAGTTCAATGGCAGGGAAAGTGCTAACTGAGGGGACACTTTGAGATTCCAACTTATGTGAAGAATTTTTTTTTTTTAACCTCACAGGAAAGAGTGAGGTTAGACACAAAATTTTTTAGTTATGAAATGTTATGGGGTGGACCACTTTGCCATAAGTGGTTTGTAGTAAAGTCACAATCATATTTTATGAGAGATCCAATGATAATTTGAATTGGAGATTAATGCCTTATGGTTTGCACACAATGTTTAATTAGAATAGAAAATTATATTAGAAAACCTTCTAATAATGGATATGGTGAATATGATGCACATCTCAAAGCAGGTATTGTCTAGGTTTGTGAAGCAGAGCTATGAGGATATTGATTTTAAAGTTTGCATATTCAACATGCATATGAAACATCAAGACATTGAAACCATGCACAAATTAACGTTATTTTATTTTAATGACATTAATTTAAAGGAAGTATTTAATTGTTATTTCAGGTCATAGGGATAAAGAGTTTTATCCAATGAATTTTATTGAAATAATTAATTAAGGTTCAAAATTGGTTAATTTGTGGTGATAATTAAGTTCTATTAATTGATTAATTTTACAAATTAATTAAATGTGTTTGATGTCTGGTAGATACTTGGAAAATGTAAATGATAGTGATTTGCAAAATTGACGTGTACAAAGAGAGGATATTTTTTGAAAGATCTTTGAACTGGACTGAACATGTGGTCGGCCCATTTGAAGTAATTTCTAGAGAAAGAGATGCTGATTTTATGAAATGTGCAAAAGGGGAACTCAAAGTCAGATCATAAATTGTAATTGTAACTGAAGGATGGAGTTGTTAACTGAAGCCAAACTGGAGAGTGGAGTTTGAAACGAAAGCTCATTGAAGTCAACAAAAGTTGCGAACATAAATTTGTCTTGGTGAAGAGTTTAATATGCACAAAAAGCTACAACTTTTTGATGTTTCAGTTTATGGAGGAAATTATGGGATTTGAGGCTATTAATTGTAATATTTTCTCACATTATAGGGGTGAGACACTTAGGAAAAAAAGTTAGAATTTTTACAGTTTAGCTTATTAGAGTTTTACAGTAGGATAGGTGATGCATTTTTTTTTATTTTCTTAGTTTAGATGGAGATAATTTGAAGACAAAGGTTTCTGTACATTGGTGATCTTGCCAAATTTGTAAATGCTGCTTATCTATTTCATTGATAGTAGAAGCAACCAGACTTAAACTTGCTTTAAGTTATGCTCCAGAATGATGTTTTTTTTATTAATCATTTGATTTGGAAAGATTCAAGGAATGGATTTCTATCTTTTTTTTTGTTTGAATGATGATTTGCAACCTGCCATTAATGTGTTCACTGTGAATGAATGACTTTGTATTTGTTACAAGTTGATTTGTTCTACAGTTTGGTTTAGGAATTCCTTGGAAAGTAATAGGTCTGATTAGATGAATAAATCAACATTCTTTTCTTTTTGTCCCTAATCTATCTTTTTCCTTTTCTATATAACCCCTTGTTAGAGTAGGTTTAGATAGAAGTTTGATCTTACAACAATCAAATGCTCAATAACTAGCAGGCCCCTTGAACATTACAATTACATTGACCATTGAGCAATATCAACACAGTTGAGAACCAACTACCAGGATCTTGGGAGTTAGATTACTATATGTTGTCTTTCTTTTTTAGGAGAAATATAATAGAGATATTCTGTTTAAATGTTTTTGTGCTTTTTTGACCATCAACAGAGTTGAAAGCACAGGTGGCGGATCTCACCGCCTATATTCAGCAGTGGACTTCCTTGGAAGAAGAAACCCAAATGACATCTTATGTGCCCTTGCTTCTCTCCCAGGAAGAACTCACCAAGATGGAGAAAATGAAGAATTGGACCAAGGTTATTGTAGATTGGTTCCAATAGGTTCTTTACAATGGTGAAATGGGCATAGGCCACACTACCTAAACGACCAATAATTTTTAAGATGTGTAGAAGTAGCTACAGGGAATAGAAAAGATATGTTGCCAGTTCATCGAGCTATATAGGATCACCTATCCTAAGCTCAAGGCCATTCTCAAGATGTCCGAGAAAACATGGGAGAAAGAACTGGCACTCCTCAAAGATGATCACTGGCTAGTAGAGACATGGAAGATTGGCCTAGATCATAGGAGGGACGTCCTAGAGAGAGTGTTCCATGAGGCTGAGCTTGATGTTGAATGGGTCAAAGAGCATATAATGGACAATGAAGACTATCTTAAGTTCATGACGAACCATGAGATGCCTACCATGGAGCTGGATCTAGAAAAGATTAGGACATTCTTCCACAAGAAGATGGAGTAGGGGGCAACATATACGTTAACATTAGATTTCATGGACTTCGCTGCAAGAGCATTCACCTAGTCAGAGTAGGTAATCAAGGCCATGCCAATGTGCACAAAAAACTAGGCAAAAATCATTGGTAAATCCAAGAAGCTGACCTTCCAAGTTCTTCAATCTGGTATCATGGAGTGGGACAAGCTTCAAACACTAATTGGGAAATTTGTGGAGTATGCCACCCTTCAAAAAAGTGAAGGAAAACTAATGATTGATGATGAGTTTCTGACAGTATAAGCTAGAAAAGATGGCAGTAATTAGAAGAAAAAATGCTATAGTTTGAGAGCCACTACAAGACAAAATAGGAATGAGACAAAAATGTATTTTATATTAATATATTTTTGGGGTAGGTGAAACCCTAATGTAAAATGAATCTTGGCCACACAATGAGAGTAAATCCTAGCCATTTATTTCACTTTTGGGAAACTATAAACAGGGGTCTCCTCTCATTTTCAAAGAGAGAGTTGAGTTGTTGTGTAAAGACATGGTGCATAAATTTCAATACAATTTCATTGCTTTTGGTGGATTCTTGTGTTTCTCACATGTTGCATTATTCATCTTCTCAAAGTTGATATATTTATATAGATTTAGTTTGCTATTCTAAGTACTTTAAGTTGCTTTAGTAGTTTAGTTCATGTTGTACATTGATGTTGAAGAATGTTATTGTGTTGATGCTTTCCATGTTCATGCTTTATGCTAGTTATCGATGATGAACAATATTTTAAAGCTAGTATGAATATTAATTCATTGCTGCACTTAAAATTCATCTTTTATTCATGGTTTATGGTGAATGAATAGTTGAAAAATCTATAGACCTTAGAAGATAGAACTAGTTTCATGAGACTATATGTTTCTAGGTTAAGTGGAACTCAATTTTAGGAGGGCTATCCACTGTAGCATCCTCCATTGTCACTGTTCATCATTAGTTGCAGGTCTAGCAACTCTTACCTCCCTTTTCCATTTTGACCTTTCTTTCAAATAGTAGTTAAGACAAAGTTCCAACATCATTGTAAAGCCAAATTTGATGTTGAACATGGAGTTTTAGACTACTGCTTTGAACTTGTAACAATTGCATCTCATTTCCTGAATCTCATAAACTCCATTTGAAGATCCAATTCACCTCCAACTTAGTAAATTGTCCATGCCCCTTGTGATTACCAACAAATCACATCAATTGACTAAGTTTTTTTTGCAAGTCATGACCTGACACCCAAGAGACCTTGGGGTAATTTTCTGCAACTTGTTTGTAGAAGGTTGCCTTTCAAGAGAGGTAGTGCACTTGTGTGCTGCCTATGTTGAAAAGTGCAAAAAAACCCATCAACAAAATCTTTTTACAAAGATGATATGGAAGAATTTTCTTTGCATGAGGAATGTAATAATATTTATGCTCATGAGGTTTTTCTTGTACAAGTGAATGAACAAATTCCATGTGATGGTTACCTGGAGTGCAATCCATTCATGTAAAAAATAAAGCATGATAGTTTTGTAAATGATGGTGAGTTTGAAGACAATAATGTATGTGTTCAATATCTTGAGCCTAAGCACAATATTTAAAATGATGAAAATTGTGGTACTAACCAACAGGTTTAGGTCCTAGTTGTTCTTGATTATCTATATGAAGCAAAGATGAAATATGCTAGTTTTGTAGCAAAAATGGACATGATTGTGTTTGACGAAGAATGTATTGAGGAGGAAAGGGATGAAGATGCTTGTTTAGTGACTTGTGAACAACAATCAAATTATAATGAATCTTTCACATTTGAGTCAACATACTTATCAATGGATGAGGTACATGAGTGCCTTGTTGACTCTATTAACTTTGAGTTATTTGAACCATCCTTTGAAATTTTTTTCTTTGAGTTAAATGATGATTTTAAACATGAATCAAAATATGTTACTGAGCCTAAAATGGAGGTATTCTTTGATGCATGGGATGTTATCAGTAATGGGGTTTGTGGTAATGACCCTAATCTGAATAAGAGTAAAGATGATATGGGTTTTGATGAATCAATTTTCTAGGGTAGCTGAGCATGTGACAATATGATTGGTTCACATTGATCTGATGAATGTGAACACCAGTTTGAAAAGATGCCTATGTATGAAAACTTCTTATTCATCACTCAAGATAAATGTTTATCTAGCATGGTTCAGAAATCAAGGGATGACTCTAAGATTTTCTATGAAATTTTTATTAACCCTAAGTTATCAAAAGTGGAATTGCAATGTAGGTTTAGGGGATCAAGACATATGTTCCTGGGTGAAGATCTTGAACAAAGTGTCTATGAGGGTTTTTAGTTTGATGTGTAAAATGAATTTGTTGTCAACCCTTATGTTGTTAATGATCAAATGGATTATGAATACATTAAGTTCCCAGTGCAGTTGGGTGAATATGCAGTGAAATATGATTGTGAATTGAATGAGGTTGAATATCATATAGCTCATGAGTTTCACTTGAGGTCTGAATACAATTTTCAAATGGACAAGCTTAATAATGAAAATGGAAAGTTTAGGCACATGGAAATCATGGATAATTGCAATGGGTGTAGTAGGATTAGTTGGTGGGAAATTCATGGCAGTGTTTTCGATCTAGGCCTAGTGCAAACAACAAAAACTAAAGTTTTTGACAGAGGTAGAGATTGGTTCAAAGTCTTTAGGAGCCCGAGGCCACCAATTTAAGCTAAAGCCTATTAAATTGCAAAATATAGGTTGAAATATTGTATATCAGAAAAGGCTTCTGAGAAAGTTTGAGGAGTTCACATTATACAATCTTGTAAATTTTTTATATAGGTGTGTTTGCTTTGATCTGGTTCTCTTGCCTTGTCCTAGAAGGTCCTTGGTTTTTGTTCTCTATGGTCGATCTGCTTCACCTGAGATTCTTGGATCTCAATCTATTCTAGAAGAACAAACATCCTCAGTAGGAGCCACTGATGGAACCCTTGAAAATGCTTTGTGTTCCATTTCTAAATTCTATAAAATTTGACTTACTTCATGTCTGTGGGCTTAGGGTTTACTCTATTGTTAGTGCCTTAGGGTTAAATTTGTTAACCCTTCCTAAATAACCCTTGAGTCTATTTCCTTGTTAGCGTTATAATCCGTTGTTGATCCCTTACCGCTGTTTACTAGTTAGTTAAGTTGTCTTATGACATCGAGTGCATTCTATTACTGGACCCTAAGTCCTAATGATCCAGACTATTGCCTGTCGCAGTAAAAATATTTCCTTATATTAATATGGGTTGATGTTCTTTGAAATATTTTGTTTGGGCCCAGGATCGAGTTTTAATCTTTTTCCATGGTTTCCTAAGGTTTTAAACTTAATTATTATGTCCCCATCCATCGTATGCCTAGGGGTACCTCCTTTTATGAACTAACTTTTGGCATGTGCAGATTTATGGTTTTATGATGACCATTCGATCATCAGAAGTAGATCATGGTCTTTCCTGGTGGCCTCACTCTACTTTATTTTTCATTTAAATATTCCTATGGGATGGTAGGAAAGCACCAAATGACCTCTTCATTGGTAGGCCCAACTCTTTTGAAAGGTCAACGGGTGATGAATTGGTAAGATCAATGGCGACTATTTGGTGATGTGGCTTCATCAGGGCTGCTCCCCGCCACCCCATGCGGGAACCACTCATGCCTCTCGTTTCTCAGGGGGAAGTGAGAAACTAGCATGTGGAGAAATCTAAAGGGAAGGAAAGACATTAGTAAAGGAAAAATATTAACAAAATATTGCTATGAGGACATAAGGGATAAGATGTGTGCCATCAGAAATAATTTCTTTGGCACGTGTTCAAGATATGATGAAATATTTTTGATCTCAGCCATCAATTTTGTCAGAAGATTGAACACGCGAGTTGGTGTGTTGCATTAAAGCAAGCATGAGTTGACGACTTGAGATTTAATCTTGACCATCCCCTGCTAGACTATTGTTGTCATTTGTAAGCTAATTAATTCCCATGAGCAAGTGGGAAATTTGACAAGACAGGCTTGCTTTAATGCTAAGTGGATGATGGAGTGTGTTGATAGGGTGGATGCTTATCCACATGGGTTTTTTTTATTGGACCAAGGAAACAAATGCATGCAGTTAGTTTTTTCAAGATTAATTGATATGATTCATATTATATGTCAATCTATCTCACCATGTGATCAACGATGGAGATTCAAAATTGAGTGGTTTCCGATCAGCTTGCTTGCGCATACCTTCTTTGAACATTAATGGCTACATGCTCCAGTTTCTCTACTTAATGTGGATCGTTTGTTGTTTTATTTATCCATTTTGTAGCCATTGAGAATTGAGAAATTGGTTTAGAGCTAGAGAAGAAGCGTGTGAGTCTAAGGCAAGTAATTGCAGAGATATTAAAGTAATTGTCTGAAGTAAGTAGGTGTTTATACCTAATTTTTTCCATTTATGAAATTGTTGGCTTGTGAATTCAAAATTCTTGGGGTTGGTGAGGGCTTCAATTGCTTGCAATTTCCACTTAGATTGATAATAATTGCATAGGTCTTGGGGTTTTTCTTTGAAAATTTTAATTTGAGAACAAACCAATGAGTTTTTCCTATAAGTGAAGGTTTTCTAGCTCTTATTTCATTTTATGTGAAAATGAATAAGCCTTGTGAGTCTATCCAGCCAGTCAGGGATCTAGGAAGATTATTATACTTGAGCCTTAGGAGGACACACCGAAAATTGAACAAGAAATACCTAGAGCTTCTACAAAGCTAAAGGAGAAGAGGAGAGCCTGTAAGAATTATGTGAAGGGTGGTGTTAGGAGAACTTACAACCTAAGGAGTAGGTTTTTTGTTCATAAATAGGGTGAATTTGGTGGGAAATTGGATAAGTATTGGGAGAAGAAGAAGAATAAGTACCACAAGGCTTATGATTCTTATATGGCGAGGCACAACTCTACCATGGAGGATTCAGTTGGTCCTTTGAGCAATGAAGGAGATACTGGGCTAGAGTATGCCTAGTACCTTGTCACACTGGCATGCCAGGAATATTTTGATGTGGGAGAAGTAGTGGCTTCTCTAGTTCCAGCAAGAATACGAAAGGGGTGTTCCTACTCTGATTCTAAAGAATTAGAGTAGCACCTTGGTTATTTTTTTTGTTTTTGATGACATCGTTGCCACAGCAATGGGCTCATCCTCTTCAATGAATTTGTAAATTTTTGTCTTGGGTGCTGTCATGGAGAATCTTCTTTGGTTGATGTGGATGAGAGATTTTGGTGCTGCTGCAATGATGAATGATTCCTTTTGGAAGGCTGGTTGGTCTTCTTCAACAAACTATATTGGTTTTGTCTTTTGATTTTCCCCCCACTTTGCAATAAGCAAATATAACTGTTTGGGGAAGTTTCAAAAATTGAAATGAAATTAAGTGTCAAATGTAAATGTGACTAAAATGGTAATTTTTTTTTATGCTTGTTGCTCCCATGTTTCTATAAATGGGATTTTAGGGCCAGTTATAGGGGTTCAAATTTTGGATCTTGGGTGGTCTAGGTTAGAAAATTGAGTTTGTGTGAGAGCAAGTTGCAAATTCATGCACACATAATAGTATCAAGTCTATGGTATAAGCTAATTTGTAATAAGCTTAATTAGTTTTACAATAGCAGTAGCATACAAATGAAAATGCAAGTTCGAAAGCACATTATCTCCTATGTATTTTATCTTCCAAATTATAAATGAAATGATTAAGGATATTTTTGTTTATCTCCAATTGTTTTGGTTGAATGAGTGATTTTATTTCTACTTTGGTTTAATGAACTGATTAAATGCTTGAATAAGATCACAGGTTTGTGAGGGAAGATTATAGGATTTCTAAGTAGTCTTTCTTTTTTATGCAGTGAGTTGAATATTGTAATTCAATGTGTCAATAGTCCACAAATGCTGAGTGTGAGTTGCTAATGTATGACAGATTATTACAAGTGTGACTTCGTTACCCGAAGATAAAGCACTAGTCTATTTGTTTGGTTATCTTGATGTAAATGAATTAGTCTTGTGCCTAACCAAGAGCTCAAAATAAGAATGATAATCCTTTAAACACCTTCAATTACAATGTATAATTTTGAGATATCACTTAATCCTTGCTTTAGATAACAATTCGCTTAAGGGTCAACCAAATCCTTGATGGATTTTATCTATTAGCACTTCATAGGAATATATCTATTTGTTCAAATGCTCATGATAAAATGGCAAAGGAATATCATATGAACATAATAAGGATCACCCTCCTAGGTTTCACAAAGCCCAAAGAGTAGAAGTAAGGGCCTAGTAATCCTTGTTTGTTTCCAATCCTTACCTATGCTTATCATTGCATTGTGGAAAATTCATAGGCATTGGGTGAGATCAAGCTTGGTTCTAAGAAAATAACCAACAATAGGAATGATAATTGAATGTAAGCTATGATGAATGATTAAAATGCTACAACTCGCCACCCTTCAATGCTTGCCTTGAAGGATTGAAGTCATACACATCACCTCAAGGATTTGAATCTTTCTTTGTTTGAATGCTTTGGAGACCTACAACAAGGGTTATCCTTCACAAAACATGAACATGAACACAAACATAAACTCACATAGAATTTGACATGATTTTGGATCTTGAATTTTTGTAACAATGCTCTAAAATGCTACTCTTGACTTTCTCAATAGTGATCTTGATTATAAGTTTCCCAATAGTTTTCTAGATTGCTCTTGTTGTTAGATTTCAAATGATAAAATAAATAGGTATATATGTGTTTATCCAAAATCCAACAGTTAATATTTATATCTTGGATGTTAAAATTTCACCAATAACATATTTAGATTTGGGTCTTGGCTAAGGAGGGGTACCCATTTTCCCATGGGTGAATGGGTCTTGGCCCAAATTTCTAGGATGCTTAAAGTCAAGGGTAAATTAATGATTGGATGTATTTATTCAATGCTTGTCCTCCTTTGAAAAATGATAAAAATTAGGCTTTGGAATGCATAATTTGGAAAATTAGAAGCTTAATTAAGTCCAATAAACTAGGGGAACAAAATATAATGTGAAATTGTTAAGGTATACAATTTTCGATACTAGATTTAGCCCTCACTTTAGTAAGAGTATGAACTTACACTTAGACTCACACTAAAGTAGAGAAAAATATGTCAAGAGGGGTCCAATTGTCCAAATTTTAGAGAGATAGGATGAAAAAGATCAAGGGGGTCACCAAGCCCCTAGGATCCAAGATCCTAAGGAAAACCATCATACACAAAAAGGAACACACATGTATGATATGCAGCAAGACAAGATATGCAAACATGCAATGTCACAGTAAATGCAAGGAAAAAGAAAAAAAAGGGGGGTATGGGCTAACAAGCTATATTATACTAGTGGCCATGCAAACGTGTCCTTGAATCACACAATAGAAAAGTATGATATTTTCTAGGTGAATCACAAACAGTAAGACACAAAGGCTAGTGAGGACTTTTTTTCACTAGGTGAGCTCCCAAAACATGTAACAAAATGAGAAACATGAACTAGGTCTACAAGGTGTGACCATAGCCATACCAAGAGTTATACTCCTTGATAACCTTGATAAAGTACTAAAAAAAATGACCAAAGTGCTATTTCAATGCTACACTAAGTTCAACCCCTATGAAAAGAGTGATGCCAATAAAATGTCAAATTTCAATGCATCACTAAGTTCAGCCCCTGTGAACAAAGTGAAGCAAAATAATTCAAATATATGCCCCCAATTTAAAGAAATTGCTAAACACCATGCCGTGAGCAATTAATTTAAAGTAGAAAAATGAGAAATGTCATGTGAGAAAGGATCACAAGAGCTTATATTTTGAAATCCCTATGTCAATGATGTGTTTCCAAATAAACTACATCATGATAAGGGGTTGCCCCTAGAATATAGGGAGGTACACTAAGGGATCCATGCGTCTGGGGTTAGTATTCATATTTTTTATAATGATATAATATAGCTTGGAACTGACATCATTCTCCAAATACTCATGGAACAATGAACACAATGGAAGAATGAAACATAGAGAGAGAAGACACAGGATTTTGGGTCAAAATGGAAGGACCTAAATGTCTCAAAATTTTGCATCATCCCCAAAAGGAAAACACAAGAAACAAAAACAAAAGATAAGGTTTACGACATATAGAAGAATGAAGATGCAAATAGAATAATGCCACGACATGTTTGTTTCCTTTGTATCCTTGTGCCAATAGAGTGACAAGGGTCATCCAAAGAAAACTTACAAACATAAAGACATGCCAAGCTTCACAATATGATAGATCACATTAAATGCAAGAAAACAAAAAGAACATAGAAAACAAACACACAAAAGAAGTACTTCACATACAAGCTGACCTAGAGTAGGTCATTCACATCCCAATCTTTTTCATCATTGAAGGAAGGTGGAAAACTAGCCAAGGGGACTACAACAAGTGTTGTACGAGGATCATCACTAGGTTCAACACGTGGTGGGTCACTCTCATCAGGAGGATCATCACGGTTTCCCCCATATAACTTTATAGAAGTGGAAAATAACAAATTCAGATCACTATGCACTTCTTCATCAATTTTAGCAATCTAGTCATCATTATCCAAATTGATCAAAATATGAGGTTTTATGATTATTGTGTTTGATTTTTTTTGTTTCACCTCTTATTTTTGTTCTATGTCTTGTTTTGGTGAAAGTTGTATTTCTTCTTGAGTTGTTTGCATAGGTCTTGGTTTATTCTTTTCTTCCAATTGATGAACAATAGAACGATGTCTGTACCTATGGTTTTTAGAATTTCAATTTCTTCTTGCATGGTTTTCAATTTGTGATTGGGTAGGAGCAGGTTTCTTGACCATCGGTTTCTTTTCTTCCCTTAAGGGAGGAACCAAAGGGACCACTGGGGGTTGGGTAACCACTATATCTTTAGGTCTATATACTTGTTTTATCTTCAGAGGCACAAAGGGAATCATCTTATTGTCTCTTAGTCTCTTATAGGAAATGGATGAAGGAATTGTAATGTATTTATTGTGGTTACTTGGAAGGGTTTTTGGCTCAATCACAGGTTCATAAATATTAGGCTGGGGGAGAAGGAAAAATCATGGATCTATCAGACTTAGGAATATTGATAAGAGATAACTCTACTATGTGCTTTTCCTTGAAATTTTTAAATGGCTTGAAAAAGAAATCTTCACGAGGCTTTATAGGTTCCATAGGTTCAGACCAAAATAAATCCAATGAAAAATTCCATCGGGAAGAAAAAGGATTGAACCTGCTATTATGTACTGTAAATATCTCATTTTTGAAGGGGAACTTTATGCACTTGTGAATAACTGATAGGTTGACATTCATGGAGTGTAGCCATGGATAGCCTAGCTTCACACAGAATTGGTAAGATGTTGGGATGATGGAGAGTGACATATTCAATTATTTTGGTCCAAGTTTTAATGGAAGAGTGATCAAACCTATCATAGGATGAGAAAAACTATTATATATTTCTATCCATGCTTTTGATTGTTCATAAAAACCTTGATAAAGTTCATGTACAAACAAGAATTCCTTGGTGATCACATTTTCTACAAACATAGGATCAATAAGTATCCTGACTGTGGGCTTATCATTAATTCATTCGGCGATATAGATAGGACCATCGGGTGCATGTATAGATGCATCAATATGTGTGAAAGGAATGCTAGGTAACAAAGTGGTTTGGTCCTTATGAGGTTGAACATCTATGAGAGTTACCATGACATGTAGATCATCATCATTCTCACTCTTATCATCATCATTATCATCATTTATATCCTCAATCTTATCAAAATTCATCAAATCATTCTTGACTTCACTAGCTTTGACAAAGTTAGTTGAATGATTTTGCATTGGGTTGGTGAAAATTTGCAAATTTTGGTTAGGTGGGGAAACTCACTTATTCCCCTTTTTATTAACACCTTCCACCTAGATATGATTGGAATTGATGAGGTCCTGTACTTGATGTTTAATATGCATGCATCATTCTATGTCATGTCCACTTTGTTGATGATAATGACAAAAGGCGTTTGGGTTACAGGGTGAGCACAAGATCATGGGGGTCCAAAAAGTGGTGATATGACAAAAAGTGGTTGATGAATTTTTTATCCAAATTTGATGAAACAAAAAGGTTTTATTGAGAAAATTATCATCTTTCCACCAATATAAGATGTTCCTTATTTTAAATTTAATAGATAATTATTCTCATTTTTCTACATGTATTATGACTAAAGTCATGATTGATAGGTTAATTGAAAAATATCTATAATTATCAAATGTTTCCACATTTTTTAAATCTAAAAGATGTGAGACATTCTATGCATCCCATACTATAAAATAAGAAAGAAAAATTGAATTTCCTAAATTTTTGACCAAGTTATAGTGGTTAGACAAACAAGTTTTAATATTTTTAAAAATTTATAATAAAAATTTCATAACTAATTATTTACTTGCAAAAATATTACAAAAATAGTGGTACATCTGGGCATGTGTCCTCTACTTATATTAAAAGTTTTTTTTTTAAAAAAATTGTACTTAGGTTGGTCAGACATACTCCTACTTTTTTTTTCTTGAAAATTTAGTACTACTACATTGAAAATTCAAATTTTTACCAAATAGATTTTTTTTTTTCAAAAAGGGACTAGTATCTTAGAGACTACATTCAATTTTCTATAAATTTTCTCTTACATATATTTTCGAATTATGTTAATGGGTAAGTGCACCAAGATGGTTCCCAAAAAGGGGGCTTAAGTGGCCACTTTTTTTTTTTCTAAAATAAGGAAATGCTGACCTTGGATGTGAAATTGAGGATAGTTACACTCAAAATTTTGAGATGGAACAAAAAAAAGGATCGAAGTGCTCTGAGTCTAATTTCTAAACTACTAATTTATTTTGAAAATGGTTGAGATTAAGGGGTTCAAAATAGGGATGTCCACAAATTGGTGTTGTTTTTGTCAGAAAAACATAACATAGCACGGTGAACTTTTTTGTAGTATTTTTAAAATCGCTATGGTCAAAAGTTAGCTAATAGTATCTAGTTGATGCACAATTTTTCTAATAATTTTTTAATGAATATTTTATTTTTTACTAATTTTCTAAGTGGGAACTTCCTAAAAAGCATAATTTTGGCCGTGCTCCCCCTACAAATTTTGGAAAGTAATAGATTTTTTTAAATTTTTATTTTTTAAAATTTGTAGAATGGAGTCTAGTTTCTAAAAATGTAATTTATTTAAAATTTTGATGAACGGTTAATTTATAACGAAAAAAAAACCAAACACTTCTTTTTGAAAAAAAACAGACATACAAACAAAAGAAATTATGGATGAAAGGCCTAACATTGTCAGAAAGTGAAAAAAAATTATATCGTTGGAAAGCTAAGAGAGAACTTAACATTACCCATGTGTTTGATTTTGTTGATATTGAACTAAATGCAATCCTAACGGTGAGCACGAACCCGACTATGTGAAAAATTGTAGAATTTGTAAAAAACACATCTCTGGTAATTGGGAATGCCCTCCAAGCCTTTGGGCTGGTATTCCAAGGAAAATACCAAAGCTAAGGCTCAAGGATTCCCAAAGCAAAATATAATGCGAGCGCATTATAACGTGCTTGCGTTATTTATTAGTTTTGACCCTTTTGCTTCTTCCTTTAGTTAAATGCCACTTTTTTTAATGTTTGTTCATATGTTTGTATGTATATGTATGC
>VDFB02256132.1:154016588-154057079 GCA_007258455.2 Sequoia sempervirens | reverse complement strand
GTGAGACCTTATCTTGGAGCTAAGAGAGTAGACATTTAGCCTATAACATGATATCTTCATTGATAATGTCATGTTCTTTTAGAGAGGAAACTATGCATGTCATTTTGGTGTGAAGGTTGGAACAGATAATTTGAATTTCAATCTCTAGAGGGAAAATAAAATGTGACAAGGCAACCAAACATCGAAACTTCAAAATTCTTTTGATGATGATAAGACGACATGAGCTAGATATCATGCGAGCAAAAAATGATCCAAGAAGAGTGGATTTCCAAGACCAAGGAAAATGGAAGAGGGAATGTATGAACATCTTAAGTGCAGCCCATAACAACTTAATATAAGGGTAAAACCATAAAAAATGCTTAAAGGATTCGCTCTTACCACATAAAGGATAAGGGGGCAAGCAAAGGAATTTGAGGCAGGTTCCCATTGGAAGTTTGACATGTAGAAGTTTCCATGTAGTGAGTTGGGTTTGAGAGTTAGCCTTGGATTTCTAGATTTGAAGGCTGAGTTTGTTCCAACTAGCACATTTGAAGTTGCATCTCCATAGATAATTAAGTTGGCGAGAAATGGGCGAACTAGGCTCAAGTTGTTTATAGAGAACTTTGAGAGAAAAAATATGAGGTTGCAACCATTAGGCCATCTCCAATCCTTTAGAAATATCGAATGGTAATTAAAAGAAATGAGGATACAAAAGTTGGGGGCACAATTTCCTAAGCTTCAATCAAAAGAGCTTTGTCTCTATCACTTAAATTGGAACACAAGTTGATTGGTGTCATGTTTTCCACATGAACCTTGAAGGATCCCATAGATCCCTAAATGTTTTGATGCCTTTCTTGAAGATGCATTTAGCTTTGAATCTAGGAATCATCACCAACATATTATTATTTTCTTGGATAAGATGATTCCACCATATTATAGAGGTTGTGAAGCTTGATCCCATGGCTAAATGGTTGATTAAACCAAGATTAGCTTGTGTGAAGCCAATTACCAAACTTCTCATATGCAGTTATGTGGGGTTGATTTATGGATCTTAAAGTAAGGGGCTAGAAGAATTTTATTATTCCATTGAATAATGCTCCATGATTTACTTGCAATAGTTGTTTGAATATGATATTGAACTAAAACATTCCAAGGCAAATTTCCTTTCAATGCTCTAACAATCCATATGGATGAAAGATATACCCCTTGTGTGTAAGGACCAATGATGCCCAATCCACCCTTCTCCTTTGGGAGTATATAGTGGGACCAAGAGGTGGCAGGCATGCCTTTTTTATTTCTCCGTTTAGACCAAACAAAATTATGGAAGAGTTGTGTTAGTTGTTTGGAGTAAGCTTTGGAGGGAAACCAATTAGATGGGATGTAAACATGACTACCCAAGAGGATTTTATTAGCCTCTTGTATGTGCCTAGCCATAGACATAAAATGGTTTGACTAGGCCAACAATTTGGATTTGAACCTATTTTAAAACAACCTCCACATATCTTTCAAAGAAACTCCAATTCCAAAAGGGATATCAAGGTATCTAGCAATGGATCCATGCTTGATCTCTTTCTACTCTTTCAAAATCCAAGGTGGATGAGGGATATGATGTGTCATCCAAAATTCAATTTTGTACATAGCTAACTAGATCCTAAAAATATATAAAATATCAAGAATATCAAGCATATTATCTACATCTTTAGTAAAATTTTGAATGAAAATGACTCTTATCAACAAAGTAGGAGTTAAGTTTGTAGTGTTACTAGGTAGATAAATTCCATTGATGAGATGATTCAATTGGGCATGATGAAAGAGGTATCTAAGAGCATCAACTATGAGAACATAAAAAAATGAGGCAAGAGGGCAGCCTTGGCGAATGGTTTTTTTGAGAGGGAATTATGGGGAGAGGGTACCCTCAATAGCCAATCTTCCATTAGCATCCATGAACAAAATTCAAACATGGGCACAAAAGTTAGGGCCAAATCCCAACCAATGAAGCTTTTTAAGGATTTGGCCACCTTATACAATCATAAGCCTTATCAAAATCAAGTTTGAGTATCAAGGCATCTTGAGGTTTTTGTTGTGCCTATTTTGATGATTCCCATGCTAGCACTAAGTTGTCAAAAATAAATCTTCCCCCAAGGAATCCATATTCCTTAGGCATAACAATCTCTTGGGTGATGGCTTTGATTCTTTTAGGTAGGTCTTTAGTTATAGTCTTGTAAGATGTATTGAGTAAGGTTATTGGGTGCCAACCATTCACATTATCTTCTTGCTTTCCTTTGGGAATAATCCTGATAATTGCCTAGTTAATGCAAGCTCCTAGAGACCCGGTTTCAATTCCCTCAAGATAAATGTAGAAATCCTCCCTAATATGAGGCCAAAGCATGCAGTAGAACTCAAAAAGTAGGCTATCCAAACCCGAGCTCTTCTCCAAGGAAAAACTATATATAGCCTCCTAAATCTCTTCCAAGGAAAGATATTGATCTAGAAATTTATTATAATCATGTTAAATTTTGTGAGGGATACATCTAGCTAAGTTATCTTCCAAAATAGGAATTAAGGGGTCATTAACTGAATCATCGATAAATAATTGTTTATAATGTTCATAGAATATTTTCATGATCGTATCTTGGTTAGTTTGTTGTGAGCCATCAAAATAATTAATAACAAAAATATGTTCCTTTTTATACATATGTTGAATTAATTGGACAAACTTTATAATCTTATCACCATTTTTCAACCATTACAAATGGGCCCTCAATTGAGCATCACTGCCCTTATATGTAGGAATTTTGTAGAGCAAGTTTTGAGTACAAGAAATTGATTGTTGAAGAGGAATGCTATGTGGATTATTGTCCAAGAGTTTTCTGCCCTATATTAGCTACCCTTTAATGGATTTCCCAATCCTTCGATGCTTAACCACAACTCTCTTTCCAAATTCGCGAAGGAAAAGAGTATAGTGTGAGATTGTTCTTTCCCATCAACTTATCCATCTAGATCATTCTAAGGTATAGGTTCAACATTCCAAATAGATAGAATGCCATCAAAAAATTGTTGATTTTGAAGTTGGGAAATGTTCAATTTGTATGGGAGATCATTTGGAAGAGTTGGGCCTCCAACAAGGGATATAGTGGTGAATATGGGAAGATGGTCTACAAGAGTGGTAGCCAAATCGAGATGAGAAAAGTATCCCAAAGAGGAAGGGAAGAAAAACAAGTTGGGGGAAATATAAAACTTGTCCAAGGGTAAGTGCACAAAGATGGGGGACCAAAAAGGGGTCTTAAGTGGCTATTTTTTATATTCTAAAATTAGTAAAGACTAACATTGGATGAGAAATTGAAGATAGTAATGCTCAAAATTTGAAGAAGCAACAAGAACAAAAGTTGTAGCACTTTGAATCTACTTTCTAAACTACTATTTTTTTTAAATGGTGGATATTATGAAGTTAAAAAAGGGCGAGTACACAAAGTTCTCCCCTTTTTGTCAAAAAACATAACATAATGTCTGGTGTGCTCCCCCTAAAATGTTAACTTTTTTAAAAAAATTTTTAAAATCACTTTAGTGAGAAATTAGCTAACACAATGTAGTTTATGCCTATTTTTTTGCTAATTTTTAATGAATAGATTATTTTTAATAAATTTTCAAAGTGGACACATCCTAAAAAATAGAAAATTGAGCGTGCTCCCCTCTATTTTTTGGAAACTGATCAAAAATCACTTTTTTAATGTGCAAAGAATAGAGTCTATTTTGTAAAAATGTAATTTGTTTCAAATTTTGACAAATGGATAGAAAATGAGGCCAAACATACCATACATAGGTTTTGACAAAAAATGGATACACTAGAAAAATAAATTAAAGATCAAAACCTGAAAATATTTGAAACATGAAAAAAATTACATGGTTAGAAAGCTAACAAAAAGCTCAATGTTACCACATCATTTTTTTGCTTGACATTGAAAAATGTGCAAATGTGAGGTGGAGCACCCTCAAGATTGTGTCAATTTTATTACATTTAAAAAAACATGTCTTTGGATGTTGAAATGTGTTCCCAACCCTTTTGGGTTGGAAACCCAAGGCAAATCCAATCTAAGGGTTGGAAATTACTATTGAACCTGACAATAACTTGAGTGTGTTATAACATGCCTACATTATTTACTGCATTAACTTAAAATAACACGAGTGTGTTATAATGCTAGCACATTATAATGTGCTAACATTATTTAAAAAGGTAAAATCATCCTCACCTTATCTCTCTCTCACCTCTCTACCTCCTACCCTCTCTCTCTCTCTCACCTCTACCTTCCTTCACTCTCTACTTCATACCATATCTCTCTCTACCTCCCTCCCCTATCTACTCCTACTCTCTCTCTCTCGCATCTCTACATCCCTCTCCTCTTTACCTCCTATCCTCTCTCTCACACACCTCTCTACATCCCTCCCCTATTTACCTCCTCTCTCTCTCTCTCTCTCTCTCTCTCTGTGTGTGTGTGTCTATATAATTTTTCTCTGTCTTTGTCTCTATATCTCTCTCTCTCACATACACCTCTCTACCTCGCTCCCCTCTATCTCTATCTTTGTCTCTCTCACCTCTATACCTCCCCCCTATTTACCTCCTACCTCCCCCCCTTCTTTCTCTCTTTTTGTGTGTGTATGTGTCTCTCTCACCTCTCTACCTCCCTCCCATATTTACCTCTCTACCTCTCTCTTTCTCACCTCTCTAGACCTCCCTCCCCTCTTTACTTCCTACCCTCTCTCCCACTCTCTCTCACCTCTCTACCTTCCTCCCCTATTTACCTCCCACTCTCTCCCCTCTATACCTCCTACCCTCTCTCTCACTTGTCTACCTCCCTCCCCTCTTTACCCCTTACCCTCTCTCTCTCTCTCACACCTCTCTACCTCCTCCCTCTTTACCCCTTACCCTCTCTCTCTCTCTCACCTCTCTACCTCCCTCCCTTCTTTGCCTCCTACTCTCTCCCATATCTACATCCTACCCTCTCTCTCCTCTCTACCTCTTACCCTCTCTCTCCTCTCTACCTCTTGCCGCTCTCTCTCACCTCTCTATTTTTGTCACATCTTTAAATTCTACCCTCTCCCCCTCTCTCTCACCTCTCTAACTCTCTCCCCCTCTCTCTCACCTCTCTATCCCCCTCCCCTCTTTACCTCCTACCCTCTCTCCCTGTCTCTCTCTCTCACCTATTTACCTCCCTCCTTTCTTTAATTCCTACTCTCTCCCCTCTCTACCTCCTACCCTCTCTCTCTACCTCCTATCCTCTCTCTCCTCTCTACATCACTCCTCTCTCTCTCTCACCTCACTACCTCCCTCCCCTCTTTACCTCATACCCTCTCTCTCACACATCTCTACATCTCTCCCCTATTTACCTCCTACCCTCTATCCCCCTCTCTCACCTCTCTACCACCCTCCCCTATTTCCATCCTACTCTCTCTCACTTCTCTACCTCCTACCCTCTATCTATATATATCTCTTACCTCTCTACCTCCTACCCTCTATCTATCTATATCTCTTACCTCTCTACCTCCTACCCTCTCCAACCTCTCTGCCTCCATCCCCCTTTACCTCCTACCCTCTCTCTCTCTCTCTCACACACACACATCTCTAATTCCATCCTCTCTTTACCTCCAACCATATCTCCCTCTCTCTTTCACCTCTCTACCTCCCTTCCCTATTTAAATCCTCTCTCTACCATATCTACCTCCTTAAACACTCTGTCTCTCACCTCTCAACCTACCTCCCCTCTCTACCTACTACCCTCTCTCACTCTCACCTCTCTACCTCCTTCCCCTCTTTACCTCCTACTCTCTCTCCCCTCTCTACCTCCTAACCTCTCTTTATCTCTCACATCTCTACCCCCCTCACCTCTTTACATCCTACCCTTTCTCTCTCTCTCTCTCTCTCACACACCTCTCTACCTCCCTCCCCTCTTTACCTCTTACCCTCTCTCTCTTTATCTCTCACCTATCTACCTCCTACCCTCTCTCTCTATCTCACTTCCTTACCTCCCTCACATGTTTACCTTCTACCTTCTCTCTCTCTCACCTCTCTACCTCCCTCCCATATTTACCTATCCCTCTCCCTCTCTCACCTCTCTACCTCCCTCCCCTCTCTCTATCACCTCTCTACCCCCATCCTCTCTTTACCCGACACCCTCTCTCTCTCTTTGACTCCTCTCTACCTCCCTTCCTTTTTTACCTCCTACCCTCTCTCCCTCTTTCTCTCACCTCTCTAACTCCCTCCCCTCTTTACCTCCTACTCTCGCTCATCTACCTCCTACCCTCTCTCTCCCACCTCTCTACCTCCCTCCCTTCTTTACCTCCTAATTTTTCTCCCCTTTCTACATCCTACCATCTCTCTCTCACCTCTCTACCTCCCTCCCCTCTTTACCTCCTACCCTCTCTCCCCTCTCTACCTCCTACCCTCTCTCTCTCTCTCACAAACACACACCTCTCTACCTCCCTTCCCTCTTTATATCCTACCCTCTCTCTCACTCTCTCACACACAAACACACATACACACCTCTCTACCTCCCTCACCTCTTTGCTTCTTATCATTTATGTATCTCTATTATTTTCACTTGTAGACACTCATTGAACATCCATGAATATATTTCATATATTTCATGTCATATTAGAATTATTATAATTAGGACATTCATTACTAAAGTTGTCTTGGTCTAAGTGGAGGACTATCATAAAAATATGACATTCATGTTGGTGTGTAGCAACATATCCTACTAAATAATTATTCATGGTTTAGGGCTTAGGGCCTAGGGTATTCAATTTAGGGCTTATAGTTTATGATGGAGGGTTGAATGTTGAGGGTTTAGGATTAATGTTAGGTTTTAGGTCCTATGATTTAGGGTATTAATGTTTAATGTTATGTTTAAGGATTTTGTGTTTAGGGCCTATGGTTTAGGGATTACAATTATTAATGTTAGGTTTTAGGGTTTAGTGTTTATAGTTTAGGTCTTACGGTTTAGGGCTTAGGGTTTATGATTGATGATGGAGTTTTTAGGGTGGAACCTACCTCTCTCCCACTCTCTTCTTCTCTCTACGTCACCTCTTTATCTCTATCACCTCACTAACTCTCCCTTGCTCCCTCCCTATGTCTCTATCTCTGTCACTCCTCTCTCTCCTTCTACCTAACTACCTTCATCACTCACTCACTCTCTCTCATTACATCTCCATATATCTTTCTTTGTGTGTTTGTATTTCTCTCCCTCATTCCCTCCCTTCCTCCCTCCCTTCTTCTCCCCTTATCTCTCTCTGTTGAGCTCAAATTTTTCTCTAATTGTCCTCACCTCTTCATGTTGGAATTAGAATCCATGCAAGTGATAACATGAGCATGTTATAATAGACTCACATTCTAGCAAGACATAATAAATGGTAAAAAATATGTGGGGTCCCTATGATTTAGGACCCAAATATTGTATTTTTTTCTACATTATGTACATTATCCAACAAATGGATTTTTTTTCATGGTGTTGAGGATATATATTTATTTAATTGTTTGTATATTCCACCACCTTTATTTGCTTGCATATTCCACCACTTTTTTTAATTTTATCAACATAGAAGACGTAAATTGTATGTTTTTAGTCCAAATTTGGTTTTATGAACTAATATTTTCATGTTTTAGCATTGGGATGTTATTTATCATGTTTTTGTTTAAATTTGATAATATAGAATTGTTGTTTTCATAATTTTTACTAATTATATTATATTGATATAGAATTAAACATTGAATACAAAACAAGTTGTTGAAAATTTCTAATTTTGAAGGTCTGTGAAGCCAAATGTGAAGGAAACATAATTGTGTAACTTGCAAAATCCGTTCCTGAAGTTTAAGGTGCATTCTCTTTGTCTATGTCTTATAAATCCTTGATGATGGTCACATATTATTTATAGTGAATCAAGTGTTGATCATATTTGCACATCTTGGGATGAAGACATGTCATGCTTTCAAATACTTTGTTGATTTTCTTTGCTATGCATCGAGTGTTAATGGTCATTATAGAAATGTAGTTACATTAGGTCATTTATTGACTCCTCATGCACAATATTGTATCCTTTATTTGTTCCAAGTGTTACATGAACAAGTGAACAACCTTAAAAAATCATACCCTATTCAATAAATTTCCCCTTTTCAATTCTTCATTTTTTCTCTATGGTTGGTTAATACATTTGCACCATAATTAGGTAATTGTTGAAATGATTTAAACTATAAAATAGTCTATTATTTAATTTCAAGAATGGTTTCAAACATATTAAATTCTCATGTGGTAGGGTCAACTACCTTGATTAGTAAAACTAACATTTAATTTACCATTCCAATTGGTTCAAGTTATTATGGATATAAAAGTTTGCATCCCAAAGTCCCATTTCAAGTTTATTGATCATCTTTTATCTCTTATGTCATAATAGACAAGTATATCAAAATGTACAAATTCTCCATAGAAAAGGATATCAAAATGTTGAATAATGATGTGAAAACAAGCTCAAATCTTCTCCATCACACATTTAGATAAAATAATTATAAAATTAACTTCCCAAAAGATGAAACCTTTTGCAATTAAAATCCAATATCCAAAATAGCTTTGATACCACTAAATTAAACCTAAAACCTGTATCCGAGACCTTCACCAATAAAACTAAGTTTTACTAGATCTTTTTGTCTAGAAGCATAGGTTGGGAACATGAGAGAATACAAATTGACATTGTTATTTCCTTCTCATATAATATTTAAAGTAAAATATGTATATGTATCCTCTTAGATGGATAGTTAACAGTTGGAAATTCTTTTAAAGAGTTGAGCTAACTTCACTTAATAGAAAATCTTACTCAAGAAGTATAGGTAGTGGTGACACTTGATGAGGTATACATACTGGTGGAACTTGATGAGCTAGAAGAAGACATACTTATCCCATGCATTGCAAATATAATTTCTATATTTTTACCCAAGTTAGGGCCTAATATAGAGAACTATTATACCTTTATTTGACTTAAAATTTCATAAGAAGATGCTTATAAAAATACAAAAAAAATCTTGTGAGTTAGTATCAAGTTTGGTTCTTCATAAATATCTCTTAGTTAAACTTGTGAGTGCTAGATAATAAATATAACACCTATAAAACAAAGGGTCTTGTGTATTTACACTTATTATAATATATTACACCTGGAAGGTGTTGAACACCCAAAATACTAAGAAGGGGTGGGTGAATCAATATTCACTAAAATTTATTTTCATCAACTTAACATCTATTCAAAGCACCAATTTAAAATTGGAACTTAATAGAAAGGAACAATTAAAGCATGAATCACATCAATTAACACAATAACACCATATTTACGTGGAAAACCATTGAAAGGGAAAAAAATGATGATGATTAGCTCATAATATATTGTAACTAGTTATAATGGAGATTATAGAATGGTGGAATCATTGTCTAGAAAGAAAGAATGACTCATTGTCAGTTTCTCATTGCCCAAAATAGAAAAATATAGAAGAAAGGGTGTCTCGCTGCCAAATATAAATTGTTAACAATGCATCAACAACATCTTGAAGGTACATTTCCAATTAAGTGTAGAAAATTGACTTAACACACTTCATACTTCACCACTATCACACTTCACACTTCACTCACTCTTGAAATAATTAAATTCATCCTTCACATAATGAATTAACCTTGTATATATATACATAAATCTACCAAAAATAACCAAATCATCAATCAAGTTGGCCTAATTAGATGAAATGTGCAACCTCATAACCTATCGACACAAAACTCCAAAACACATGCTTTTCAAAATAAACCAGAACATTTACAATGCCGAAATAGGTTGGCATGACCTATAATCACTCTCATAAATCTTATTAATACATAGCTTAACTCCGCACGAACCCAAAACCCTTAGGTTGACACCACATATCAAAATTGGTGAAGCAACAATTGAATAAACCAACTATTCATTCACTACTCGACACACAGACCATCAAACCACTTGCCCCTTGGAGTACATAAACCTCTGAAACCTTCCAAAACTTCCTTAAAGTTTCATAGCATAATATTCATCTGTAGTAGAATGTGGAGTATTCCAATCATCCACTCTATTCTACTCACTCTGTCAGTACTAGGCCCGATACACTATCGCAATATCTTTAGCTATGGAAGACATATAACCTTGAAACCTTTGATATAAACACCTTTAAAAAATGCCATAAACACCTAAAAAATTACATGATAATATTCTACATTGCAAAGCAATGCATACCACAAAATTATTCCTATGATCACTAAACATGCACACTGGGACTTAGTCAAATCTCCAAAATACTTGGGGGTGAGTGCAGGATCATGGGGGTCTAAAAAGTGGTGATATGACCAAAAAGTGCTTGACAACTTTTTTTAATCCAAATTTGATGAAACAAAAAGGGTTTATTGAGAAAATTGTCAACTTTCAAAAAATATAAGGTATGCTTTAGTTGGAATTAAATAGATAATTATTATTTATTTTCTACATACATTTTGACTAATGTCCTGATTGATAGGCTGATTGAAAAACATCTATAATTCTTAAAAAAAATCACATTTTCTGAATCCGAAAGATGCAACACATTCTATGCTTCCCATAATATAGGATATAAAAAAAAGATTAAATTTCATAATTTTTTTACCAAGTTATGTTGGTCAAACAAACAAGTTTTAATATTTTTAAAAAGTTATAATTAAAAAATCATAAATAATTATTTACTTGCAAAAAAATTATAAAAAAATGTGGCACATCCAAGCATGTGTCTTCTACTTATATTGAAAGTTTCAAAAAACATAATTATTTTTTGCTTGTACTTAGGTTGGTTAGACATACACCTACTTTTTTTTTCCTGAAAATTTAGTACTACTACATTGGAATTTCAAATTTTCACCAAATAGATTTACTTTTTTTCAAAAAAGGACTATTATTTTTCAAAAAAGGACTAGTATCTTAGAAACTACATTCAATTTGATACAAATTTTGTTCTTACATATTTTTCAAATTATGTTAATAACTTATTCGAATTTTTATGTCAAGTTTCCTAACTCTATTTTTCTAAATTTTCATTGCCACTTAAGGGAAAAGAAAGGATGTGTCTGAGTGCCAATCCAAACACAAGGTATACACAAAAAAGACCACAAAGGGAGAATACTCAAAGAAGGTGAAGAAATCAAGAGGATTAAGTGAAATGCCAACTATTGACGAGGACCTGCAACATGAGGGAGAAGAAGAAGTTGAGCAACTACAGTCACCACCTACCACTTCTGCTCCCACCATCACTGTTGCCATTGCCACTTCTCCACCTCTTGCATCTTAGGAACTTCCTATTTCCTCTCCACCTATTGTTGACATTTCAATCCACCTTGCTTCCACCTCACCAATGGCCCCAATTATGGTGTTGGGTTCCTCCTCGGCTACAAAATATTTGTTGGCATCTTCCTTGTTGCGCCCTTCATTTCCCACTCTCTCTGTTACAATGCCTTCAATAGCAACTGCCACTATTCCTCCTATTTCCTTATTAGAAGCCTTTTCCAAGTACATGCAAGGAATACTGACTAAGCTCTCTTGGGTAATATTGAATCCCACTATTCAAGCTATGATGGACCAGATTTTTGTTGTCCTACCCATTCCTCCACTACCTATAGAGCCACCGAAAATGGAGGCCATTATGTAGATATCAAAAGAAATGGAGAAACTCCAAAGGGAGGTTTCCAAGGGAATAATGGAAGAGCCTAAAGATCCTTTTAAGGATGAATATTTTGAACATCCAGAGGGAAGAATAGATATAAGCATGGATAAGGTAGCGACCGATGAGGAGAAGTAGCACTCTTTAGAGGAGGATACTGAAGACATTAATGCCAAATACATCATAGAGACCTCAGACCAAGAGCTTGAAGAGGAGTTGTCACAACAACTCAAGGATATAGGAGAAGAGGCTGAATCTAAGAAACATCCTTCTGAAGGAAATGAGGACACTAATGTCAACATGGAGATACTCGAAGACCCTCCACTGTTCGGTCAAGACAAGGGCCTTATTCAAGAAGAAGAGGTACCTCTAGAAGAAGAAGAAGAAGAAGAAAAGGAAAATGATGCACTGAAGAAGAGCCCTGAGCTAGACCATCACATAGAGCTCAATCAAGAAGAAGAAAGGGTACCTCAAAAAGAAAGTGTCGCTAAGGAAAACATAACAACTATTGAGGCTATACATATCGAGGGATAGGATGAAGAAGGTGAAAGAAAAGAACAAGAAGCCTCGTGCCATGAGGAGAAGTTGCTTCAACATGTGTGAAGAGAGGAAGGTGATCATGAATCACTAAAGGGGGAAACACAAATGCCCGACTAGCTAGAGAAGCAGTTGCAAAAGAAATCCCCCAATCTCATTGATCCAAAGGCCTGACTCGAGGCCATACTGGAAAGAGCACAAACAAAGACAAGGAAAGAAAAGAAGCCAAGAGTCCATTCCCACATCATAGTTGATGCATCTAGATTGAGAATAGTGCAGATTGCCACCTTAGTGACAAACAAAGGAGAAGGGGTTAGCTATAACATTTCCACCATCAACTTGGGCCCTACCATAAGAGAGCAGAAAATTGATGAATTCCAGGGGTCTGTGGCTATGCTCATGCAATAGATGAACAATGATTAGTCCTCTAATGAGGAGCTTGTTATGCCTTGCATATACGCCCCAACTTTTTCTTGGAAAAGTTGGGGACCCCCTCTTCTTTTCTTCTTTTTATTTTCTTTGTCTATGTCAGATTTGGAACCAGAACAATTTTTTTTCCAAGGTTCTTGTTCTTGGTTCCATCCCGATCCCGGTTCCTTGCTTCGTTCGGGTGTCGTCCCATCTTGTTCTCCGTCCTGTTCTATTTAACTTTGTTTTGTCTTTCGTTGTTGCGTTTGTTTGTTTTCGTTGTCTCATTTCTCGTCTTTTTCTCGTCACCTCATCGTGTCGTTTGTTTGTTGCGCATCGTTCATTTGTTTTCGTTTCCTTCATTTCTTCGTGTCTGGTTTTTGCATTGTTTGTTTTGTTCTTTTGTTTTTCCTTTATTTTTTCAGTTTTTGTGTCTATTGTTGAGAAAATACAAAAAAAAATATAAAACTTTTGAAAATACAAAAAAAAAAGGTTGTAAAATTGAAAACACAAAAATTTGCAAAATATGAAAATTTAAATATATATATATATATATATAATCTTTATTATTATAAATTTTATGATTTTGAAAATCTAAATAGTATAAATATTTTATTATTTAAAAAGATTTATAATGTTTAAATATAATAATAATAATAATAATAATAATAATAATAAGGATTATAAATATTTAAAAGGTTTTAAATAAACAAATTTGAAATAAATTTATCTTAAAATTTAAATAATGTAATTCTTTTATAAGATTTATATTATTTAAATTTGAAAAATAAATAAATCTTTTGAAAAATTCTAAAATCATAAAAATCATAAAAGAGAGGGTAAAAAGTAAAAAAAAAAGAAGAGAAAGGTAAGTAAATAAAAACCTTTTTTTTGTTTTAGAGAAAAGGTTTCTTTAAAGATCTAAAAATACAAAAAAAATTATAAATAAAATATTTTTAAATAATTTAAAAAAAGAAGATTTGTTAAGGGTAAAGGAGAGTTTTTTTTTTACCCATCAAGTAATAGAAAAGTAAAAAAAAGGGGAATGGGAGAAATAAGCCGAAGGAACATGGCATCAATCAAAATGTTTCAAATTCCAAGAAAACAATCCTGCCTCCACAGCCTTATCAAAACTGAACTCGGGGAGAACTTTGAACCGGATACAAAAAAGTTTCTCATCCTAATTTGGTTTAACTTCTACCAGTTTCTTGTCGTAATTTGGTTTCGCTTTCACCAGTGTACTTCATTACACCCAACCAACAATGGTTCCCATTCCACTTGGTTTTGTTTTCATCTCGCCTCTAGCACATTGCAAAGAAGGTCAAAACTGAGGCGAGTGTGGGTACTAGATGAAGTCAGACGTCTGGTTCTGTCTTCATCCCACTCCCGCCCCTGAGGAACTCCAAACCCACCAATGCAGAGATGTGGAACCATACGCCACGGCTAGCAAACCATTTGACATAGTGCCTCAAAGAAATTTGATCTCTTGGAATGCGGTGATTGCAGGTGATGTGCAAATTGGATTTGTTAAAAAAAGGTAATCAGTAAGAGGGGAAGCCGATTCACCCATGCACAATCAACATGCTTCTTACCTGTGGCCAAAGTGGATGAAAGCACGAATGTGTATAGGGGATTTCCATTGAAGCTCAAAGCAAGGGAAATGTTCATGGAGTAAAGAACTCCATTCCAACGTGCCAAAGGTGAAGACATGCATGCAAAATGTGCAAACATAAATAAAGCTAATTGTTAAAAAGGATTTTAAAACTTTCAAACTGGCATGCGAGGGATAGAGGAATTTGGTGAGATATTAGAAGTTTCCATTGCATGAGCATGCATACAACAGTGTGGAAGCGCATGAACTGTTGAAAAAATACTTCAATGAAATGTGATCTCATGGCATGCAATCATTGTTGATATGCACAAAATGCATCGGTTGGACAAGGCAACGAGCTTTTTGACAGAAGGTCTCAACGATATGAAATGAAAAATGTTGAAATATAGATAGAGGGAGGTAAGTGAATTGTTTGATAGAACACCTCATGGTTTCCACTGCATGGACAATGCACACACAGCTGGAGGGAAGAGGATGGAAAATGCACACACACTGCAAAATAGATCAGGTATCATCAATGAAATACAATGTTTGCAGAACCAGGAAAATATGGATGCATACAAAATGTGGAAGCCTGGGCAAAGATCGAGTTAGCAATTTGAGGAAGGCCAAACACCTCACTAGCACTCTCCAAGTCAGAGCCAAAATGGAAACTTCTGATTTGTATTTGATGGCTTGGCAAACATGTATGCAGAATGGAGAAACAAAAAATGGATGCATATGAATAGCATAGGCATGGCTGCAGACCGCTTGACAGAATACCTCAAGAGGTGCAATCTCATGGAAATAAAATGGATCGACGCTGCAAGGTGAGGGCACAATAGGGGTGCATAATATGAACTACACAAGGAAACACATGGAAATTGTGTAAGAATAGACACGACACATCAAATGTTTGATAGAGTGCTTGGCAGACATGCATGGAAAATGAAGAAACACAAAGTGGGAGCTTTAAAAATAGGGCATCGAAACTCATGGAAGCAGGACAAGGTAAGTGAACTGTTTGAAAAAAGACCTTTGGAATGCATGATTACAAGATTATGCATGAAATAAATTTATTGAAAAGGCTTAAAAAAAAACTTTGAAGTAAATGCAATTGGCAGTGGTAAGGTCGGATCCCACAGCTATTGCCAACATCCTCCATACCCATTTCCAACAAGAACATTCAAAGCATAGAAATGGTGTAGAACTATTTGATGAACTGCCTCAAAGAAATGTGTCTCATGGAACGCATTTGGTTGCAGAGAAGATAAGGTGAAGCATAGACAAGGCATGTGAAATTTTAGATGGAATGCCTCAAAGAGCGACACTACCCCACACATGGAATGAAAATGCTACATAAGTTTTAAAAAAATGTTCAAAGAAAATGCTATTGGCTAATGTAGAGCCAGATTCCATAGTCTTTGTGGAAATTCTCTTGCTTGCATCGTAATGGAAGCTTTAGAAGAGAGCATCGATTCCCATTAAAGCATGAAAGCAATAAGGATTTTGTCAAGTGTTATAGCTGCAAGCTACCTTGATGAACATACCCGTGCTAAAGCAAAGAAGAAATGGGTTAAGCACAGACTTGGCATGAGATTTGATCCTCCCTTTCCTTCAGTTTTTTTTAGAGATCCCTTGTGATAGGCCAAAACTGGGGTAAATAATAAGAAGGATTTGATATTTAATAATAAAACTCAGCTTGGTTTGTGTTAATCCAGGGCGTAAACTTGTGAAAGATGTCATGGCTATATGCACAAGGGCTATGATTCGTGAGGTGGGTGGGGATGAAAATGCATTCCTAAACTACCTAAATTGAAAATTAAATTAATGTTTGTATTTTGCTTATGTGACTATGGTAGTACTACAATATTTCTACAATGGATACTGCAATAGAAATAACAACAGTAATGATTCTAGAAATTGAAATCACATTTGTAATCAATCATTAATATAGATAATCATTAGATACCATAATTGAATTATAAGCAATAAACAATAAACATTAAATAGATTCACAAAATAACGAAAATAAACTCACTACTGAAAATAAACTCACTGCTGGAAATAAACACACTAACTACAAAATCTACAAAATCACCAAGCATTCCAATAAGGGGGCACCTTTCCTCCTTAGTCTGCCTAGTGCTGAAATGAAATTCCTTTATGCTGATTGAGTCACATGAATATGTTCTTTTATTTATCAAAAATAATACAAAGTCTATATGTATATGCTTTTCTCCTCACGTAGCTCATATTTATAAGAAATATGAGTGCAAGTCGTTCCCTACTTTTATTCCACCTTTCCATTATTTTTTCGATGATATCTAGTTGTTTTATTTGTTGAAACAACTCACCCTAAACTGTAGGAGCTTATTTAGCTCATGGTTACAATCATCAAAATAGAATATTATTTTCAACGTGAAGAAATTCTCATCAAAACTAAATAATAATTGGTTATAACTAAATAACCAAATTATTTTATGAGAAAATAATTATATGTGTGGAATTAATTGGCTAATATGTGTACCCACGAGTGACAGGAACCGGAAGGCGACAAGAAGTCTGCATTCCTTTCCTTCAATCAGCTTGCTGCAAAATATATTTTCTTAACATAATAGAAGCAAATACTAGTAAATACAATCTAACAATTATTATTCACTTATTTTATCTAAAAACTAAATTAAATATTACTTATTTATATTTAAGGTTGATAAGCATAAAATGGTGGTAAATGGTATGACAATGTATGGAAATGGAATATCGAAATGGGTTAAATGGTATAGGAAAAAGTATAAAATATGGTATAAAATGGAGCGTAAATGACACTCATCACCTTGCATTGTGGTAAAAAAAAAAGTAACATTCTCAAATCCAGTTAACAATGGTGCGAAAAGATTTTGTGGAGACAAGCTTTTGATTTCATCAAGAGAGGTAAATTTTAGCAATGGTATTATCTTTAATGATGATGTTAATTTTTCAGCGAGGGATGAAGCCCATGAGAAACATGTAGATGGTGTGAAGACTAGCAATGATGGTTTTGTGACTACTAAATTTGTACATAGTCAAAAATAGTGTTTATGATCACAAACATGAGCAATGTATAGATTCTCAAGTTGATTTGGCAAGTAGAGTTCAATGGCAGGGAAAGTGCTCTAATTGAGGGGACAATTTGAGATTTCAGCTTATTTGAAGACATTTTTTTTTTAACCTCATAGGAAAGAGTGAGGTTAGACACAAAATTTTGTAGTTATGAAATGTTATGGGGTGGACCACATTGCCATAAGTGATTTGCAGTAAAGTCACAATCATATTTTATGGGAGATCCAATGATAATATGAATTGGAGATTAATGCCTTATGGTTTGCACACAATGTTTAATCAGAACATAAAATTATATTAGAAAACCTTCTAATAATGAATCTGGTGAATATGATGCACATCTCAAAGTTGGTACTGTCTAGGTTTGAGAAGCAGAGCTGTGAGGATACCGATTTTAAAATTTGCACATTCAACATGCATATGAAACATCAAGACATTGAAACCGAGCACAAATTAATGATATTTTATTTTAATGAAATTAATTTAAAGGAAGTATTTAATTTGTTATTTCAGGTCATAGGGATAAAGAGTTTTATCCAATGCATTTTATTGAAATAATTAATTACTTAGGTTCAAAATTTGTTAATTTGTGGTGATAATTAATTTCTATTAATTGATTAATTTTATGAATTAATTAAATGTGTTTGATGTCTGACAGATACTTGGAAAATGCAAATGATAGTAATTTGCAAAACTGGCTTGTACAAAGAGAGGATATTTTCTGAAAGATCTTTGAACTGGACTGAACATGTGGTGGGCCCATTTGAAGTAATTTCTAGAGAAAGAGATGGTGATTTTATGAAATGTGCAAAAGGGGAACTCAAAGTCAGATCATAAATTGTAATTGTAACTGAAGGATAGAGTTGTTAACTGAAGCCAGACTAGAGAGTGGAGTCTGAAACTGAAGCTCACTGAAGTCAACAAAAGCTACAAACATAAAGTTGTCTTGGTGAAGAGTTGAATATGCACAAAAAGATACAACTTTTTGATGTCTTAGTTTATGGAGAGAATTATGGGATTTGAGGCTATTAATTGTAATATCTTCTCACATTGTAGGGGTGAGACACTGAGGAAAAAAAGTTAGAAGTTTTATAGCTTAGCTAATTAGAGTTTTACAGTAGGATAGGTGATGCATTTTTTTTTATTTTCTTAGTTTAGATGGAGATAATTTGAAGACAAAGGTTTCTGTACACTGGTGATCTTGCCAGATTTGTAAATGTTGCTTATCTATTTCATTGACAATAGAAGCAACCAGACTTAAACCTACTTTAAGTTATGCTCTGGAATGATGTTTGTTTTATTAATCATTTGATTTGGAAAGCTTTCAAGGAATGGATTTCTATCTTTTATTTTGTTTGAATGATGATTTGCAACCTATCATTAATGTTTGCAATGTGAATGAATGACTTTGTATTTGTTATAGGTTGATTTTTTTTGTAGTTTGGTTTAGGAATTCCTTAGAAAGTAATAGGTTTGATTAGTTGAATGAATCAACATTCTTTTCTTTCTATGTGCCTGATCTATCTTTTTCCTTTTCTTTATACCCCCTATTAGAGTAGGTTTAGATAGAAGTTCAATCTTACAATAATCAAATGCTCAATAACCAGTAGAACCCTTGAACATTACAATTATATTGACCATTGAGCAATATCAACACAGTTGAGAACCAACTACCATGACCTTGGGAGTTAGATTACTATATGTTGTCTTTCTTTTCTAGAAGAAATAGAATAGTGATATTCTGTTTAAATGTTGTTGTGCTATTTTGACCATCAACAAGACTGGCACTAGGAGGGCCACTTGAGCAATTTTGGATTGTTGTGAGTTGGAGTGGGTTGGATCTTGGAAAACTCAGCTATGATTGGCAACCCTTTGTGTATTCCTGGGATTCTTAACAAAATTCCTTATCATATGCATAATAGGCTTCCATTATTTTTCGCTAATAGTGGACAAATTGCTAAAGATCATGTTAGGATTTGCAAGGATTTGATGAATCTTCACCAAATTCTTCATGAAGATACAACCTATCAACTTTTCATCAAAACACTGCAAGGTAAAACATGGAAATGGTATGTTAATCTTCCACCAAATTATATTTGTTCATGGAAGGAGTTAGAAATTTTATTTGTGGATTAGTTTGACCCTTATGCATGAACACAAGACCCATCATTTGAATTTGAAACTACAAAAAGAACACCATTGGAATCAATTTATCAATTCAATCACATGTTTTTGTTGATGTATGAATGAGTTCAAGCTTTAAATATGTTTATTAATGATTATATGCTAAAAGAGCATTACTATTGGGGTTTGAATCCTTCGTTTGCATCAAAAATTAGACATTGTGGGGAGATTACCTCCCTGCATGATGTATTGAACAAAGCTCTCTTATTGGCACAAGCTGGACATGACGTGAGAAATTCAAGTAGCCAAAATCAAGATTGTAATACCCGTGTGCTTGCAAGTTGCCGTCCTTCGTAGCCTTATGCTACTTTACCCACCATACCTACCCAGGTACAATCATTCTCACCAAGTGGCTATAACCTTCCTAATCTTCCAAGCACCAAGTTTTCCAACGCTTCATATCAAGTCAATCCCATGCAAGACCAATGGAAGAATCTATCTCTGCAAAATCCAACTGGTCACAGAGGTAAGTATTCCACCTATCAATGAAGTTTTAACTATACCATCTCTTTTCAGTCATACTCCCCCACATAATGCATTACATTGTAATGAAATTGTAAGTAAAATATTTGATGATCAAGTATGTCAATTTGATGTTTTATCTGAAAAAGAACATGAAATGGATATAAAGTTAGAACATAATGGAAATCTCATATTAGAATCTAGTTTCGTTCGAAATGTTAATACTACAAATGGTATTAAAAGAGATGAGATATTAACACAAGACTACTATCATGAAAAATCAACAACTAAAGAATCTCCTTCCAACGCTTTGAATACTTCTTCTGAGCAAGATGAACAACAAGATGAGGGATGGACAAAGAAGCATGGTTCATGTTGGCTAGATATCCCACATATGAAAAATTGAATAAGGAAGAAATTGGAAGAATTAGGAGATCTGAAACTATCAGAACTTGTTAAATTACCAACTGGATGTGGGATACATCGAACAAATCAACATGCCTAGATGGATTTCCATGTTTTCTTGGGTAGGATGGAATTGTATTTTAGACATCAGATCATTGTTGAAGAAATAATTACAAGAGATCCCTAGAGTACATATCCACTTGATGAGAGAGATGAAATAGTTAGCATACATAAAAATGATGATGACTCCATTTGAAATGATGAAAGTAACTGTGAGAACATGCCGAGCTCTTCCCTATCATCTGATGAACTTGGTCCTGCAGCAAGATGGATTCAACAACTATGAAAACTTCTTTACCTTGTGGAGATTTGCTTGATGTGGAAAATGAGTTTATCGATGCATTCATAGGTTCTTTCATGATGATCAATAAGGGAGAAACACCCTTTGATGAGTTAACACAAGAAAATGACTCTGCTGATTTGAATAATGAACACATAGAAACTAAGAATAGTGTTATTACGAATGAGGCAACAAATAGATCTCATGGTGAAGGACACAAAGTTGAGTGTCAAATTGATTCTTCAAAGGAGAAAGATCAAATGGATGTTCAAGTTATTCAAGGGCTGCCTAATAATCATTCAGATCAGACTTACCCTTGTCAGGAAAATAAATTGGATCTCAATGCTAATCAAGATACTAACATTGATGAAATTAGTGGTTGGTTGCAGCAAGCTGTGAACGAATGGCAACTCCAAAGAATATCAAGAAAGTGACCAAGAGGTTGTCTCGGAAGTTGAATCCCTTCAACATGACAAAGAGAATGAATGAGGGAGTGTTTTCTTGGTTTTGATTCTGTTTATTCAAATGTGATGTTCAAAGAAAGTCCTTGCTTACCATCCACTAGTGAATTTGATCTTAATAGTGACGAGCTTGACATTGACTTGCACATTCTAGTTGACAATAGGCAGAAACACAAACTGAAGAAATGTTTTCTTGAATTTGATTTTGTTTATTCAAATGAGTTGTTTGAAGACAATACTTATTCACCCTGTATTAGTATTTCTGACATGAATGGTGATGAGCTAGATGCTGATTTTCAAACTCTTTTGGGTGACATGTTTGAAGAGAATGCTGACAGTGATGCTTCAACTCAGGAGGAGGTAGGTTTATGAAGCTTGCAAGCAGACAACATGGGTGATTTATTACTTAGTCCTTCTGAGGAGACCCAGATAATTTGTGACTCGGTGCCCAAGATGAAAGCAACAATGTTGGCACATGACTGTTTGAGTTGCATAATGAACCTTGTTGTAGATGATCCATGTGAGTTTTTCCCTTTTGGTTTACATTCTGAGGTAAGTGGTTCTAATTTCTTGCTGTCTAGAAAGGCTGCCATATCAGGTAAGGAAAATGTTGAGCAAATTGATTTAAAGGTTGAGGAAGTTGATCCTTTAATTGATGATGTATGTACTTTAGGAAGCATGATTAAGATTGATAATCCCTGTGAAGTTAAATACACTAGTCTGTTGTTTGAGCCTAGTGTTGATTGTGATGGGGATATGCGTAAAATTTTTGAACAAAGTTTAGATGTCTTGAATGCTAATGGTACATCACTAACTGATGTCTTTTATATTGACATGCATGTACCAAAGCAAAATGGAGTGGTGTTCCATGAGTTGATACCTCGTAAAGGGGAGATCATACAACATGAGCATGCCACAACAACTGAAGATCTTCTAAATTAGGTGGTGTCTTTCCATTATCCTCTATGTTTTAATGATTTTTAGTTTGATTATGACGTTGGGGATAGTAAAAAGTGTTTGTGGGTAAATCATGACAAGGTTGAGAACCCACAACTGTTAATATTTAAAACCTTATACCATCAGAATGAATTTACTGCACATAAACTTTACATTTCTAAGTATAAAGATAAATTTTCTAGGTTTAGAACTGTACCTAGTAAGTTAAGATGTCTGTACATAATGAAAAATCAGTCGAGTCAATGTACAATTTTTTTATAGTTTTATGTTTGTAGAGCTCAGTTTTAGAGTTAGTTTAGGATTAGGATTGGTTAGTGTTAGATTTTGGTTTAGTTAGTTTTCTTTTTTTTGTTTTGTTTTCTATTGTTTGTTTTGGTTTGTTTTCTTTTGTTCTACTATTTTCTTGTTCCTATGTCCTCTTGTTTTTGTTTTGTTTCTGGGTTTGTCTCTTTCTCTTTTATTTTTGGTCTTTTGTTGTTTGTTTGTTTTTGTTCTCATTTTATGTTTTCATTTTGTTGGTTCATCGTGTCTGTTTGTGTGCTCCTTTATGCTATTCCTCTCGTTTCTTGTCCATTTCTTTTCTTTCTTCTGGGGGGGTTTCCTCTCATTGATAGTAAGAGTTGAGTTATTGTATGCAAGTTATGCTAAAGGGAGAATCTGTTAAGAGTCTGCTATCTGTATTTTCAAACACTTGATCAATCAGTAGCTTTGAAAACTTTCATTTACATTCATCCATCTCAAGTTGGGGAATATTAGCATGAATTAAAAATTGGTACATTATGCAGTTCTGGGGAGTTTTTGAAAGTCTATCACGATTTGCACACCTTAATAAATCCATCAGTTAGTTTACATTAGGTGGGGTAGCTCTATTCCAAGTGAAAAATCTAAAGGGATATATTTATTTCACAATGTCCACCGTGGTTCTCAACTCACTACTTAGGCTTCACTGCTTAAGGATTGAGAGAAACGAGAAATTATACTTCAAAAGAATCAACATCTGAGAAAAATAGAAAAGAAAGAAAAAAAAGAGAAATCAATCAACAAGGGTGACTCGAGTATCTCTACCGGGGCTATAGACGCCTGGATGGAAGTAGAGAGATGCTTAGAGAGAACCAAAGGTATCTCTGTCAGGGCTATAGACGCCTTTCTGGCAGCAGAGCTATGCTCAGGATATCATTGCACATTGGAAATGTAATTCAGAACTACGTAGCTTGGGTAGAGTATTCTCCACTTTGATCACAACAATGCTTATGGAGGGGAATGAATCATTTGCACACACAAACAAAGTTTAGTCTCATCTCAAACCTCTGTCGTGTCCCAGTTTGATTGTGTTTGCACTTCTTAGATTGCCTTGAATGAACATAAACCAGAGATTTTGGGTATTTGGAGGGATACGCATTTTAAAATGTTTTGCACATTTTCCCAGCTGAGTTGCCATTTGTTATGTCTTGCATACACACTCCAACTTTTTCTTGGCAAAGTTGGGGACCCCCTCTTCTTTTCTTCTTTTTGTTTTCTTTGTCTTTGTTAGATCTGGAACTAGATCAAAATTTTTTCCAAGGTTCCTGTTCTTGGTTCCATCCCGATCCCGGTTCCCCCCTTCGTTCAGGTGTCTTCTTGTCTCGTCTCATCTTTTTCTCCATCCTATTCTTTTTTGCTTCATTTTGTCTTTCATTATTGCGTTCATTTTTTTTCGTCGTCTCATTTCTCATCTTTTTGTCCTCACCTCATCGTGTTGTTTGTTTTTTGGGCATTGTTCATTTTTTTTCGTTTCCTTTGTTTCTCTATGTTTGGTTTTTGCGTTGTTTGTTTTGTTCTTTTGTTTTTCCTTCGCTTTTTTTGGTTTTGTGTCTATCGTTGAGAAAATACAAAAAAGTTGTAAAATTGAGAAAATACAAAACAAAAATAGAAAAAAAAGGTTGTAAAATTGAAAACACAAAAAAAATTGCAAAATATGAAAATTTAAATATATATATAATCTTTATTATTATAAATTTTATTATTTTGAAAATCTAAATAATATAAATCTTTTATTATTTAAAAAGATTTATAATGTTTAAATATAAAAATAATAATAATAATAAGGATTATAAATATTTAAAAGGTTTTAAATAAACAAATTTGAAATAAATTTATTTTAAAATTTAAATAATGTAATTCTTTTATAAGATTTATATTATTTAAATTTGAAAAATAAATAAATCTTTTGAAAAATTCTAAAATCATAAAAATCGTAAAAGAGAGGGTAAAAAGTAAAAAAAAAGAAAAGATAAGAAAATAAGTAAATAAAAATCCTTTTTTTTTTGTTTTAGAAAATATTTGTTTAAAGATCTAAAAATACAAAAAAAATATAAATAAAATCTTTTTTAAATAAAATTTTTAGAAAAGATTTGTTAAGGGTAAAGGAGAGTTTATTTTTTTATGCACCAAGTAATAGAAAAGTAAAAAAAAGGGAATGGGAGAAATAAGCCAAAGGAACATGGCATCAATGTTGCAAATTCTAAGAAAACAATCCCGCCCTCGCAGCCTTATCAGAACCGGACCCAGGGAGAACTCTGAACTGGATACAAAAAAGTTTCTCATTCTAATTTGGTTCAACTTCTGCCAGTTTCTTGTCTTAATTTGGTTCTGCCTCCACCAGTGTACTTCGTTGTACTTCGTTACACCCGACCAATAATTTGGTTCCGCTTCCGCTAATGTACTTCATTACACCTAACCAACAATGGTTCTCGTTCTGCCTGGTTTTGTTTTCATCCCACCTCTGACACATTGCAAAGAAGGTCAGAACTAGGGCGAGTGCACAGGTACTGGATGAAGTCAAATGTCTGGTTCTATCTTCATCCCACTCCTGCCCCTAAGGAACTCCAAACCTACCAATGCAGAGATGTGGAAGAATATGCCACAACTAGCAAACCATTTGACATAGTGCCTCAAAGAAATTTGATCTCTTGGAATGCAGTGATTGCAGGTGATGCACAAATTGGATTTGTTAAAAAAAGGTAATCAGTAAGAGGGGAAGTCGATTTTCCCACCCACAGGCAACATGCTTCTTACCCATGGCCAAAGTGGATGAAAGAATGAATGTGTACAGGGGACGTCCATTGAAGCTTAAAGCAAGGGAAAGTTTCATCGGGTAAGGAACTCCATTCCACTGCAACAAAGGTGAAGACATGCATGCAAAATGTGCAAACATAAATAAAGCTAACTGTTAAAAAGGCTTTTAAAACTTTCAAGCTAGTGCACAAGGGATAGAGGAATTTGGTGAGATATTGGAAGTTGCCATTGCTCGAGCATGCATACAATAGTGTGGAAGCGCATGAACTATTGAAATAATACTTCAATGAAATGTGATCTTGTGGCATGCAATCATTGTTGATATGCACAAAATGCATCGGTTGGACAAGACAACAAACTGTTTGAAAAAAGGTCTCAACGATATGAAATGAAAAATGTACAAATATAGACAAAGGGAGGTAAGTGAACTATTTGATAGAACACCTCAAGGTTGCCACTGCATGGACAATGCAAACATAGCTAGAGGGAAGAGCATGGACAATGCACACACACTGCAAAATAGATCGAGTATCATCAATGAAATACAATGTTTTTAGAACCAAGCAAATATGGATGCATACAAAATGTGGAAGCCTGGGCAGAGATCGAGTTAGCAATTTGAGGAAGAGAAAACACCTCACTAGCACTCTCCAAGTTAGAGCCAAAATGGAAACTTCTGATTTGTATCTAATGGCTTGGCAAAAATGTACGCAAAATGGAGAAACAAAAATGGATGCATATGAATAGCATAGGCATGGCTGCAAACCGCTTGACGAAATGCCTCAAGAGGTGCCATCTCATGGAAATAAAATGGATCGGCGCTGCAAGGTGAGGGAACAATAGGGGTGCATAATATGAACTACACAAGGAAACACATGGAAATTGTGTAAGAATAGACATGACACATCAAATTTTTGATAGAGTGCTCGGTAGACACGCATGGAAAATGAGGAAACACAAAGTGGGAGCTTTAAAAACAGGGCATTGACACCCATGGAAGCAGGACAAGGTAAGTGAACTATTCGACAAAATACCTCTAGAATTCATGATTACATGATTATGCATGAAATAAATTTATTGAAAAGGCTTAAAAAAAAAACTTTGAAGTAAATGCAATTGGCAGTGGTAAGGTCGAATCCCACAGCTATTGCCAACATCCTCCATACCCACAGCCAACAAGAACATTCAAAGCATAGACACGGTGTAGAACTATTTGATGGACTACCTCAGAGAAATGTGTGTCATGGAATGCATTTGATTGCAGAGAAGATAAGGTGAAGCATAGACAAGGCATGCAAAATTTTAGATGGAATGCCTCAAAGAGTGACACTGCCCCACGCATGGAATGGAAATGCTACATAAGTTTTTAAAAAAAATTTCAAAGCAAATGCTATTGGCCGATGTAGAGCCAAATTCCATAGTATTTGTGGACATTCTCTTGCTTGTGCCCTAATAGAAGCTTTAGAAGAGAGAATCGATTCCCATTAAAGCATGAAAGCAATAAGGATTTTGTCAAGTGTTATAGCTGTAAGCTACCTTGATGAGTATACCCACTCTAGAGAAAAGAAGAAATGGGTTAAGCATGAACTTAGCATGAGATTTGATCTTCCCTTGCCTTCAGTTTCTTTTAGAGATCCATTGCATTGTGGTAAAACAAAATTAACATTCTCAGATCTAGTTAACAATGGCGTGGAAAGATTTTGTGCAGACAAGCTTTTGATTTCATCAAGAGAGGTAAATTTTAGCAATGGTATTATCTTTAATGATGACGTTAATTTTTCAGCGAGGGATGAAGCCCATGAGAAATGATTAGATGTTGTGAAGATTGGAAATGATGGTTTTGTGACTACTGAATTTGTACATAGTCAAAAATAGTGTTTATGATCACAAACAGGAGTAATGTAGAGATTCTCAAGTTGACTTGGCAAGTAGAGTTCAATGGCAGGGAAAGTGCTAACTGAGGGGACACTTTGAGATTCCAACTTATGTGAAGAATTTTTTTTTTTTAACCTCACAGGAAAGAGTGAGGTTAGACACAAAATTTTTTAGTTATGAAATGTTATGGGGTGGACCACTTTGCCATAAGTGGTTTGTAGTAAAGTCACAATCATATTTTATGAGAGATCCAATGATAATTTGAATTGGAGATTAATGCCTTATGGTTTGCACACAATGTTTAATTAGAATAGAAAATTATATTAGAAAACCTTCTAATAATGGATATGGTGAATATGATGCACATCTCAAAGCAGGTATTGTCTAGGTTTGTGAAGCAGAGCTATGAGGATATTGATTTTAAAGTTTGCATATTCAACATGCATATGAAACATCAAGACATTGAAACCATGCACAAATTAACGTTATTTTATTTTAATGACATTAATTTAAAGGAAGTATTTAATTGTTATTTCAGGTCATAGGGATAAAGAGTTTTATCCAATGAATTTTATTGAAATAATTAATTAAGGTTCAAAATTGGTTAATTTGTGGTGATAATTAAGTTCTATTAATTGATTAATTTTACAAATTAATTAAATGTGTTTGATGTCTGGTAGATACTTGGAAAATGTAAATGATAGTGATTTGCAAAATTGACGTGTACAAAGAGAGGATATTTTTTGAAAGATCTTTGAACTGGACTGAACATGTGGTCGGCCCATTTGAAGTAATTTCTAGAGAAAGAGATGCTGATTTTATGAAATGTGCAAAAGGGGAACTCAAAGTCAGATCATAAATTGTAATTGTAACTGAAGGATGGAGTTGTTAACTGAAGCCAAACTGGAGAGTGGAGTTTGAAACGAAAGCTCATTGAAGTCAACAAAAGTTGCGAACATAAATTTGTCTTGGTGAAGAGTTTAATATGCACAAAAAGCTACAACTTTTTGATGTTTCAGTTTATGGAGGAAATTATGGGATTTGAGGCTATTAATTGTAATATTTTCTCACATTATAGGGGTGAGACACTTAGGAAAAAAAGTTAGAATTTTTACAGTTTAGCTTATTAGAGTTTTACAGTAGGATAGGTGATGCATTTTTTTTTATTTTCTTAGTTTAGATGGAGATAATTTGAAGACAAAGGTTTCTGTACATTGGTGATCTTGCCAAATTTGTAAATGCTGCTTATCTATTTCATTGATAGTAGAAGCAACCAGACTTAAACTTGCTTTAAGTTATGCTCCAGAATGATGTTTTTTTTATTAATCATTTGATTTGGAAAGATTCAAGGAATGGATTTCTATCTTTTTTTTTGTTTGAATGATGATTTGCAACCTGCCATTAATGTGTTCACTGTGAATGAATGACTTTGTATTTGTTACAAGTTGATTTGTTCTACAGTTTGGTTTAGGAATTCCTTGGAAAGTAATAGGTCTGATTAGATGAATAAATCAACATTCTTTTCTTTTTGTCCCTAATCTATCTTTTTCCTTTTCTATATAACCCCTTGTTAGAGTAGGTTTAGATAGAAGTTTGATCTTACAACAATCAAATGCTCAATAACTAGCAGGCCCCTTGAACATTACAATTACATTGACCATTGAGCAATATCAACACAGTTGAGAACCAACTACCAGGATCTTGGGAGTTAGATTACTATATGTTGTCTTTCTTTTTTAGGAGAAATATAATAGAGATATTCTGTTTAAATGTTTTTGTGCTTTTTTGACCATCAACAGAGTTGAAAGCACAGGTGGCGGATCTCACCGCCTATATTCAGCAGTGGACTTCCTTGGAAGAAGAAACCCAAATGACATCTTATGTGCCCTTGCTTCTCTCCCAGGAAGAACTCACCAAGATGGAGAAAATGAAGAATTGGACCAAGGTTATTGTAGATTGGTTCCAATAGGTTCTTTACAATGGTGAAATGGGCATAGGCCACACTACCTAAACGACCAATAATTTTTAAGATGTGTAGAAGTAGCTACAGGGAATAGAAAAGATATGTTGCCAGTTCATCGAGCTATATAGGATCACCTATCCTAAGCTCAAGGCCATTCTCAAGATGTCCGAGAAAACATGGGAGAAAGAACTGGCACTCCTCAAAGATGATCACTGGCTAGTAGAGACATGGAAGATTGGCCTAGATCATAGGAGGGACGTCCTAGAGAGAGTGTTCCATGAGGCTGAGCTTGATGTTGAATGGGTCAAAGAGCATATAATGGACAATGAAGACTATCTTAAGTTCATGACGAACCATGAGATGCCTACCATGGAGCTGGATCTAGAAAAGATTAGGACATTCTTCCACAAGAAGATGGAGTAGGGGGCAACATATACGTTAACATTAGATTTCATGGACTTCGCTGCAAGAGCATTCACCTAGTCAGAGTAGGTAATCAAGGCCATGCCAATGTGCACAAAAAACTAGGCAAAAATCATTGGTAAATCCAAGAAGCTGACCTTCCAAGTTCTTCAATCTGGTATCATGGAGTGGGACAAGCTTCAAACACTAATTGGGAAATTTGTGGAGTATGCCACCCTTCAAAAAAGTGAAGGAAAACTAATGATTGATGATGAGTTTCTGACAGTATAAGCTAGAAAAGATGGCAGTAATTAGAAGAAAAAATGCTATAGTTTGAGAGCCACTACAAGACAAAATAGGAATGAGACAAAAATGTATTTTATATTAATATATTTTTGGGGTAGGTGAAACCCTAATGTAAAATGAATCTTGGCCACACAATGAGAGTAAATCCTAGCCATTTATTTCACTTTTGGGAAACTATAAACAGGGGTCTCCTCTCATTTTCAAAGAGAGAGTTGAGTTGTTGTGTAAAGACATGGTGCATAAATTTCAATACAATTTCATTGCTTTTGGTGGATTCTTGTGTTTCTCACATGTTGCATTATTCATCTTCTCAAAGTTGATATATTTATATAGATTTAGTTTGCTATTCTAAGTACTTTAAGTTGCTTTAGTAGTTTAGTTCATGTTGTACATTGATGTTGAAGAATGTTATTGTGTTGATGCTTTCCATGTTCATGCTTTATGCTAGTTATCGATGATGAACAATATTTTAAAGCTAGTATGAATATTAATTCATTGCTGCACTTAAAATTCATCTTTTATTCATGGTTTATGGTGAATGAATAGTTGAAAAATCTATAGACCTTAGAAGATAGAACTAGTTTCATGAGACTATATGTTTCTAGGTTAAGTGGAACTCAATTTTAGGAGGGCTATCCACTGTAGCATCCTCCATTGTCACTGTTCATCATTAGTTGCAGGTCTAGCAACTCTTACCTCCCTTTTCCATTTTGACCTTTCTTTCAAATAGTAGTTAAGACAAAGTTCCAACATCATTGTAAAGCCAAATTTGATGTTGAACATGGAGTTTTAGACTACTGCTTTGAACTTGTAACAATTGCATCTCATTTCCTGAATCTCATAAACTCCATTTGAAGATCCAATTCACCTCCAACTTAGTAAATTGTCCATGCCCCTTGTGATTACCAACAAATCACATCAATTGACTAAGTTTTTTTTGCAAGTCATGACCTGACACCCAAGAGACCTTGGGGTAATTTTCTGCAACTTGTTTGTAGAAGGTTGCCTTTCAAGAGAGGTAGTGCACTTGTGTGCTGCCTATGTTGAAAAGTGCAAAAAAACCCATCAACAAAATCTTTTTACAAAGATGATATGGAAGAATTTTCTTTGCATGAGGAATGTAATAATATTTATGCTCATGAGGTTTTTCTTGTACAAGTGAATGAACAAATTCCATGTGATGGTTACCTGGAGTGCAATCCATTCATGTAAAAAATAAAGCATGATAGTTTTGTAAATGATGGTGAGTTTGAAGACAATAATGTATGTGTTCAATATCTTGAGCCTAAGCACAATATTTAAAATGATGAAAATTGTGGTACTAACCAACAGGTTTAGGTCCTAGTTGTTCTTGATTATCTATATGAAGCAAAGATGAAATATGCTAGTTTTGTAGCAAAAATGGACATGATTGTGTTTGACGAAGAATGTATTGAGGAGGAAAGGGATGAAGATGCTTGTTTAGTGACTTGTGAACAACAATCAAATTATAATGAATCTTTCACATTTGAGTCAACATACTTATCAATGGATGAGGTACATGAGTGCCTTGTTGACTCTATTAACTTTGAGTTATTTGAACCATCCTTTGAAATTTTTTTCTTTGAGTTAAATGATGATTTTAAACATGAATCAAAATATGTTACTGAGCCTAAAATGGAGGTATTCTTTGATGCATGGGATGTTATCAGTAATGGGGTTTGTGGTAATGACCCTAATCTGAATAAGAGTAAAGATGATATGGGTTTTGATGAATCAATTTTCTAGGGTAGCTGAGCATGTGACAATATGATTGGTTCACATTGATCTGATGAATGTGAACACCAGTTTGAAAAGATGCCTATGTATGAAAACTTCTTATTCATCACTCAAGATAAATGTTTATCTAGCATGGTTCAGAAATCAAGGGATGACTCTAAGATTTTCTATGAAATTTTTATTAACCCTAAGTTATCAAAAGTGGAATTGCAATGTAGGTTTAGGGGATCAAGACATATGTTCCTGGGTGAAGATCTTGAACAAAGTGTCTATGAGGGTTTTTAGTTTGATGTGTAAAATGAATTTGTTGTCAACCCTTATGTTGTTAATGATCAAATGGATTATGAATACATTAAGTTCCCAGTGCAGTTGGGTGAATATGCAGTGAAATATGATTGTGAATTGAATGAGGTTGAATATCATATAGCTCATGAGTTTCACTTGAGGTCTGAATACAATTTTCAAATGGACAAGCTTAATAATGAAAATGGAAAGTTTAGGCACATGGAAATCATGGATAATTGCAATGGGTGTAGTAGGATTAGTTGGTGGGAAATTCATGGCAGTGTTTTCGATCTAGGCCTAGTGCAAACAACAAAAACTAAAGTTTTTGACAGAGGTAGAGATTGGTTCAAAGTCTTTAGGAGCCCGAGGCCACCAATTTAAGCTAAAGCCTATTAAATTGCAAAATATAGGTTGAAATATTGTATATCAGAAAAGGCTTCTGAGAAAGTTTGAGGAGTTCACATTATACAATCTTGTAAATTTTTTATATAGGTGTGTTTGCTTTGATCTGGTTCTCTTGCCTTGTCCTAGAAGGTCCTTGGTTTTTGTTCTCTATGGTCGATCTGCTTCACCTGAGATTCTTGGATCTCAATCTATTCTAGAAGAACAAACATCCTCAGTAGGAGCCACTGATGGAACCCTTGAAAATGCTTTGTGTTCCATTTCTAAATTCTATAAAATTTGACTTACTTCATGTCTGTGGGCTTAGGGTTTACTCTATTGTTAGTGCCTTAGGGTTAAATTTGTTAACCCTTCCTAAATAACCCTTGAGTCTATTTCCTTGTTAGCGTTATAATCCGTTGTTGATCCCTTACCGCTGTTTACTAGTTAGTTAAGTTGTCTTATGACATCGAGTGCATTCTATTACTGGACCCTAAGTCCTAATGATCCAGACTATTGCCTGTCGCAGTAAAAATATTTCCTTATATTAATATGGGTTGATGTTCTTTGAAATATTTTGTTTGGGCCCAGGATCGAGTTTTAATCTTTTTCCATGGTTTCCTAAGGTTTTAAACTTAATTATTATGTCCCCATCCATCGTATGCCTAGGGGTACCTCCTTTTATGAACTAACTTTTGGCATGTGCAGATTTATGGTTTTATGATGACCATTCGATCATCAGAAGTAGATCATGGTCTTTCCTGGTGGCCTCACTCTACTTTATTTTTCATTTAAATATTCCTATGGGATGGTAGGAAAGCACCAAATGACCTCTTCATTGGTAGGCCCAACTCTTTTGAAAGGTCAACGGGTGATGAATTGGTAAGATCAATGGCGACTATTTGGTGATGTGGCTTCATCAGGGCTGCTCCCCGCCACCCCATGCGGGAACCACTCATGCCTCTCGTTTCTCAGGGGGAAGTGAGAAACTAGCATGTGGAGAAATCTAAAGGGAAGGAAAGACATTAGTAAAGGAAAAATATTAACAAAATATTGCTATGAGGACATAAGGGATAAGATGTGTGCCATCAGAAATAATTTCTTTGGCACGTGTTCAAGATATGATGAAATATTTTTGATCTCAGCCATCAATTTTGTCAGAAGATTGAACACGCGAGTTGGTGTGTTGCATTAAAGCAAGCATGAGTTGACGACTTGAGATTTAATCTTGACCATCCCCTGCTAGACTATTGTTGTCATTTGTAAGCTAATTAATTCCCATGAGCAAGTGGGAAATTTGACAAGACAGGCTTGCTTTAATGCTAAGTGGATGATGGAGTGTGTTGATAGGGTGGATGCTTATCCACATGGGTTTTTTTTATTGGACCAAGGAAACAAATGCATGCAGTTAGTTTTTTCAAGATTAATTGATATGATTCATATTATATGTCAATCTATCTCACCATGTGATCAACGATGGAGATTCAAAATTGAGTGGTTTCCGATCAGCTTGCTTGCGCATACCTTCTTTGAACATTAATGGCTACATGCTCCAGTTTCTCTACTTAATGTGGATCGTTTGTTGTTTTATTTATCCATTTTGTAGCCATTGAGAATTGAGAAATTGGTTTAGAGCTAGAGAAGAAGCGTGTGAGTCTAAGGCAAGTAATTGCAGAGATATTAAAGTAATTGTCTGAAGTAAGTAGGTGTTTATACCTAATTTTTTCCATTTATGAAATTGTTGGCTTGTGAATTCAAAATTCTTGGGGTTGGTGAGGGCTTCAATTGCTTGCAATTTCCACTTAGATTGATAATAATTGCATAGGTCTTGGGGTTTTTCTTTGAAAATTTTAATTTGAGAACAAACCAATGAGTTTTTCCTATAAGTGAAGGTTTTCTAGCTCTTATTTCATTTTATGTGAAAATGAATAAGCCTTGTGAGTCTATCCAGCCAGTCAGGGATCTAGGAAGATTATTATACTTGAGCCTTAGGAGGACACACCGAAAATTGAACAAGAAATACCTAGAGCTTCTACAAAGCTAAAGGAGAAGAGGAGAGCCTGTAAGAATTATGTGAAGGGTGGTGTTAGGAGAACTTACAACCTAAGGAGTAGGTTTTTTGTTCATAAATAGGGTGAATTTGGTGGGAAATTGGATAAGTATTGGGAGAAGAAGAAGAATAAGTACCACAAGGCTTATGATTCTTATATGGCGAGGCACAACTCTACCATGGAGGATTCAGTTGGTCCTTTGAGCAATGAAGGAGATACTGGGCTAGAGTATGCCTAGTACCTTGTCACACTGGCATGCCAGGAATATTTTGATGTGGGAGAAGTAGTGGCTTCTCTAGTTCCAGCAAGAATACGAAAGGGGTGTTCCTACTCTGATTCTAAAGAATTAGAGTAGCACCTTGGTTATTTTTTTTGTTTTTGATGACATCGTTGCCACAGCAATGGGCTCATCCTCTTCAATGAATTTGTAAATTTTTGTCTTGGGTGCTGTCATGGAGAATCTTCTTTGGTTGATGTGGATGAGAGATTTTGGTGCTGCTGCAATGATGAATGATTCCTTTTGGAAGGCTGGTTGGTCTTCTTCAACAAACTATATTGGTTTTGTCTTTTGATTTTCCCCCCACTTTGCAATAAGCAAATATAACTGTTTGGGGAAGTTTCAAAAATTGAAATGAAATTAAGTGTCAAATGTAAATGTGACTAAAATGGTAATTTTTTTTTATGCTTGTTGCTCCCATGTTTCTATAAATGGGATTTTAGGGCCAGTTATAGGGGTTCAAATTTTGGATCTTGGGTGGTCTAGGTTAGAAAATTGAGTTTGTGTGAGAGCAAGTTGCAAATTCATGCACACATAATAGTATCAAGTCTATGGTATAAGCTAATTTGTAATAAGCTTAATTAGTTTTACAATAGCAGTAGCATACAAATGAAAATGCAAGTTCGAAAGCACATTATCTCCTATGTATTTTATCTTCCAAATTATAAATGAAATGATTAAGGATATTTTTGTTTATCTCCAATTGTTTTGGTTGAATGAGTGATTTTATTTCTACTTTGGTTTAATGAACTGATTAAATGCTTGAATAAGATCACAGGTTTGTGAGGGAAGATTATAGGATTTCTAAGTAGTCTTTCTTTTTTATGCAGTGAGTTGAATATTGTAATTCAATGTGTCAATAGTCCACAAATGCTGAGTGTGAGTTGCTAATGTATGACAGATTATTACAAGTGTGACTTCGTTACCCGAAGATAAAGCACTAGTCTATTTGTTTGGTTATCTTGATGTAAATGAATTAGTCTTGTGCCTAACCAAGAGCTCAAAATAAGAATGATAATCCTTTAAACACCTTCAATTACAATGTATAATTTTGAGATATCACTTAATCCTTGCTTTAGATAACAATTCGCTTAAGGGTCAACCAAATCCTTGATGGATTTTATCTATTAGCACTTCATAGGAATATATCTATTTGTTCAAATGCTCATGATAAAATGGCAAAGGAATATCATATGAACATAATAAGGATCACCCTCCTAGGTTTCACAAAGCCCAAAGAGTAGAAGTAAGGGCCTAGTAATCCTTGTTTGTTTCCAATCCTTACCTATGCTTATCATTGCATTGTGGAAAATTCATAGGCATTGGGTGAGATCAAGCTTGGTTCTAAGAAAATAACCAACAATAGGAATGATAATTGAATGTAAGCTATGATGAATGATTAAAATGCTACAACTCGCCACCCTTCAATGCTTGCCTTGAAGGATTGAAGTCATACACATCACCTCAAGGATTTGAATCTTTCTTTGTTTGAATGCTTTGGAGACCTACAACAAGGGTTATCCTTCACAAAACATGAACATGAACACAAACATAAACTCACATAGAATTTGACATGATTTTGGATCTTGAATTTTTGTAACAATGCTCTAAAATGCTACTCTTGACTTTCTCAATAGTGATCTTGATTATAAGTTTCCCAATAGTTTTCTAGATTGCTCTTGTTGTTAGATTTCAAATGATAAAATAAATAGGTATATATGTGTTTATCCAAAATCCAACAGTTAATATTTATATCTTGGATGTTAAAATTTCACCAATAACATATTTAGATTTGGGTCTTGGCTAAGGAGGGGTACCCATTTTCCCATGGGTGAATGGGTCTTGGCCCAAATTTCTAGGATGCTTAAAGTCAAGGGTAAATTAATGATTGGATGTATTTATTCAATGCTTGTCCTCCTTTGAAAAATGATAAAAATTAGGCTTTGGAATGCATAATTTGGAAAATTAGAAGCTTAATTAAGTCCAATAAACTAGGGGAACAAAATATAATGTGAAATTGTTAAGGTATACAATTTTCGATACTAGATTTAGCCCTCACTTTAGTAAGAGTATGAACTTACACTTAGACTCACACTAAAGTAGAGAAAAATATGTCAAGAGGGGTCCAATTGTCCAAATTTTAGAGAGATAGGATGAAAAAGATCAAGGGGGTCACCAAGCCCCTAGGATCCAAGATCCTAAGGAAAACCATCATACACAAAAAGGAACACACATGTATGATATGCAGCAAGACAAGATATGCAAACATGCAATGTCACAGTAAATGCAAGGAAAAAGAAAAAAAAGGGGGGTATGGGCTAACAAGCTATATTATACTAGTGGCCATGCAAACGTGTCCTTGAATCACACAATAGAAAAGTATGATATTTTCTAGGTGAATCACAAACAGTAAGACACAAAGGCTAGTGAGGACTTTTTTTCACTAGGTGAGCTCCCAAAACATGTAACAAAATGAGAAACATGAACTAGGTCTACAAGGTGTGACCATAGCCATACCAAGAGTTATACTCCTTGATAACCTTGATAAAGTACTAAAAAAAATGACCAAAGTGCTATTTCAATGCTACACTAAGTTCAACCCCTATGAAAAGAGTGATGCCAATAAAATGTCAAATTTCAATGCATCACTAAGTTCAGCCCCTGTGAACAAAGTGAAGCAAAATAATTCAAATATATGCCCCCAATTTAAAGAAATTGCTAAACACCATGCCGTGAGCAATTAATTTAAAGTAGAAAAATGAGAAATGTCATGTGAGAAAGGATCACAAGAGCTTATATTTTGAAATCCCTATGTCAATGATGTGTTTCCAAATAAACTACATCATGATAAGGGGTTGCCCCTAGAATATAGGGAGGTACACTAAGGGATCCATGCGTCTGGGGTTAGTATTCATATTTTTTATAATGATATAATATAGCTTGGAACTGACATCATTCTCCAAATACTCATGGAACAATGAACACAATGGAAGAATGAAACATAGAGAGAGAAGACACAGGATTTTGGGTCAAAATGGAAGGACCTAAATGTCTCAAAATTTTGCATCATCCCCAAAAGGAAAACACAAGAAACAAAAACAAAAGATAAGGTTTACGACATATAGAAGAATGAAGATGCAAATAGAATAATGCCACGACATGTTTGTTTCCTTTGTATCCTTGTGCCAATAGAGTGACAAGGGTCATCCAAAGAAAACTTACAAACATAAAGACATGCCAAGCTTCACAATATGATAGATCACATTAAATGCAAGAAAACAAAAAGAACATAGAAAACAAACACACAAAAGAAGTACTTCACATACAAGCTGACCTAGAGTAGGTCATTCACATCCCAATCTTTTTCATCATTGAAGGAAGGTGGAAAACTAGCCAAGGGGACTACAACAAGTGTTGTACGAGGATCATCACTAGGTTCAACACGTGGTGGGTCACTCTCATCAGGAGGATCATCACGGTTTCCCCCATATAACTTTATAGAAGTGGAAAATAACAAATTCAGATCACTATGCACTTCTTCATCAATTTTAGCAATCTAGTCATCATTATCCAAATTGATCAAAATATGAGGTTTTATGATTATTGTGTTTGATTTTTTTTGTTTCACCTCTTATTTTTGTTCTATGTCTTGTTTTGGTGAAAGTTGTATTTCTTCTTGAGTTGTTTGCATAGGTCTTGGTTTATTCTTTTCTTCCAATTGATGAACAATAGAACGATGTCTGTACCTATGGTTTTTAGAATTTCAATTTCTTCTTGCATGGTTTTCAATTTGTGATTGGGTAGGAGCAGGTTTCTTGACCATCGGTTTCTTTTCTTCCCTTAAGGGAGGAACCAAAGGGACCACTGGGGGTTGGGTAACCACTATATCTTTAGGTCTATATACTTGTTTTATCTTCAGAGGCACAAAGGGAATCATCTTATTGTCTCTTAGTCTCTTATAGGAAATGGATGAAGGAATTGTAATGTATTTATTGTGGTTACTTGGAAGGGTTTTTGGCTCAATCACAGGTTCATAAATATTAGGCTGGGGGAGAAGGAAAAATCATGGATCTATCAGACTTAGGAATATTGATAAGAGATAACTCTACTATGTGCTTTTCCTTGAAATTTTTAAATGGCTTGAAAAAGAAATCTTCACGAGGCTTTATAGGTTCCATAGGTTCAGACCAAAATAAATCCAATGAAAAATTCCATCGGGAAGAAAAAGGATTGAACCTGCTATTATGTACTGTAAATATCTCATTTTTGAAGGGGAACTTTATGCACTTGTGAATAACTGATAGGTTGACATTCATGGAGTGTAGCCATGGATAGCCTAGCTTCACACAGAATTGGTAAGATGTTGGGATGATGGAGAGTGACATATTCAATTATTTTGGTCCAAGTTTTAATGGAAGAGTGATCAAACCTATCATAGGATGAGAAAAACTATTATATATTTCTATCCATGCTTTTGATTGTTCATAAAAACCTTGATAAAGTTCATGTACAAACAAGAATTCCTTGGTGATCACATTTTCTACAAACATAGGATCAATAAGTATCCTGACTGTGGGCTTATCATTAATTCATTCGGCGATATAGATAGGACCATCGGGTGCATGTATAGATGCATCAATATGTGTGAAAGGAATGCTAGGTAACAAAGTGGTTTGGTCCTTATGAGGTTGAACATCTATGAGAGTTACCATGACATGTAGATCATCATCATTCTCACTCTTATCATCATCATTATCATCATTTATATCCTCAATCTTATCAAAATTCATCAAATCATTCTTGACTTCACTAGCTTTGACAAAGTTAGTTGAATGATTTTGCATTGGGTTGGTGAAAATTTGCAAATTTTGGTTAGGTGGGGAAACTCACTTATTCCCCTTTTTATTAACACCTTCCACCTAGATATGATTGGAATTGATGAGGTCCTGTACTTGATGTTTAATATGCATGCATCATTCTATGTCATGTCCACTTTGTTGATGATAATGACAAAAGGCGTTTGGGTTACAGGGTGAGCACAAGATCATGGGGGTCCAAAAAGTGGTGATATGACAAAAAGTGGTTGATGAATTTTTTATCCAAATTTGATGAAACAAAAAGGTTTTATTGAGAAAATTATCATCTTTCCACCAATATAAGATGTTCCTTATTTTAAATTTAATAGATAATTATTCTCATTTTTCTACATGTATTATGACTAAAGTCATGATTGATAGGTTAATTGAAAAATATCTATAATTATCAAATGTTTCCACATTTTTTAAATCTAAAAGATGTGAGACATTCTATGCATCCCATACTATAAAATAAGAAAGAAAAATTGAATTTCCTAAATTTTTGACCAAGTTATAGTGGTTAGACAAACAAGTTTTAATATTTTTAAAAATTTATAATAAAAATTTCATAACTAATTATTTACTTGCAAAAATATTACAAAAATAGTGGTACATCTGGGCATGTGTCCTCTACTTATATTAAAAGTTTTTTTTTTAAAAAAATTGTACTTAGGTTGGTCAGACATACTCCTACTTTTTTTTTCTTGAAAATTTAGTACTACTACATTGAAAATTCAAATTTTTACCAAATAGATTTTTTTTTTTCAAAAAGGGACTAGTATCTTAGAGACTACATTCAATTTTCTATAAATTTTCTCTTACATATATTTTCGAATTATGTTAATGGGTAAGTGCACCAAGATGGTTCCCAAAAGGGGGCTTAAGTGGCCACTTTTTTTCTGAAATCAAGAAATGTTGACCTTGGATGTGAAATTGAGGATAGTTACACTCAAAATTTTGAGATGGAACAAAAACAAGGATTGAAGTGCTCTAAGTCTACTTTCTAAACTACTAATTTATTTTGAAAATGGTTGAGATTAAGGGGTTCAAAGGATGTACAAAAAATTGGTGTTGTTTTGTCGAGGAAAAACATAACATAGCAACTGCTTATGCACGACCT
>VDFB02256132.1:153838495-154016488 GCA_007258455.2 Sequoia sempervirens | reverse complement strand
CTTGTTTTTGTGATCTTGCAACAAAGATGACAACTTTTCAATCTTGTCAATTTTGCAACTTTTAATCTCCACTTGACCTTGAACCTAAAACTTGCAATCACACATCAAGGAAGAAGAAATTATTTTGATTGTTAGTGAATAAGGGTTTTCCTTGGTCAAACCTTATTTAGGTAATTAAACCTTATGATGAAACAATGAAACATGAACATGAAACAAAGATACCTTGGATGAAGTCTTGGAATGTAAATCAACAATCTAACATGAAGTGGCTATGAGGAATGTAGATCTTGATCTTGAATTGGATGTGAAACAATGCTTGAATTGGATCTTCAATGCTACATCAACACATAAGATCAACTACATTCATGATGCACTATGACTTTGACATGATGATATGACCTTTAATTGTTGCAATGAAATTTTTGACATTTCATGCACCCCTTTGATGTCCCATCACAAATATTCGATATGAAAAATCCTACATGGTCCATCTTGCATGAATTCTCCTTGAAGGTTTCCTAAATTTGGCTAAGTCCTATAATTTTGGCTTTTCAAGCTATCTCTTACTCGCTTCCATTTATTCTTCTCCATCGCTCCCTTCCTTCCCCTTTTTCTTCTAAGTCTTTTGGGATTCGATCTTCCTTCTTCCCTCATCCCTCTCCTCTTCCATTTTTTATTTTCTCCTTTCGGCCTTCGACCTTCGGTCTTACCTCTTCCCTCTTCCCTTTCCTCTTCTATCCTTGCACTTTTATTCTTTGACCTTCAAACTTCAACCTTAACCCTTCACTCTTACCTCTTACCTTTTACCTTCTTTAGGTAAGAAGTAAAGCTTCCTCCCGACCTCCAACCTTTGGCGGTATAAGGTCCGACCTCTAATTTTTGGAGGTAATCCCTTTCCATGAAAATGTTTTTTCAAATTCGACAAAGTGTCGAATGCTTTCGGCTTTTAGGGGTAAGGCTTATCCTTTACCTTCGATTTCCAGAGGTAAGCTTTCCCTCTTACTCTCGATGTTCCCTCTAGCCTTCATGGTTTCACTTCCTCCCTTCTTCTAAGGTATGCGGTAAGTAGTAGGGCCAACTCCCAAAGCCCAACCTCCGATGGCCCGACACTGATGTGCATAAGTATGAAGTAAGTTGTATGGATGACTCCCGACATCTGACGGACCGACACCCAACATTTGAAAAACACATTTTTGGGGATCTAAACGATTTTTTTTCAAATGCTTGCAAAGGTGCTTTTTCGGGCCCGACACCCCAACCATCCTGCGTTTTGATGTGTTTTCTAGGCAACATTTTTTAGGCTCAATTTGAATTTTGAGAGCTCGGATCTGCTTCCTGGGCTTCAAGGATGACATTTATTGCATCCCTCACCTTGTGCAGGTGGATTTCATGGGAGCCCATGCTCATTGATTACTCTTTGAAGACTTCTTGGCAGATCTATGCCCTAATCATGTTTTTTCATGAAGAGCTCCATTCTTTCACCCCACAGTCTTTTTGCTAACCCTAGTTGGGGTTAGGGTTTGACTTGCGTTTCTCAGTTATAGCTGATCTATAAAAAAAAATGTATTCATTTTCATGGTTCTTCCTTTGGGCTCCTCTCATAGTTTTCTTTTGCATACATTGCATCTTGCATTCTGCCATTGTAAGGTCTAGCTTTTATGCCTCATATCAAAAAATATTACTATTATCATAGGTTTTCTTGCATATTTTAGTAAAAATATCTTACCTTCATGTCTAAATTCTTGTTTTCACTGATTTGTTGATATTTTGTACAATCTAAAGTAAAGAAGAAACACATTTCTATCTTGGTACATCACCTCATATTTCATTTCATGTTCTCCTTCTATCCCTTTTCCTCTGTGTTTGTTAGATTAGGGTAGTAATATTTTTTCATGTGTTGGGTTAGACCAACACATTTTCACTTAGCTTAGAAGAGGAAGCCAGCTTTCTCTAAAGATTCAACCTCATTCATGCAAGGTCCCACACCTTGAGGTTGTTTTCATTGTGTCATTAGAACACTGAACTCTTGTTTAGTAGGGTGTAGTTTTATGTGACAATAGAAACCTTGATAATCTACCCTTGAATACCTTGTAATTTCTCTTGAAGTGCTCTATAAGGTTCTTGTGAAAGTACTCTTGGTTTCTTATGAGGATCTAGGATTAAACTAAGTGAATTAACCTTATATTTATACGTATCTTAAGATTTAATCCTGAAATTCAAATAACACAAGATGACATCAAATCTAGGATTTGAAGTCACTAAAATATTGCGACAAATAAGTTCAAAAAGGGGTGTCCTAGGTAAGGAGTACCCATTTTCCACCTTAGGTGAATGGGTCCTAGCACAACTTACTAGGGCCAAGTTTTGGGGAGGTGAAATAATGTGTAAAAAGGGGGTCCTAGGACATATTGAGGACCCATTTGCTAGGTGGATAATGGGTCCCAGGTCACTATCCTAGGATTCAAAGCTTTCCAAAGTAAGTGTTATGCAACATTATTAATTAGTGTCAAGATATATCCATCATAAAATGCAATTAATAAGGTTTAGATTTGAATTTAAGGGGCCAATTAAGCTCTAATTAACATCAATTAATAAATAAAGCCCTAGATTAGTGTGAAAGTGTAAGAAAACACTTTACAACACCCTAAATAAGGCACAATTAAACCATTTTATCATTAATTAATTATTTCAAAATTAAGTACAGGAAAATGGATACTTTTTCCATTACTACACCTTCGACTAGTCCTCTCTTGGTGGTGATGTCAAGCATGATGTTCCCTAAGGTGAGACCTTTCATGAACTAATCCAAACCCCTTTGAATATCTTATTGCATGTATGAATTCAATCGAGCATAACACACCTTGCTTGCTAGTGGAGCCATTTTTTTATGAGTTTCTAGCATAATGCAACTTTCTAGCCTTGTGAAGCTCAAAGTTATAACCCTTTTTCATGGCCACCAAGCATAACACACCTTGCTTGCCAATGAAGCCATGTTTGTTCATAACTGCTTAGCATAATACAACTTGCTAGCCTTATGAAGCTTGAAGTTCATATTGTGTGGTGCCTTATCAAAGTTAACAAGAGGTATAAATTTTGTATAGTTGGCTTGCCACTTCTTGGGGCTCACCTTGTGGTCAACAGATTTCACTAGCCCTTGTGAGCACATTTGGTTTGCATAGTAGACAATGGGTTTCCACTTGTAAATTTTTTTGGACAAACACTTGAGGCTTGATCTACATCAAGTTGGACAAACAGTCAAGGCTTGATCCACCCCTTTTTCTTTTCTTCCTTTCTTTTAGTCTTTGACATTGTGTGATTGAGTATCTTGTCATTGTTGTTGCATATTTAACAAAGGTATGTCTCGCCTTGTGCCTTTGTTAGTTTTCCATGAGATTTGGTGGAACCCCTAAATTTTTTGTGTTCCATTGATATTAGATGCACATTTGGTTATCTATTCTAGGACCTGGAATGAGTCTTGTGGAGTAGGGTTTTGGTTTCACCTCTATCCAGGGTTTTGTTTATGCCCTAAACCCCTTGAAAAATACTAGTTGTTGAAACCCTTGCATACATTCTAATTTGCAGTTGATTGGTGTTGGTCATTCTTGATTTTTTAAGTTACCTCTTGAGCCATCAAATTCATTTATTTCTTGGCCCCTTTTCCTAGCTTACTGATCACTACCCGTTGAATTATTTTAATCTATTCCAAATGTTATGCAGTTTTGAAAATCATTTAATTATTTTCCTTTTATCCTAAGTACGAGTTTATAATAATTCCTAAAGTATTTTTCCTTGCCAACCAAACAAACAACCCCTTTTTACTCATCATTTAACACACATTCCTATTAAAGAGCTTAAGAAATGGTCATCAGGTCCCACCAAATACATCCTATTGGTTCCCTACTAGCCCATAACAATAAAATAATTTAATAAATCAACCAGTGGGGCAACAGGTGAGTGACACCTGTCCACCCTTGTGGTGGGTCCTACCATTCTTCGAAGGCATCGATGGTAAATGGATTTTAAATCAACACCTATGATATGATCTAAAGGATAAATCTCAACCATTCCTTGCTAGCCCATGGGGGACCCACTGCCCAGTCTCATCTCTCAGTGGGGTAGCGGGTGAGCACCACATGGCATCATCGACATCGTCAAAAGGACTATGGGGGACATAAATATTTGATGAAATATTTCATGGTAACTATGGAAAAGATATAGAGTGAGCTACTAATGGAATTTCTAAGCACGAGCATAAAACCTCCCCAAGATTTTTTAATCTTGATCGTTCATCACAAAGGAGGTTAATTGTCTATGTGCTAGGCTTAGAGATTAAAGGGCGTACACGTTGAAGGTCATTGGATAGATTTAGGCCATTGCATGGTAGACCGTGACCATAGAACAAAACCATGTAGATCCAGAGGGATAGCAAGCGGCCCTTCCATGTGGATTCTCTCATGTCTTGTAAAGCATGGTGGGGATAGGGAACCAATGAAAATGATGCACACATGGTGAGAATTTGGCCTAGTGGATGTTGAGTCAACAAAAGTAAAAAATGTTCAAAGTACTTTGACTTAATCTTGGCCACACGCTAGTCCACATCATGATGAGATTGATGAAAAAACTCAAAGTTACTAAAAGGGACATCATGGAGCCATTCTAGTTCACATGAGTGAGTAGTAATGGTGGAGTTGATGTTTTTCTACCAAATTGAGGGCTTTATTCACCATAAAAGATAGATTTAAAGCTTGTTGTTGATTACAAAAGTATTTCTAAGGCATCCAGAAATTGTTGTAATGCATTTTTAGTTCTTGGCATCTTTGAACTAGGGTTTTCCATGATTATTGAACTCGTAAGTAAAATTCACACTTCTTGGGATAGAAATTACTTGAGTTTTCACTCAATTGCAATTGTTGTCATTTTAATTCTAGTTAGGGATTCTTTTAAGGTTTGACATTCATATAGATTGTTGTAAATTTGTGATTTAGTCACTCTTTATGTCAAGTCTTCACCTGAAACCTAAGAGCCCTAGTCTAAACTAGTGAAGCCATAGGTCAAAATACTCACTAGATATGGCACCGAAGGTCCAACTCCCTGGTTCTAAAACAAAGGTAAGACCTTTGGTCCAAGACTTGATCGATCAATTACCATCCTCAAACACTACAAAATGTATAAGGAAAACTATGTTTCATGGCCCTAGGGTTAGATATGGCATTGCCAACAAACAATGTACAATCAAATATACTACACTGTCGTATACTAGGTGGACACTTTTCCAATGCTAGTTTGGTAACAGGAATTCCCACATTCCAATATGCAACCCCTGGAGGTTGGATATGGCTAAATTTATTGTCCCCAACATGTATTTGGGTATTGACCTCCTCAAGGCCGTTGATGCTAAGTATGACCCCATTGTTAGCATAGTCAAAACCCATTATGGGAAGGAGATGGTTTGGGTTACAAAAGAGGAAATTGTAGAACTATTCAAATTGACCAAATGGAACAATGACATGCTAGATATTGATGACAAGAAACTAAGGGAAGAGTATGAGAAAGTGAGACCTACATTCAAAGTCTCAGTGTTGGATCACTTCTTGGCATTAACAAGAAAGGGAAAAGGTAGATTTCTACTGGAACCATCTGATAAGGAACCCTTTCCTATCAAGTACTTTTTCATCTACTTTTAGAAAAAAAATTATTCCTTATGCCATATTTTAGGGTATGATATATCCTCTAGCATGCCAATTTCACTTATGTATATGGTTGTGAACATTCAACATCCCAACATCAACACCTTGTATGATTTTGTTACATATTTGTTAGAATAAATGCACAAGGGTTTAGTAGCAATAAATAATGGGTAAATAGTAGTAATATTCTAGTGGTATTCTTTGTTTATGCATATGTTCCTATACAAGGGTGTAGATTTCTTTGGAAAGGATATGGAGCTAAAAAAAGTGGTGGATGGTATAGAGATGTCAGTTCAATCATGGACTCCATTGTTAGATAGGCATGATCAAAAAACCAGTTTTGTGATTTTGAAAAACATATTTTCCTCCAAATTGAAAAGATCCTTGATTATGAATATGCCAAGGATTCCACCTGAATTACATGATTTCTTGAGGCCAGTGGAAAGGAAGCCTAATTTAAATATTAATCATAATTGGCGAGATGTAATCCCTTATCAATATTGCAAAATTATTAGAGTATATGGAACAAGAAAAGCACCCCACATGTACTTCCCAGGGATGTACCATTGATAATTGGCTTCATTGAGGTCATGTGGTAGCTGGGTGATGTTGAAAATATTTACTTATTTGAGAAGAGAAAAGGAACATTCTTCTCCACCTACATAATTTTCTCAAATTTTTTCATGATAACCAATGGATGGAAAAATATCCTTAACATATTGAGGCCTTTTCGGATGAAAATTCAAGCATATAGAAGTTATGATCCAGAGGGTTTCATGGTTTGGTTGATGGATAGAATAAAAGGTGGTAATTTTGTGCATACTTTTGCTTTTCTTGAGGACATAATCAATTTTTTTAAAATTTTCAAACAGAGGAGGATAGGATGAGAAAATAGATTATATTTGAGAAGTTGGAAAGAGAGAAGAGGGTGAAGGACCCTAAATTCATAGCCTTGTTTGATATTGGGGATGCAATTTTGAGAGTGGAAACAGTTATGCAAAATTTTGATAAAGTTGTTGCAACTTTGAAAGAGGAGAGAGTGGTGGAAGATAATGGAAAATTTGTGGTCATTGAAGAGCATGATAAGGGGAAATACCCCATGATAGAAAAAAGAACTTATTAGCCTCCCAAGAAGGTGCACATTTATGCAAGGAACAATAACACTATAAAGAAACAATTGAAAATTGCCACTCCCACACAATCAAATAAGTCAAGGGAACCTTCTCCCAAGTAGAAACTACCACCATTGTCACCACCACATTTATCCACTTTAGTGATAATTGAGTTGGATTCCCCTCCTAGAGGAGCCTCTCCTAAGGATCTACCAATAAAAATACAAAGTTTTGAGCCAGCTGGCCTTGTTGATTACCCTATTGATAAGTTAGATGAGGAAATTATTGTTCCAAAAGTTGAAATATGGCAAGGTATGCCACCCCCTCAAAGAGACATAGTGCCACAAACTTTGAGTCTCATATTGAGCAAGGTAGACTTGAGTGGGATAAATAGTTCTGAAGGTGTTAGAGTTGAAGCTTATGAGAGATTCATGGATGATGATGTATTCGTGAAAACACAAGAATTTCAAGAATATGTGTGGAGAGAAATGAAAGATGAATATGTTATGAGTGTTTAGATGAAGGCAAGTAAGAGCCTTGAATTTCCAAAGATAATTATAGAGGCTAGTGTCCGCAATGAGATGAGGACCAAGTATTTGAATAACACTATAGCTAAAGGCATGGAACTTGTCAAAATGGGTGGTGTATTTCTATTGCTAGAATGGGATTTAGCATCATCCATAGCATTTGACACAGTTAGAAGGCATGATTCTCCCATATTCAACGTAGAGGAGGAAGTTACTTTGGCATTATCTCCCAATGGGACACAATAGTCATTTGGGCTTTAGCTTCAAGCACAAAGAATCTAGAGGTTGCAGAACTAACTATAGGAAATAGAGGAGGGCTAATAATAAAAAAGAGTTTTAGAAACATAAGCCACTAAAGCAACTACTCTAAATTTAAATGTAGCTCAGTTCACTAAAGCCACAATTGAGTCCTTAACTTATGAAAGGGGAAATTTCAAAACACAATATAATGATATACTAGTTGAATACAATGTGGGCCAATAGAAGATAGCAGAAATACAATTGCAAATTTCCATATGGAAGGAAAGGTTCTAGTCAATGCAACCAGGGTCATCACAAGCTACAATTTTTCCTCCTCGACAAGAACAAGTCTTATCTTCCCCCATTCTTTCACCAGATCTAATCCCAACTGAGGTTATGCCTCCTAGTTATGAGGATATGCCCATTGCACCATCAACTCTAGATACATCAAATACACCTCTAAATGAGGAGATCACCAAGGAGGAGTTAATGGAAAAGATTAAAAATTATGAGGAGAGATGTCTACGGTTTGATGAGCTAATTCATGTAAGCAATTTGAAGATTGTGAAAGTGGTACTAGAGCACTTAAATAAAGGGAGTACGAGGAGATTGATTATCATTCATTCAAACTATTCTTCCATGTTCAATGCAATAAGGAACTTTGATAGGCATAAAGATATTGAATGTCCAGTTCATGGATAAATGAATCCCAAGAGCACAAGAGTTGAGAGATATGGCCATTGGGTTAAAATATGATGCAAATAAACCTTCTAGCATTGTCCCAACCCTTAGGCTTGTGACTTCAATCAGGGAATTCCAAGGGTTGATTGAACTATTGGAAAGGAAAATCAGGGAATTAGTGAAGAGGTTTGATGAGTGGAGCTTCAGTCTACTTCTAGATATTTTAAATGAAAACGGTGAAGTTAAACCTCTACAAGAATGGAAGGACCAAGCAAATTAGGTGATAGCCACTCAACCTAAATTAATTTGTGATGGAGTAGATGTGGAGATGTTGAAAAACAAGTATGGATAAGCTCACCCACATAGGAATTTTCCTTGAAGAGTTTGACAAGGAAGCTAATCAAGTAGTCATAAAGTACACTCCTTATATAAAAAAGATTAAAAAAAAGCAAATGAAGTTATAACATTTGATTGGCCTTCTTAGGAAGATTTTGAACTCTAGAAGAGAAAATATGTTGACATCCTAGATGGGTAGGTTGTTGCAATGATGAAATGGTGATTGAAATTTTGATATTGCATCAATGGAGGTTACAGTGGGAAAAATACAATACATGGCCTAGAACTAGTACAAATTAGGCCTTAGATACATCAATGTTTAGATATTGTATCTTCTCCAATTCAAATTGATGACATGGAATGCAGACATGGAAGTTCTTTGGTGTATTTTTTCCTTTTCTATTTTATGCTTTTCATCTACAAGTTTTGGAGCACGTGGAAAAGGGTGTGTAGTTCATGGAAGGAATAATTTGCACCGATTAAAGATCCTTTTGGAAGGCGAGAGAATTTGCATCAACAAATGAGAAATGGTTTTTGTCTTGTGTGAACATCTCCCTCAAATTTTGGCAACTATAACTGCCTTTGAATGTATATGTGAATGTCAAATGAAAACATGACATGTGTACAATTTGGCCTAAAGCTTGTTTTTCTCCCTTGTTCTTATAAAACGGAATTCAAGGCCAATTGTACGAGGTTATTAGTGAATTGGTCTTAGAGAATTTTTGTTACCAGGTCTTGATAATAGAATTTTGAGTTTGTTCTAGGTTTTATGAGGTTTTGAGTCTTGTAATGGTGAATATGATAATAGTATTTTCATATTTTGAAATATAAATAGAAAATATTCATTGCCATTGTTCTCGATTGTATACTTTGCATAGATTATGAATATAAAGGAATCGGATATTACTTTTATTCATCTTCTTGTCTTTCCTTGAATGTTTATTCATTGTTAATACACTTGTTCAAAGAATGAGTTAAATATTTTTAACATGAATAAAGGTTTATGTGAATGTATGCATGGATATTTAAGTATTACTAGTTAGGTTTTCTATATTAATGGTGTAAGACATCATTGATAAGCTTTGTTATGATAGGAATAATGTTGTTTCATGTTTTCAATCATGTGATTTAGAATTCTCCACCCTAAGATATGGCATTGGTCATGTTATGTTACAGTTTCCTAGATCTTTCATAGAAACTACATTCAAAATCAATTTCAATATCCATTTAATGTGTGAAAGTATGTTGAGTTGAATTTATAATATTTCCTCATGATTTAATAAGATGTTTCCATGAGGATTAGCCAAATCTTTAAGGTTTTTCATTTTTTAAGAAATTAAAGGAAAATTATATGTTAGAATTACAATGTATATGATAATTGGCACAAAAGTATCTAAAAATACATTGTAGGGATCACCCTCCTAGGTTTTTCAGAGGCCAAAGTATAGAGGGAAAGCCTAGTAAGATTTCACCTATTCCTTGGCCAATCCCTCATAGTTATTGATAATTGGATCTGGAAAATTCATAGATAAATGGTGAGACAAGCTTGGTTCATTAAAAATAACCAATAGTTTGGAGACTCTACTGAGGACAAAGCTAGTCCAATGTCTTTAGGTTAGATCAGGTATAGTTAGAGTCAACAAAATTCATTTTTCTTTTTGTTTAGAGAACAATTCATACAAATTCTCATCATAGGTTACGCCTATTTTTTTATGGGTCAAGTGATATCTCTCTTTTCTATTTCCTATTGGGGTATGTTCAAAATTCTCTCTAAATTTACAAAAGCTTCTTACAAGTACAATATATTCCTATTTCCCCATCTAGTGGGTAGTGACTCTGAGGTCTCTTGTGCTAGTGAAAATTCAAAAGTTCTAAGAAAGAGAGAAGAAAAATTGTAAGGAGAGATTTGAATCCATGAGAGGAACTGGGAGAAATGTGAAGAAGAATCCTAATAAGAAGTTGGAGTCTAAATTACCACATGCTGAGAAGTCATCATGGATAGAAAAGAACACTAAAGCAAGTAAGTCTGCTAATAATCTTGATCATACATCTAAAATTTTAAATGAAAATACTCATGTAGAAACATTTTATTATGGTATGCCCCCTAGTGATGAGGTAAATCTTGCTACAAATGAAACCCCTACTACCATTAGTCATCCAAACCCTAATCCTTTAGGATCAAAGGAATCTAAATTGTGGAAATTCTAGGATAAGGGATTTGAATCCCCAATTAGAAATGCAAATCTTGGGGGGTACCTCTATTTTCAATGATGGTAATTTCAATCCAAGGGTAAGATCATGTAGTAGAACCTCACACCATTCTTCTAAAAGATAAATCTTACCTATTATACCCCAGAACGTAGTGAATCTGATGTCACTCTAGAGGATGAAGAAGAGATAAATAAGGATATGTAAGCTTTGCAAGAAGAAGAGTTGAGAATTAAGGAGTTAGGATTGAAACAAGAAAAAGAAAGAGAGGAAAAAATAAAGTTTTCCATGATAAAGAGATATAAGTTAAGGAGAAGGGTGGGTATGTGCAGGATCATCAGGAAAAAACAGGCCCTTAAGTGGCGAAAAATTCAGAAAAATCAGAGTTAGGCAACTTGACATAAAAAATTGAATAAGTTATATATATTATTTAAAAAATATGTAATAATAGAATCTATAGAAAATTGAATGTAGTTTCTAAACTACTAGGTTTTTTTTTAAATCTATTTGGTGAAAATTTGAAATTTCAATGCAGTAGTACTTAAATTTCAAGGAAAAATAAGAAGTAGGTGCCTCTAACCACCCTAACCACAATAAAATGATAATATTCTTTTATAAGATTTTAGATATAAGTAGAGGAATCATGTCCCAATGTGATGCATATTTTTTGTAATTTTTTCCAAGTGAATAATTAATTATGAATTTTTTATTACAAATTTTAAAAAATATAAAAACTTGTATGTCTGACCACCTTAACTTGGTCAAAACTTCATGAAATTCAATTTTTCTTTTGTTAATCTTATAGTATGTGAAGCATAGAATGTGACGCATGTTTTGGATTCAAAAAATGTGATACCATTTGAAAGCTATAGATGTTTTTCAATTAGACTATCAATCAAGACTTTAGTCATAATTTAAATAAAAAATGAATAATAATTATTTATTAAATTCAAAGTAAAGAATAATTTATATTGGTGGAAAGCTAAGAATCTCCTTTAAAAATCCTTTTCGTTTCATCAATTTTGGATAAAAAAAAAGTTGTCAACCACATACCCATCATATCGCCACTTTTTGGCCCATCATGATCCACAACATACCCAGGTAGAAAAGATGAGAGAAATGGTGAAAGAACCAATTTTTGAGGATCCCTTTGAACCTGTTGTTAGGGAAACCTTTCATCATCCTAAGGTAAATATTCCTATTGGAACCACTACTACAAGCACATATACCAATTCTATTGTAGCGACTAAAGTTTCAAATCCCTTAGCTACTATCAAGAAATCCCAACCTATAGATAATGGAAAAAGACCCATGGGTAACCCAAGAAAGCAACCATAAATACAAACACAAGTGCCTCATCCACTAACACATCCACTACAAGTGCACAAACTAAGTCCATTCCATTGAATGCACCTCCTAATCCTAAAGTATTGAGGTTGTAATTAACTAATGAGAAATTGCAACAAGTGTTGGATAAGATGCAAATTATTGCTGCAAATGTAAAAATAGATAGGAAGATTACATTTCTCAAAGATTCCATCCTAGACCCAAGATCTTTAAATTATGGGCATTATATTCTCGATCCCCAATCACAAAACACTAAATCAAGTGGAAATATCCTTGGTAGTAGTGGTGGTGGAGGTGGAGGTGGCAGCAAAAATAAGAATACCCAATCTGGAGGATGGAATGGAATTGGTGGTGATGGTGGAGGTGGAAATGGGAAGGAAAGATAATAAACAGTCTAGTGATGAAGATGATAATGGACCCCATAACAATCAAAGAGACCAGTTCACTAGAAGACCTATGCAAGTGGATAGGTACAAAAAATTATGCTTTGCTAGGATACTTGGTTACCCAAACTAATTCCCTAATGATATCAAGAGTGTATTGGTTATATTCTCTTGGAATAATGCAATAAGTGGTGAGGATCACCTATGGTTGTTTTTCAATATGATGGATGATTTTGAGGTGGAGGCTGAAGATGTTATGATGAAACTCTTTATGTAGTCACTCACTGAAGATGCTAGGGACTAGTATAGATATTTTCCAATAGAAAGCATTGGGTCATGGGAGGAGTTTAAAAGGATATTTCAAGAATAATATGGCGATATGTCTGATGCAAGGTTCTTGTTGAGTGAGTTTAATAATATCTCTAAAGGCTCCAATGAAATGTTTTCTCATTTTAATACTAGATTTTTGAAAGCTATGAATAGGTTACCTGTTAACTTGAGGTTGAATGATAATGTGTGCTTGGTTAATTATTGTAATAACTTTGATTCAAAAGTGAGTTATCTGCTACGAGACAAGAATCCCCAAACCTTGACAGAGTCTTTCAAGATTGCATTACACATTGAAAACAATAAAAGAGTATCTGGCAAAGTAGGGAGGAGAGATGATGTCAAGATCTTAAAGAACCCAAAGAAAGAAGGAAAAAACTCTATAGAGAAAGTATCTTCACTTGAATAAAAGATAGATAAGGTTGCAATTTCCATGAATGACATTAGTTATAGATTTGCAAGGTAAGAAAAGGGACTGACAAATGAAAATCCTAATTTCCAAAGGAATTAGAGACCTCCTAGGATGCAAGATCATCCTTACAATACCAATTGGCATAATGGAAATCCAATTCAGAATAATCAAAAGAATACACAAAGAAAAGTTCCCCTTGATCCATTACAGAATAAATCTATAAATTTTGTTGATGAAACACCTTGGTGTATTGCTTCCAATTGTCACATGCTTCTCAAACATGCTCAGTAGCAAAATAATTTGAAGAAGAACAAAATGAACTTGATGATTATGAGCCACTTTAGGAAAATCGTGAGGAGATACATGTGCTTATGCATAGATCATTTTTTTCTGAGGAAGAGTGTTCTTCAGAAGAAGAGTCACATGAGGTTGATGTTGACAATTAAAGGCAAAAATAAGATGCTTATCATCAATAGATTTTTCCTGATGAAGATGACAATGTTGAGCATAATGTGAGTGCTTTGGAAACAGATGAAATGAATGTGTCTCTAAGAAGACCCTTTGATGAGGAGTATCAAAGGATGAAAATAGCATTAGTTTCACAAGCTAGAAGCACTCACAATTTGAGGAATAGAATTATGAATTGTGACCAAGGAAAGCTAGAAAGTATGTTCATCAAATAGAAAAATGTAGAAAAGTAGGGAGCTAAGGAAGATGAAAAAGAAGGAGAAATCAAAGACAAGGAAAATAAAGGACCTAAGATTTGGGCTAAGAAAGATAACACAACTAAGAAAAAAATAAGATTTTTTCTCCTATTCTAAAAAGAAAGACTCAAAAGTCAAATCTAGAGGAAGACAAGAAGAAGATTGAAAAGAAATGTGAACCTAAGGTCAAGATTGAGGAACAAGGTCTAGTGCCTTATGAAATACCTATGTATAATCCTATTGATATATTTCAATTACTTTCCCAAGTCAAGGTGACAATCCCACTAATGGAGATGATGAGAATTGAAGAGCATAAGTAGAAGGAAATGGCCCTTATTAATGGTGCTACTATGGCTCATGATGATAAGAGGGTGTCTACTCAGCCTAAAGTGAGTGAAATTAAAGTGATTGACTACTTGAAGTGGAGGGATCCATTGCTTAAATCCCTCAAATTTACTTGGGTAGTACAATCATAGCTTGCCCAAGCAATACTAATCCTTTTTATGTGACTCTAATTGTTGATGGAAAGCTTCTTAAAAACTCTATGATTGATTTAGGAGCTTCGTCTAACATCATGTTGGTTAAAATAATGAAAGATATGGGTTTGAAGATGAGTTGTTCCTGTGTAAAATGCTATGCCATGGATTCAAGAGAAATCCCAGTCATAGGGGTGATCAAGGATGTCCCATATAGACTAGATGATTTTCCAAATAAGGAGTTTATTATGAGCATAGTTGTGGTGGATATCCCACCCAATTATGGTATGTTACTATCACGGAAGTGGAGTGCTTTAATTAGAGGTAGCATGTAGTGTGACATGTCTTTTGCCACATTTCTAATTGATGAAAAAGACATTAAACTTGTGAGGGATCCCAAAGCCCCACACATGATTGAATTTGTAGATCAAGATGACAAAATTCACTTTGTGGATATCGGTATTGAAAAATTCAAAGTTGAATAGTTACAAGAAGAAGAGGAAAGACAACCACACCCATTGAAAAGGAAGTGTCAAAACAAGAAAACAATGATGAATTGTGGAGCATGTGTTTTGATGGTGCTTGCTCAAAAGAAGGAGCAGTTGTAGGGGTGATACTCATTTCCCCTAGTGGTAAAAATTTTAAGTTTTCATTTTTATTTCTATTTGCATGTACAAATAATGTACCTGAATATGAAGCTTTGCTACTGGGATTAAGACTAGCTGAGAAATATATAATCAAGAAGTTAAGAGTTATTGGAGATTTAGAGCTTGTTGTTTCTCAAATTAGGTCAAGGTACGCATCAAAGAATAATAGGTTGAGATAGTATAGGAATGTTGTTTGGGACTCAATATAACAATTTGATGCTTTTGGTATTGACTTGTTGGATAGGAGTAAGAATCAGGTGGTAGATTTACTTGCCAATATTACACTCCAACCAATTGACATTACCAAATGCAAAAATTTTGAAAGTTCAAGTGTAGATTAGGCCTTCAGTTCCTAATAAGATACAAAACTGGTAGGTTTTTAATGGTGGTGGGAATATTTTAAGATTCTTACAGTGTGTAGATGAGTATGAAGGTCAAGAAATTGATTTTGGGGCTTTTTTGGAAGAGGTGGATAGAAAAAAATAGTGTTTGGCAACAAAATCATTCAATTGAAAACTAACAAAATCCCAAAGGGGTTAGTTGCTTTGGAGAGGGTCTTTTATGGCTCTGATAGGAGCAATACTAAGAAAAAATATACTAATAAGGAGGATCTAGAAGAGGTCAACCTTGGCATAGAGAGGTCTTAGAAGAATGTCTACATTAGAAAGAAGATGAAACCTCAAGTCAAAGCAATGCTAATTGCTTGTGTTAAGAAGATACAAGCATGCGGTTGATTGGTCTTATGATGATCTAAATGCCTATAGCAAAGAATTTTTTCAACATGAGGTCCCCTCAGAACCTGATGCTAAGCCATTTAGGAAAAAGAAAAGGCCAATCAATCCTACATTGGCATCTAAGATGCAAGAAGAATTGGTCAAGTTAAGAGAATTCAATATCATTAAACCAATTAGGCATTCTACATGGATGTCAAACTTAGTGCCAGTGAGGAAAAATAATGGTGATGCAAGGCTTTGTGTGGATTTCATAAGCTTAACATATCATCATTGAAAAAAAACTATCCATTACCTAACATGGAAGTTGTTACAAAAGGTGACTAGTTGTGAGCTTTTATCTATGATGGATGGTTTCTCTAGATATAATCAAGTGGTGGTTAAGGAGTCTAAGCAGTATAAGACTACATTTACTACTTCTTGGGGAACTTATGTTTATGTTAGGATGCCTTTTGGCCTAAAAAATGTAGGTGTCAATTTTCAAAGGGCTATGGATGTGGCCTTTTCAAATTTTATTGATATCTTCTTAGTAGTTTATCAAGATGATTTGATGACATACAATAGGAAAGAAGAATACCATTGTATGCAATTGGAGAAGGTATTTATCAAGGAAATTGAATATGAAATATCCTTAAATCCCAAGAAATGAGTGTTTGGGGTGAAAGAAGGAAATTCTCTTGGCCATATTGTGTCAAAATAAGGAATAAGAATTGATCCTGAAAGACTGGATACAATAGATAAAATCCCATAGCGAAAAAATTTCAAAGTCATCCATTCATTCGTTGGAAAGATCAATTTCCTAAGGAGGTTTGTGACAAAATTTGTAGAGATTACTCATCCTATTTCCAAGATGTTAAAGAAAGGAGAAAAGGTAACTTGGAGTGAGGAGCCTAGTATGGCATTCAAGAGTATCAAACAAGCTATAAAGGAGGCCCCAATGTTGAAGTCTCCATATTTATCCAAGCCTATGCAATTTTTTTCCTTTGCATCATTTCACACAATTGTTGTTGTGTTGTTGCAAATAAATGAAGAAGGTTTTGAGTGGCCCATTGCATTTTTCAATAAATCCTTGCAAGTCATAGAAATCAAATATGATATGACAGAGAACAATCTTATGCATTATTCAAAGCAATTTAGAATTTTAGAACCTACCTAATGGGAGCTACAATCATTGCTTATGTCCCAAGTGCTGTAGTAAAGGATATTTTCACTCAACAAGAGGTTACTAGCAGAAGGTGTAGGTGGATTAAAAAAATCCAAGAGTTCAATATAGATGTCTAAATCACCAAGTTAGTGAGAGGATAGGTTTTATCTAAGATGATGGCTAAAACTAACTTGGAAGACAACCAAATAAATTAGAGAGAATATGTAGATGTTGCACCTAACTGTGATATGCAAACATGTGGTTGGTACAGGAAGATTGTTCAATATCTGTAAACTATGCAATGCCTAGAAGGAATGGCAGATAATAATAAAAATAACCCTAAAGTTGTAGGCTATTAAGTATGAAATTATTAACAATGAGCTTTGGTGGAGGAGTCCAAAAGTTGTACTACTTAAATGTGTTGATGACAAGCAAACATTGGAACTCCTAATAGAAATGCATAGTGGAGTCTGTGGAGGCCATTACATGGCAAAGACATCTATCCACAAAATTTTGAGAGAAGGATTTTGGTGGCCCTCAGTGTTTAAAGATGCCCACAAGTTTGTAAAAACTTGTGATGCTTGCCAAATATTCTCAAGAAAGTTGAAATTTTTAAGAAATTTTCCACTTAGATCCATTTCAATCCAAGCTCCATTTCAATAGTGGGGTATTGATTTCATTGGTGAAATCTCTGAGAAATTCAGTGAGGGACACTCTTGGATTCTTATTTCCATTGGCTATTTTACAAAGTGGGTAGAGGCAATCCCCACAAAGAAAGCAACAAGAAAAGTTGTAGTTGATTTTCTAATGAACAAAATTTTGATTAGGTTTGGAGTCCCAAAAATGATTATCTCTGGCAAGGCCATGTGTTTCAAATTAGATGAGTCTAGAGATTTTTGTGATAAAAATGGAATCTAGGTATCTTATTCTTCTCCTTATCATCCACAAGGCAATGGTCAAACAAAATCAAGTAATAATATTTTGATGAAGATTATCAAAAGGGTTATTGAGAAAAATAAGAAACCATGGGACTAAGAACTAAATCTTGAGCTTTGGGTAGATAGGGTTACTATTAAGAAAGCTACTGTAAATTTTCCATTTGGTCTAGTATATGGTTTGGATGCAAGGTTGCCTCAAAATAACTTGTTGAAAATGTACATTTTTTTTCACGAATATGATGAAGATATTTGTGATGAAATGTAGCATAGGGTTGATGCTCTGATAGAGTTGGATGAAACAAGGAGAGAAGCTTAGAAAAAAATGCTAAAGTGTAGTTGCAAGTCAAACATTTTTATGACAAGAAGGCTTCTCCAAGAAAATTTATAGTAGGAAACATGGTGATGATGTAGAATGTTAGAGCTCAAGATAAGGGAAAGCATGGAAAATTTGATGCATTATGGTTTGTTCCTTATCTGATATCAAACACACATGGTGAAGATTCCTACTATTTGCAAAGTTTGAATAGAGAATTTCTTGAACTACCAGTACATGGATAGTTCTTGAAAGCATAATTCTCTTGAGGTATGTTTCTTTTCCATGTACATTGTATTCTATGTAAATTTTCTTGTCTATAGGTTTGGTTTGATGCTTCTACTTTGGTTTGTCTGGTATGCCTTGTTCAAGTTGTCCTTAGTTTTTGTTCTCTAGGTTTGGTATGATCAACCTTGAAATTCGGAGATCTCACTTTATTCTGGAAGAACAGACATCCCCAATCAAAGCCATTGGTGGAACCCCTAAATTTTTTGTGTTCCACTAGTATTAGATACATATTTGGCTATCTATTCTGGTCTAGAATGAGTTTTGTGGCTTAGGTTTTTGGTTTAACCTTTGTTTAGGGTTTTTTTTATGTACTAAACCCTTTCAAAAATCTGAAGTGTTCAAATGCTTGCATACATTCTAATTTGCAGTTGGCTTGTGTTGGCCCATTCCCAATTTTTCAATTACCTCTTGAGCCATCAAATTCATTTATTTACCAACCCCTTTTCCTAGCTTACCATTCACTACCTGTTAAATTATTTTAATCTATGCCAAATGTTATGCAGGTATAAAAATCATTTAATTATTTTCATTCTATCCTAAGTTAGAGTTTATAATAATGTGTAAAGTCTTTTTCCTTGTCAACCTAATGAACAACCCATTTTTAGTCATCATTTAATGCACATGCCTATTAAAGTTCTTAAGAAATTTTTATAGGGTCCCACAAAATACATCCTATTGGTTTCCCACTAGCCCGCAATAATAAAATAATTTGATAAATCAACCAGTGGGGTAGCCGGTGGGTGACACCTATCCACCCTTGTGGATAAGTCCTACCATTCTTTGAAGGGATTGGTGGTAAATGGATTTTAAATCAACGACTGTGATGTGATCTAAAGGATAAATCTTGAATGTTCCCTGCCAACCCACAAGGGACCCAATGCTTGGTCTCATCTCTTAGTGAGGCAGTGGGTGTGCACCATGTAGCACCATCGCCATCATCAAAAGGACTATGGGGGACATAAATATTTGATGAAATATTTCACGATAACTATAGACAAGGTAAAGAGTGAGCTATTAATGGACTTTCTTAGCACATGCATAAAACCTTCCCAAGATGTTTTAATCTCGACTATTCATCACAAAGGAGGTTAACTATCTAAGCACTAGACTTGGAGATGAAAGGGAGCACACATGTTGAAGGTCGCTGGATAGATCTAGGTCATTGTTGGCTAGACCACGACTATAGATATAAACCTTGCAAATTCCAGAGGGCTAGCAGATGGTTGCAACATGGATTCTCTCACGACTTGTAAAGCATGGTGGGGCCATGAAGCCAATGAAAAGGATGAACACATGGCAGGAATTTGGTCAAGTGGATATTGATTCAGCAAAAAGAAGAATGTTCAAATTACTTTAACTTAATCTTGACCACATACCAATCCACATCATGATGAGATCAACAACAAAAATTAAAAGTTACTAAAAAGGACATCATGGAGTCATTTTGGTTCACACAAGTGAGCAGTAATGGCAAAGTTGATGTTTTTCTACCAAATTGACGACTCTATTTGACAAAAACTCTAGATTTAAAGCTTGTTGTTGATTACAAAAGCATTTCTAACGAATCTAGGAATTGTTGCAGCACATTTCAAGTTCTTAGCGTCTTTGAACTAGGGTTTTCCTCATCGATTGAACCAATGAGTAAAATTCACACATCTTGGGCTAGAAATTACTCGAGTTTTCATTCAAGTGCAATTGTTGTCATTTGAATTCCAATTAGGGCTTCTTTTATGGTTTGATTCTCATCTAGATTGTTGTATTTTTTTTATTTTAGTCACTATTTGTGTCAAGTCTTCACCTAAAACCTAGGATCCTTAGTCTAAACTAAGCCCTAGGTCAAAATACTTATTAGATATGGCACCAAAGGTCCAACTCCCTAGTTCTAAAACAAAGGTAAGACCTTTGGTCCAAGAATTGATTAATCAATTACCATCCTCAACTACTAAAAATATATAGGGAAAACTATGTTTCATGGCCCTGGGTTAAAGATGGCATTGCTGAAAGACAATGTACAATCAAAGATGCTACACTGTCGTACACTAGGTGGACACTTTTCCAAGGCTGAATTGGTAACAAGAATGCTCACATTCCAATCTGCAACCATTGGAGGTTGGATATGGCTAGATTGATTTACCCCAACATGTATTTGGACTAACCTTCTCAAGGTTGTTGTGGCTAATTATGAACCCATTGTTAGGGTAGTCAAAACCCATTCTAGGAAAGAGATGGTTTGGGTTACAAAAGAAGAAATTGTAGAAGTCTTCAAATTGAACAAATGGAGCAATGACATGGTAGATATTGATGACAAGAAACTAAGGGAAGAGTATGAGAAAGTGAGACCTACATTTAAAGTCTTAGTGCTAGCTCACTTCTTGGAATCAACAGGAAAGGGAAAAGGTAGAATTGTATTGGAACCATTTGATAAGGAACCCTTTCCTATCACGTACTTTGTCATCTACTTTCAAAAAACATTTTATTCCTTCTACCAAATTTTAGGGTATGATCCATCCTCTAGCATGCCAATTGCACTAATGTATATGTCTGCCAACATTCAACATCTCAACATCAACACCTTGTATGATTTTACTACATATTTGTCAGAAGAAATGCACAATGGTTTAGTAGCATTAAAGAATAGGGAAATAGGAGTAATATTTTGGTGGTATTCTTTGTTTATGCATATGTTCCTATACAAGGGTGTAGATTTCTTTGGAAAGGATATGAAGCTGAAAAAAGTGGTGGATGGTATAGATATGTTAGTTCAATCATGGACTCCATTGTTAGATACGCATGAGTAGAAAACCAGTTTTGTGATTTTCACAAATATATTTTCCTCCAAATTGAAAAGAGCTCTAATTGTGAATATGCTAAGTATTCCACCTAAAGTACATGATTTCTTGAGGCTAGTGGAAAAGAGTCCTAATTTGAATATTAATCATAATTGGGGAGATGTAACCCCTTATCAGGATTGCAAAATTATCAAAGTATATGGAACAAGAAAAACACCCCATGTACTTCCCAGGGATGTACCACTGAGGATTGGCTTCCTTGAGGTCATGTGGCAGTTGGGTGATGTTGAAGATATTTAATTATTTGAGAAGAGAAAAGGAACATTCTTCCCTACCTACATGGTGTTCTTAGATTTTTCATAATAACCGATGGATGGATAAATATCCTTGATAGATTAAGGCCCTACGAGATGAAAATTCGAGCATATAAAAGTTATGATCTGGAGTCATGGTTTGGTTGATGGATAGAATAAAAGGTGGGAAGTTTGTGCATACCTTTGCTTTCCTTGAGAACATAATTAGAAGAAAAAAAATATTTTCATACACAAGAGGATAGGATGAGAAAATGGATTGCATTTGAGAAGTTGGAAAGAGAAAAGAGGGTGAAGGACCCTCAATTCAAAACTTTGTCTGATATTAGGGATGCAATTTTGAGAGTGGAAACAGTTATGAATTTTTTTGATAAAGTTGTTGCAACTTTGAAAGAGGAGAGATTGGTGCAAGATAAGGGAAAAGTTGTGGTCATTGAAGAGCATGATAAGGGGAAACCCCCTATCATAGAAGAAAGACTAGCTTATCAACCTCCCAAGAAGGTGGACATTTATGAAAGGAAGAAGAGTGTTGTGAAATAAAAAATTGACAATTGCCACTCCCACACAATCAAAGGAGTCAAGGGAACCTTCTCCCCAACAACAACTACAACCATTGTCACCACCACATTCATCCACTCCAGTGATAATTGATTTGGATTCCCCTCTTAGAGGACCCTCTCTTCCTAAGAAGCCATGAATAAAAAAGGAAAAGGGTTGAGCCAGGTGGCCTTGTTGATTAACCTGTTGATGAGTTAGATGAGGAAATTATTGTTATAGAAGATGAAATAAGGAAATGTATGCCATCCCCTCAAAGAGACACAGTGCCACAAAATTTGAGTCTCAGATTGAGCAAGGCAGACTAGTGGGATAAATAGTTCTTAGGATGTTAGAGTTGAAGCTTGTGAGAGATTCATGGATGATGATGAATTCGTGAAAACACAAGAATTTCAAGAATATGTGTGGAGGGAAATGAAATATGAATATGTTATGAGTGTTGAGATGAAGGAAAGTAAGAGTCCTAGATTTCCAAAGACAATTATAGAGGTTGAGGTCTGCAATGAGATGAGGACCAAGTATTTGAATATCACTGCAACTAAAGGCATGCAACTTGTCAAAAAGAGTGGTGTATTTCTATTACCAGAATGGGATTTGGCATCTGCCATAGAACTTGACACAGTCAGAAGACACGATGCTCCCATATTCAACATAGAGGAGGAAGTTACTTTGGCCTTAGAAGGATCAACCTTTAGCTAAATCTGGTTAGTTTTATGTATCCCCCAGTTGCAACTCTTCTTTGAACTCTCCACCCCTAATCTTAGAACAAGAAGAATTATATATCACAACCCAAAGTTTTTTCCAACTTGCTTATAGTTTATTGATTTAATTGAAACACAATTTTTAGTCTATCTAATACTTGTTATATATTTTGAAGGGCACCTTTCATTACATTCGTATTGTGTAAACAACAAATTTTTTTCATTACAATTGTATTTTCTATATAATTTGAGGTTGGGAAACACAAGGCGTTAAGAAATAGGTTGCAACCCACATAGTGTTGTAAAACCCTCTATATATAAGAACCCAATTGGTCAATCACCCCTCAGCTAAATCAAGTTAGTTTTCTATATCCCCCAACTGTAGATCCTCCCCAAAATTTGCACCCTTAAGCCTAGAACAAGTAGAATTATATAAATCACAACCCATAGTGTTTTCCAACTTGCCTATAGTTTATTGATTTGAGGAAGTTGAAACACAATTTATAGTGTTTCTGACACTTGTTATATGTTTTAAAGGGGTTCCTTTCATTGCATTTATATTGTGTAAACAACAAAAGGTTTTCATTATAGTCATATTTTCTATATAATCGGAGGTTGGAAAACATGGGGCGTTAAGAAACTTGCAACCCATAGAGTGTTGTAAACCCTTCTATATATAAGAACCTAATTGGTTGGTCACACCTTAGCTAAATATGGTTAGTTTTATGTATCCCCCAACTGCAATTCCTCCCCGAATTCTCCACCCTTCATATTTTTACAAGCACAACAAACTAACTCACAATCCATTGTGTTTTTCGTACTTGCCTACATTTTAATGATATGAGGAAATCCAAATGCAATTCATATTGTAAGTAACAGTTTTGGTAAATTTTCAAGGTGCCTTTTCTTACATTCCTACTGTAAGGTTTTCACTACAATCATTTTGTCTATTTATAATTCAAGGTTGGAAAATATTGGGTGTTAATGAACCTGGGATCTTCTCAATGCTTTAGGAGGCAATGGGTACTAGAATGTATGAAATGAATAAGGAAACATCTATAAAAACACTTGAAAAGAAGCAGACCAAAGTGTATGAGATAAATAATGTATTGGCTAAAGAGATTCTTCTTGATCTTGAGAAGTTGAGGAAGGAGCATGTGAAGTATGTGCAATGGGAAAATGACAATGCAAAATTGGAGGTAGTAGTTACTAGAATGTATGAAATGACAAAGGAATCTACTATAGAAATACTTGAAAAGAAGTAGACCAAAGTGAATGAGACAAATAGTGTATTGATTGAAGATAATCAGTGTTGTTGAGAATTTGAGGAAGGTGTGTGTGTAGTATCCACTATGGGCATATGGAAATGCAGAATTCGAGCAACATGTAGTAGAAAGTATGTAATGAAAAAGGAATATTCTCTAAAAACACTTGAAAAGAAGCATACCAAAGTGAATAAGATAGATAATGTATCGACTGACGAGATTGTTCCTACATTGAAAACTTGACAAAGGAGCATTGTGTAGTATGTGAAATGGGAAAATGTCAATGCAGAGTGGATAAAGTCAAGAACTTTTGTATTGCATATGAATTTCTGCAAGAAAAGAAAGTGAAAGATGATGTTAGAAGTAGAGTTGAACAAATTAAGTCAAATATTATTCAACTTAAGAATTCCATGGAACAAATACAATTCAAAATAGATGATAATGACAAGGAAGAATGAGATCTTAGTGCAGAAAAAGAGAATCAGTTGGTTGGAGACATGTGAAAGCCCTATGTGAAAAGGTAGACAAGTTTTGTAAATAACTTATCAAATAGAAAACATCTGCATTCTCTAATAAAAAAAGATACTCTCAAAGCTAAGTAAAGAGCAGCTTCAAAAATACATAAAATTATTGAAGACATTCAAAACTCTATCCAATAAATGGATGGTGTTGTCCTAAGGGTTGATGAGGGAGCAATTGCTCCAAAGCTTAAAGTAAAAGATATGAAAAAGAAGGTAGAAGCTTGTGAAAAAGAATAGTAGGGGGGTGATAATAGGTAACAGTAGTGGGGATGAGGAAAAATGTGTGCATGGTCAACTTGCAGATGTAAAAGCAATAGTTGGAACTATTGAAATTGAAGTAAAACAACAAAAACACTACATTAATTGTTGGCCTCCTATAATGATCTCATAACTAAGCCTTTATAGCCTTGATTCAGAGATTGTAAATCTAACCTAAATAGCCATTCAATCATCACGAAGGTGCATTTAACTTTTCAACCCAGGGATGTGAACTTGAAATGGGTCAGCACTGCATGTGCACTAGCGGCTCAAGTAGTCATTACATTCTACAGCTAAGAAACACAATACTGAAAGTAAATTGCTGATAGGAAATAAAGAAAATGTTGAATACCAACCAACAACTATGCTTAAGCTGAAATGAAGAGAAAGAATGAAAAATTGTGCAACAAACAGGGACTACTCTATCCGCTTTGGCTGCAAGAATAGTCACATAATAGAATTCTAGTGGCTGCGGGAATAGTTAATGCTAGATTTCTAACTAAGTATCAAACAACAGATAATACTAAGTTAATGCTAAACTAAGAGAATGGATTACTCACCAAGTGGGCCCCCTTGGATAATTATCCTCTAAACTAACAAGAAATCAGATGCTCAAACTCAGAACTTTATTTTATTCACTATAAATCATGCATACAAAGAGTAATGTGTCTGTCTGTATTACTGAAACTAGAGAATGAGAGTACAATGTCAAATCGCCCAACCTCCTGAAGGAGTGTCAAATCATTATTTATACTATAGCTAAAAAAATCAGTCAACCCCACGAATGGGAGGACGCCATTTAGGGAAAACAGGGGAAAGTGGAGTGACAAGAGTTATGCATGCATGGAATTCGGTCAGACATGCAAGTCAAGCGCAGATCGAACACAACAGTAATGCTCATGCATGCTCAATCATTAAGATCCACTACAAGGTGGTTACATTTAGTTGCATGAATAATCTTTGTTGTTAGTTTCCTTTGACTTGGAGTGATTTCTTAGCTAGACATTATGGTGCATGCTTAGCTAGTGGTATCTTCCTTAACTTGGTGTATTAAATCTGTAGGCCAAGGTTAGTATGCATAACAACTGCACATCAATAACCACTCAAAGAAACATTCATTAATCACATGCAAAATAAATATAGATGACCCACATATTATGCCAAATATCATTAAAGCTTGCAAAGATAGGATAATGTCAAATGCCAATGGTTTGAGGGAAACATTAAGCCAATACCAACATTTAAGCATTAAATTCCATTACATATATGAGCAAATAGGCTATAGATTCTACCCAAAACTAGACCAAAAAGTAGGCTCATCACTCCCCCCAACCTAACATCTTTTTGGTCCTCTAGTAGGGGAAGAGTTGTTCTTCTACCTGGTCAAAGCTCTAAAATTTGCAACTAAGAGTTGTCTGACATCAGTGGCTATAGTACTTGAGTCAGGATCCCAATAGAATCCTCCTAATATGTCAAACCTATCCCATCTCTACCTTTCTGCAGCAATATCACTCCAATAGAATCTAAAATTTGGCATGCCACATGAGCATGGGCGGCTGAAAAGTTAGGGGAAGCCAATGCCATCCCTGAGTTCTCCCAATCTGAATATGTCTCTCAATTCTTTTTAATGTTGCAGCATAATTATGGATGGAATGAGGCTCAACCTGTTTTAGCTCATCAGTCAAACTATTCCATCTCTGGGATAAACATCTCCTCATGGTTTCCTCTTTTGATGCTATCTTTACCTCATCTCAGTGTAAAATGCATCAATCTGAGGCATAATCCTATTGCCATAACTTGGTTTAAGCAGCATTCTATGCCATTCTCTATAAATATCCCTTGGGTTGCTTGACTCAGCTCTAACAGGCAGAGGGATATCAAACTCCAATTGTTTATAAACACCATGTTGTTGTCCCCAACTAATCTCATTTTTCACCCAAGAAATGAATGCTCTCAATTGAACATCTCCAATATACAACAACAAGTTCCAATCATGGTCTTCTGTGACAACATAATTATGCAAATAAAATTCACATAGCAAATTCTTCAATTCAGGGGAGGCAATCCTATAAGCATTGAAAAATTCCATAGGGGTATCAATAGAAGGATTCAAACCTGAGGCAAGTATTGACATCTTAAAAGAGAGATACTTCTCTTTCAAGAGTAGAGCATAGACCCTTGGGGGTTCTCTACATTCTAGAATCTTTTGCGCCAAAGCTGCCATATCATCTACCCTCTACTTCAGGGTAGCAATTTTTGCATCTTTTTCCTTAAAATATTCATCCTTCTTTTGAATTTCCTCCTTCAACTTTCTTTTTCCTTTTTCCATTCTTCCTCCCTTCTTTTTATCTCTCTCAAGAGATTCAAAAATTTTGCATGTACTATAAAACTAGGAGGATTATGAATGCATACCAGTCTTTTTGTTGATGGTTGCTCCTCATATGGTACTATTTGCATGGACTCAAGTTGTCTAGTTATCTCTAGATGTAAAGGTATTATTTATTCTTCCTTTTGATATAGGCACTCTTGTTCTTGTAGGAACTCCTGCTCTGGTTCTAGCTGTTGTTGCAAGGCTTCACATTGTAGGATCTCTTGCTCATGTTGCAGGAAGTCCTGATTTTCCTCCCCAATTCTTTCGTAATGCTAGCAAGATCAGCTAGTGTTATGTTTTTTTCTCTCTTAAATATGTCTTCTTCTTTTTCAACATGCTCTTGCTCCATTGGAGCTTCAAGGTCCTCATGTGAGGTCTCACCAGGTTTAGGGCTTTCTAGTAGAGGCGTATTGGTTGTAGGCCTGATGACCTTGATTTCCTAGGAGATTTGTCACATTTTTCTTTTGTTGTAGGATGAACAGTATCAACCTTCCTCTTCTTAGAAATTGACACTTTTATTTCTACAAGTTGTGTTTTAGCCTTCCCTTTTCTCATTTCTACCTCTCTCTATTGTGCCCTAGTTTTCATGAGGGTTTCAAGTGGAACTTCAACATCAAAATCTGAGGAAGAGCTTTCTTTTTTTGAATGCTTTGTTTTAGAAGAACTAATTTATATGGTTTCCTCTGTTGTAGGAGGATTCATGCTAGATCCAACACTAGAGGTTGAAGCACTAGGAATGGCTTTAGGCGTGCTTACTCTCATGCTAGGTCTACGAGATCGATGTATAGCCTTAGGTGGAAAATGATCAACATTGACAAACACTTCCTGGCAATAATCTTGATAAACTTTAATTAACTCTTCCCAAGTCATTCCATAAACATCATGTAGAGATTTTTCAACTAGCAATTTAATCAAGCAATGGTGGGAAACAAAATTATCCCTACCTTTCTATGTCTTAGCCGCCATGATTGAGAGAAGATTGTACAACACGTTGGGCACATTCATCCTCCTTTCATGCCTCATGTGATTCAAAAGCTTGAAGTGGACAGAATGAAATTTTGACTGGCGACCCTCACAAGTAATGCATTTGATGACATACATAGCTATTTGCTTCCACGGCTTGAGCATAGACATTCTTTTTGCACCCTACTTATCTATGCTCAATGGGGGGTCATTTGGTTCTATGAATTTAGCCCTGGATGACCTAGCATCTCTAGAAACGGGGTAATCTTCACCATCAGCAAGTAACCCTGTAACCTTCTCAATTCTTTCCTCTGTTGCCACAACTTCTAACCCTTTTACTGTGGCTTTTCCTTCTGAAATTTTTTGGGAAAATTCAAGGGCAATGCCTTCATCAAAACCATCCAACTGCAAAAATTAATCTATCCATCCATAGTTTTGAAATTTGGCCAAGCATTGTGCATCCTGAAGTAAAATATCATGCACCGTGGGTTCATTTTGAAATAACCCACCTCCCATTTTCTGTAATCAAACAAATTCTCTACAACTTCTTTTCCTATAATTCCCCTTTTGAAAATAAAATGCACTTCCCTATAGTGCCTACTAAATTCTAGTGCCAACGTCGACTAAATTTCCTCTCTTTTGTTTTGCCTTTTTGCTTGCAACTTCAAGATTATGATAGGGAAATAATGGCAGGAAAAGGAGTAATAAAGGGAAATTATGATAGGAATAAATGGTGGCTATAGTTATTGTCACCTCATGCATGCAAGTTGTTCTCTTGCTTGGATTTCAAATCAGCTCATTTTAAAAAATTTGACGCAACCTAATATGATTTGACACATAGACAATAAAATATTTGCATCTTTTTTGTTCCCCTCCCCCAACCTAAATTTGGACATGTGTCCACACATGTGAGATGGGAGTGGCGATTGACAGGAAATGATGGCATTTATGTGAATACCTATACTAACATATAGTGATTAAATGAACATACTTAAAATATGATTAAAGATAGCAATTAATGCGCACATACCTAAATGTGTGGAAGATTCACTGCAAAGATCGCGAATAAAGTAATGCTGACCTTGTTGGAAAATGACGTGAGCAATAAATGAAGATGAGGTGGAATGAGGTGAGGTTGAATGAAGTGATGGAAAAGAGAGAAAGGTGGTGATGGATGGGTGGATGGGCGGATGACAAAGAAATGGACTTCCACGTAAGTGAAAGTCTTTATTATGGAAAGTGCGTACCACAATTAGGCTGAAGGAGGGACACTAGGTCCACCACCTTTGGCTGCAAGAAGCTCTGAGTGTTGGGCGAATTGTTGCAGGAACTCTTCTTTAGAAGCTATTTTATGATACAATCTGAGGCTATGACCATTGACAAGTAATTTGAACTTGACAGGGTCAATGGTGGTAAGTTGAATGACTCCATTGCAAAAGACCTCAGCAACTTCGTATGGTCCTAGCCACCTTGTATGCAATTTTCTTGCATTGTTCTGGTATCTCGAATCATAGAGCAAGGCCCAATCTCCTGGTTTGAATTTCTTGTCCTTGATAAATTTGTCATGCCACTTGATTCTTTGATTCTGCACTACTTTTGTATGTTGTAGGGCTGCTCTCCTTATTTCATCCAAAGCATTTAGCTGCATGATTTTTTCTCTCTGTGCTTCAAAAATGTCCATCCCTAAATCCACTATAGTTTGCAGAGTTTTATGTTCAAATTCAATTGGCATCATAGTTGTCTTTCCATACTGCAACTCAAATGGGGTGAAACTTGTAGTTGTTTTCCATGTTGTCCTATAGGCCCAAATAGCTTCAAGTAATATGTTTTCCCAATCTTTCCTATGATAGCTACTGTTTTAATCAGAATGGCTTCAATTTCTCTGTTTGTCACTTTAGCTTGGCCATTATCCTGGGGGTGATTAGGTGTAGAATTTATGTGCCTTATATTGTACTCATTCATTAGTGTTGCAACAAGAGTTGATGTGAATTGTGGCCCTTGATTAGTCACTGTTTATCTTAGAACTCCATATCTTGTGAAAATCTCCTCATAAAGAAATTATGCAACCTTGTTATCCTTTGCATGCTTCATGGCCTTAACTTCTACCCATTTTGTTACATAATCAATGCATACCAATATATAAGACTTACCATTTGATGGAGGGGCAATTGGTCTCACAAAATCTAATCCCCAGTTGTCAAAGGGAGTGATTACTAACTGAGGGCATAGTGGCATCTCATCAGATCTGGTTGGTCTTCCCATTCTTTGACATCTATCATATTTTTTGGTATACCTTCCAGCATCCTTATGGAGTGTTGGCCAGTAATATCATGTGTTCAAAATCTTCATTGTTGTCCTTTTGGCCACAAAGTGTCCTCCACATGGTTCATTATGACATTCATGAAAAATTTCATATGTCTCATCTTCTCTCACACATCTTCTCATGACATGGTTAGGTCCAGTATAAAACAAACATCCAACAATCCAAGAGAAAGGAAAATATTTTTCAATGAGTGCTCTTTTCTCTTTTGGGGAGAAGTGGGAAGGAACTCTACCTATAACCAAGTAATTGGCTATGTCAGCATACCAGGGTATTTGTACACTAAGAGAGAATAGATGCTCATCAGGAAAAGAGTCATCTATGGGTTTATTATTTTCTAATGTATCTAGCCTTGAAAGAAAATTTGCAACAACATTAGCCTTCCCTGGCTTATCTACAATGGTTATATCGAACTCCTACATCAACAATAACCATCTTGCCAATGTACCTATGATTGATGGTTTATTCATGAGATATCTAATGGCTGCATGATTAGTGTGCACAAATATTTGGTAGCATGTTATGTAATGTCTGAATTTGTTCAATGCATAGACTACTGCCAGCATCTCTTTCTCTATCACTGCATAATTGAATTCAGCTCCTTGCAAATTTTTTCTAACAAAGTAAATAACATTTTCAACATCTCCCTCTTTTTGTCCTAAGACTGCTCCTATTGCATAATTTGATGCATTAGTGTGAATGCGAAAAGGAAGCTCTCAATTGGGCCCCTTAAGTACAAGAGCATGAGTCAAAGTTTCCTTCAAGATAGAAAATGCCTTGTCACAAGCTTTAGTCCACTGAAATTCAACATCTTTAGTGAGAAGGGTATACAATGGTGTTGCTACCTAGCTGAAATCCTTGATAAATCGCTTATAATATCCTGCATGACCCAAGAAACTCCTAACATCCTTTTGTTTTGCAGGTGTAGGCAAATTTGTGATTATCTCAATTTTTGCATGATCTACTTGAATTCCCTTATGGGAGATGTACTGGCCAAGAAATACACCCCCTTGTATCATCATGAAACATTTTTCACTATTTAAGGAAATTTTTTGATCCTCACACCTCTATAGGACTGTCTTGAGATTCTCCGATGCTTGATCAAAATCAACACCATAAGTGGTGAAGTCATCCATATAAATCTCCATGCAATCATGCGAAATGTCTAAAAATATACTAATGATTGCCCTCTGGAAAGTTGCAGGTGCATTGCACAAGCCAAATGGGAGTACCGAATAAGAATAGGTCCCCCATGGATAGGTAAATGTGGTATTTTCCTAGTCTTTTGGTGCAATTTAAATCTGGTTGTACCCGATGAATCCATCTAGAAAAGATAAGTATTGCTTTCCTGCAAGTGTGTCCAAAACTTGATCAATGAAGGGTAAAAGAAAGTGATCCTTCTTGGTGGCAACATTAAGTTCCCTATAATCGACACAAAATCGCCACTTCCCTCCTTTCTTGGGCACAATTACTAATGGATATACCCACTGACTATCTGAAATGGGGTAGATAAATCCTGCATCTAGCAATTTATGCAGTTCTCCTTTCACAATTTCTCTTAGTGTAGGGTTAATCCTTCTTTGTCGCTGTCTTACTGGAGTGCAATCATTTCTAATATAAATTATGTGGGTACAAATTTTAGGATCCAATTCCTTCATATCATGACAATTCCACACAAATGCATGTTGATGGGCCCTTAATAGATTTTCCAATAACAATTGTTGCTCTTCATTCAATTTACTATTAAAATTCAGATATTTTCCCTCTGACACCTGTACTTGTGTAGTTAACTCTACCATGGCTGCTTCATTAACACATGGTACCTTTATTTCATACAACAAAAATGCATGAAACGTACATTTTGTTGCAAGAATTTTGTCTACAAGAACATCTGCAGGAAGAGTGGTTGCAGGAAGAATAGGCATAAGTGTCCTAACAAAGTAGAAAATGATGCTTTCCCCACTTCATAATGGTTTTGAATGATGTTAGTCAACACTTCATCCTCATCTTGGAGCTACATAAAATAGCTTCTACCCAGCATCATAAGCTATGCCACATAATTGAATTCCTTGACCTCTTCACCGACTTGTGGCCATACAAAATTTTCTTCATCATGAGATGGATAAGCAGTTGGATAAAGAACAAAAAATTTAGTACTCCTCCCATCTGAAATGGTCATGTCACCTGACCGACATCCAATGTAGGAATTTGTAGTTGTCAACCAAGGCCTTCCAAGAATGTTGGGATACCCGCCTAGTGTAGCCTTAGGAAAAAGAATCATAAAGTTTGTTGGATATTCCTAGGAGTCTAGAACTACCACAAGATCCTCCACTACACCATCTGGCTTAACAGTAGAGCTATCAACGAGCTGCAAGATAGTAGGAGTAGATCTCATACTTGCAATATTTAGTTTATGTAGGATGTATTTGGTCATTACATTGATTTCTTCCCCTAAATCAATCAGAGCATTCTTCACTTGAATCCCATTTATGACGACTACTACCATAGGACTGCTTTACTTGGGAATAGTCACTTTTCCCAACATGATATCATCTATCTGGCCCACCACATGAACTGTAGTTGGGTCTCTCTTCTTCCTTCTTGGCTTCTTAAGACAAGCTTCCTTGATAGCTTTGTCATAGATTGGAACATCTTTTATGGCTTGAAATAGGGGTATTTGAACACATATATGCTTTAGCTAATCCAGGATGTCAAAAATGGTATCCTCCTTTTCTTCTTTCTTCTTGGCGACTTCCAGTCTCTGAGGAAATGGTGGTCCTTGCTTGGTCTGCTTGGCTTGGACTGGTTCAAGAAATTTAGGTGTATTTGGCTGAATAGGATCATTCAAAGGATCCTCCTCCTCTTCCACAAGAAGTTTAGTAATGATGGGCTTGGAAGGGGCTGGTAACTTGGTTCCTGAATGCAAATGGATGTCACTTACACTCACAGCATATGAAGGGAATTGGTTTGAATTAGCAGAATATGCAGGCTACTATTATGGTTTGTTATTAGGATTAGGTGTGGGTTGAGTTGGTAGATGAGTTGGTTTAGGTGCATTAGAACTTGTATTAGTAGGTGGAGGCATTATAGAAAGTTGTTGGGGCTAAGAAGGTGGCTGCATGTAGTTGGTGTTCTGAGTAGGCCATTGTTGTCCTCCTCTCCATTGATTTGTTTGCTACCAATTTCCTGGAGGTGGTTGTGGGTGCCCTTGAAATTGCTGCTAATTCCCTTGAGGTTGTTTCCATTGAGGTGGAGGACTTTGATGGCTAGGCCAAGTGTTTGGAGGGTTACTCCAAGGTTGTGGTGGATATCCTCCATAACTGGGTGGATATGGGGGCTACCATTGGTTACTAGATGAATAAGAGTTAAAATATGGTCTAGCATAGAATAGTGGATCTAGTGGCATACCTTGTCTTAGAGACCAAGGTTTCCTTTGTGCAACATAGTAGACTCAGTCTTCTTCAATCTGAATTGGCTTGAACTCAGGTGGAATATGCTTGCTTTCCAGGTTAGCTACCATCTTACATCTGCAGTCCTTCTTTTTTCTACAGTGGGGACAATACTCTGTCAACATCATCTTTGCCTCCTCTTGCTTCTTTTTGACCTAAAGTGTGTCTAGCTGAGTATAACTAGATTACTGATAATTTCATTCTTGAATTCTTCCAAAATATGAGAGACCTCCATTCTTGAAACTCCACCGGTAGTTGACTTACCCATGGAAGATTGATAAGTTCTCCCTTTCTTTGAAGTTGCCCTAGAGTAATTCTGGCAGATTTTCTTGATATCCTCCCAAGGAACTTGGGAGATATCTCCTCCTGCCATGAGGTCCAAAGCATCAGTGCAATTTTCATTCATTCCTCTAAGGAAAAGTAACTTTTGTGAGTCCTCATTAAGTGCATGGTGTGGAGATTTTTGCAAGAAAAACATAAACCTTACAATGTAATCTTCCAAGCTCTCATCTTCCTTCTGCTACATCTTGAAAATGTCACCTCCTCTCATGTCACTACCCCTGCAATATTCCTTATACTTCTCAAGGAATTTGTCTTCATGTCTTCCTAAGTTTCCATATTATCTATGCTGAGGCTCACAAACCATCTTAGTGCAACCTCTTTCAAAGTGGTGGGGAATAACTTAAGCCTATGGGCATCAATAGTATATTCATAACTTTTGCAGAGTATGCCAAACTCAAATAAGAAGGTATCAAGATTATCTGCCACAAGCCCATAAAACTTGGGGAGTGCTGAGGCAAGAATGTTCTTGATGTTGTCAAGTTCATTTTGATGAGAAATGGGGAAAGGAAAAGTTGGTTGATTTTATTTTTTCCTATTTACATCACCCATGCATGTACTTGATGTGGTTCTAAGACAAAGGGCTTCTCAAGCTGATTTTGATCTTCCGAGGAGACTTTAGAGTTGGTCGAGTCAGGATATGCATCTGCAAAGGGGTGTGGATATTCTGCTGGCAGGTTCTGGTACTCAACTAGTTGGAATGGATGAGGATTGTTAGGAAAGAATCTACCATAAGCATCCCTTCTCCTTCCTCTATGCATGCGATATCACTCACTATTAGTCAACTCACATAAAGAATTGGTAAAGAATCGGGGGGGTCATTACTTCCTAAATGAGGATATGCTAAGAAAAACTTTCAAAAAAACTACAACAAAAACTATCAATGAATCCAAAAAAATTCCTAGCTTGACACCATTCCCGACAACAGCGCCAAAAATGTTGGCCTCCTATAATGATCTCATAACTAAGCCTTTATAGCCTTGATTCAAAGACTGAACATCTAACCGGAATAGCCATTCAATCATCATTAAGGTGCATTTAATTTTTCAACCCAAGGACATGAACTTGAAATGGGTCAACACTATATGTGCACTTGGGGCTCAAGTAGTCATTGCATTCTACAATTAAGAAACACAATACTGAAAGTAATTTGTTGAAAGGAAATAAAGAAAATGTTAAACATCAACCAACAACTATGCTTAAATTCAAATGTAGAGAAAGAATGAAAACTTGTGCGACAAACAAGGACTCCTCTGTTTTCTTTGGCTGCAAGAACAATCACATAATGGAATTCTAGTGGTTGCAAGAATAGTCAATGCCAGATTTCTATCTAAGTATCAAACAACAGATAATACTAAGTTGATGCTAAATTAAGAGAATGGATTACTCACCAAGTGGGCCCCCTTAGATAAGTATCCTCTAAACTAATAAGAACTCATATGCTTGAACTCATAACTTTATTTTATTCACTATAAATCATGCATACAAAGAGTAATGTGTCTGTCTGTATTATTGAAACTGGAGAATGAGAGTACAATGTCAAATTGTGCAACCTCCTGAAGGAGTGTTAAATCATTATTTATACTATAGCTAAACAAGGCAGTCAACTCCACAACTAGGAGGATGACATTTAGGGAAAACAAGGGAAAGTGGAGCGACGACAATTACGCATGCATGGAATCCGGTTAGACATGCAAGTTAAGCATAGATCCAACACAACAGTAATGCCCATGCATGCTCGATCATTAAATTCCACTACAAGGCGGTTACATTTAGTTGCATGAAGAATTTTTGCTGTCAGCTGCCTTTGACTTGGAGCGATTTCTCATATGGACGTTATGGTGTATGCCCAACAGGTGGTGTTTTCCTTAACTTGGCGTATTAAATTTGTAGGCCAAGGTTAGTATGCATAACAACTGCACATCAATAACCACTCAAAGAAACATTCATTAATCACATGAAAAATCAATATAGATGACCCACATATTATGCCAAATATGATTAAACCTTGCAGAGATAGGATAATGTCATGTTAGAATCCAAGATCTGAAATGCAAACCAGAAAATAACCTTCCACAAAGAGAAAAACAAAAAAGCAGAGTTTGCATGAAGATGTGCAAATTAATATATTCGAAGTACAATAATTACAAGAGATAATTTTCTTTATAAAAGCAAATATGCATAACCCTAATCTTATCTTGAGCAAAAAGATAGCTCAGCAAGATGAGGATAACAACCTATAACCTAGGAATTAAATAATGCCTAAGTAAACTTATGTAAAATGTAATTAAATAATTAATTACACCAACACCCCACATAAGTGCAACTTAGGGAGACTAACAAAGCATACACCTAAAACTAAAATGAATGCAAGAAATAATGAATGGTTCCCGACAACAAGGCCTGATTAGGTACCCATGTACAAATGCAATAATGAGGTAGAGAAGGAAAACCTAGTGGGACAAAACCCCCTACAATGAGATGACTGTTCCAAAGAATCACTGGAAGAACACTGTGGAGTAACACTGGAACCACAATCTGAAAAGCAAGGAAAGATACTTTTGTCTACAAGAAACCAAAGCAGAATCATAATAATGCAACAACAGACCCGATGCCACGAAGCACTAGAAAACTCACAAACTAGAACAACCCTATAATTTATGAAGCAACAGTAGATGAAATGATGTCAGAATCTAGAAACCGTGTATCTTGATGCCGATGCCAAACTGAGACTAAAAGTATTCCATAGGAACAAGTACCATAAAGACTCTGGAACATTAACCATAAAAACAATGCCCTCAAACTGAGAAGGATATGAACCAATGCGGATCAATAACCATAAACTCCCAATCTAAAGTGTGAACCAATGTGAATCTAATATGTGTCAAGCTAAGACAAGAATGTGGCCAAAAGAAACTAAGAAACCAGATATAACCCATGCGGGCTATCAACAAATGAAGATGGAGATGGAGATCAAAGTGCACACACACTCTAATTAGATTATTATGCAAGAAACCCCCATGATGGAACTTTATCTCAGTTCATTTATTACAATAACCCAATGATTGTAAAAGGAGAGAAGGGTATGTGCAGGATCATCATGGAAAAAATAGGCCCTTAAGTGGCAAAAAATTCAGAAAAATCAGAGTTAGGCAACTTGACGTAAAAATTTGAATAAGTTATCTATATTATTTCAAAAATATGTAAGAATAGAATCTGTAGAAAATTGAATTTAGTTTCTAAACTACTAGGTTTGTTTTAAAAAAACAAATCTATTTGGTGAAAATTTGAAATTTCAATGCAAGAGTACTTAAATTTCAAGGAAAAATAAGTAGTTGTCCTGACCACCCTAATCACAATAAAATGATAATATTTTTTATAATATTTTAGATATAAATAGAGGACTCATGTCCGATGTGATGCATTTTTTGTAATTTTTTCCAAGTAAATAATTAATTATGAATTTTTATTACAACTTTTAAAAAATATAAAAAATCGTGTCGACCACCTTAACTTGGTCAAAACTTTATGAAATTCAATTTTTATTTTTTTAATCCTATAGTATACAAAACATAGAATGTGACACATGTTTTGAATTCAAAAAATGTGATACCGTTTGAAAGCTATAAATGTTTTTCAATCAACCTATCAATTAGGACTTTAGTCATAATTCAAATAGAAAATGAATACTAATTATTTATTAAATTCAAAGTAAAACATAAATTATATTGGTGGAAAGATGAGAATCTCTTTTAAAAACTTTTTTTCGTTTAATCAACTTTGGGTTAAAAAATTGTCATCATCCACATACCCATAATAAAAACATGCATAAAAAAAAATAGACCTCAGATCTGTGTAGAGGCCGAAACTAGCTTTCCAATGCCACAAGAATGGCGAAAAATGGATAAACGAGTCAAAAGATATGTCTCCTGGAGTGAAAACAGCAACATGTGACTTCCGAGGCTAAAAAATACATCAAAAAAGAAAAACCAAAAAATCACACCTACACCATTGCGTAGAGCTCAGAACCAGCTTTCCAACGATATCTTGTTTGCAAAAAAATGACTCTGTATGCCCAAGTTATGCCCGTTTTCGCAAAAATGCTTTGATTATGCCCAATAACCCTTTCTGCAACCCTTAAGGGCTAAAAAATAAAGCCCTTGGTCGCCTGGGCGAACCAGGGGGCTGGTGGCAGGCTCCTGGGCATGAAGCCCTTGGTCGTCGATATGACCAGACCCAGGGGCTTGAAGACTAATGAGGGTTGAGGCTGGCTCTCGATCCCAATACGACCTTGGGCTGGTGGATTTAAGCCCTCGGGGGTAGATGCTTATGCTGGCGGAGCTGGAGGCAGAGCCGCCGGTGGCGGCGGTGGCCGCTTGGTGGAGAAGTGGCGACAGAGGCTTGATAACTAACAGTGCCAAATACTTTCACCATTTTTTAGTTTATTATTATTATTTTCAAAAAAACCATCTCGGGATGCGTGCCCTAGGGCCATATGGCCCTCGAGCAATTTTTTTTTGCCTCCCCAGTCGACTATGTCCAAAATGGACAAATTTTATATGAAAATAGGGGTTTTTGGGTGCTACGAATCCAACGACGATGTTCGTTTTGGCCCAAAGTGCCCAAAAAATTAGGCGACCCCCATATCTCTCAAAAAAATCACCGAGCTTGAAACCCTCGCAGATCTGGCAAACGGTGACCAAAATCAGAAAAAATAAAAGTCAATCTTGACTTTTTCCAGCACTCTGAATCCAATGGAAAATCTTGATCTGATCCAAGATGCTGCATAAATATACTCAAGGAATGAAACCCTCGAGGGACCCCAATCGAGCTCTACAATGTATTCCTCCAAAAAAGCTGAGAAGGGGCTGCAAATCGAGGCTCTAATACCATGTTAGAAACCAAGATCTAAAATGCAAACCAAAAAATAACCTTCCACAAAGAGAAAAACAAAAAAGCAGAGAGTTTGCATGAAGATGTGCAAATTGATATATTCAAAGTACAATAATTACAAGAGATAATTTGCTTTATAAAAGAAAGTATGCATAACCCTAATCTTATCTTGAGCAAAAAGATAGCTCAACAAGATGAGGATAACAACCTATAACCTAGGAATTAAATAATGCCTAAGTAAACTTATGTAAAGTGTGATTAAATAATTAATTACACCATGTCAAATGTCAATGGTATGAGGGAAATATTAAGCCAATACCAACACTTAAGCATTAAAGTCCATGACATCTATGAGCAAATAGACTATAGATTCTACCCAAAACTAGACCAAAAACTAGGCTCATCATTAACCACTTAGAAAAGGAATTAAAATATTAAAGAAAAATTTATCATTGAAATAAAATGAGTTTAATTAATGTTGTTGATAGATAGCTACAATCTAAAAGACATGAAGTTGAAAAAATAAGCACAACAATGGAAGGTGTGATTTTCAAGACATTCATGGGTATGTGCAGGATCATCATGGAAAAAATAGGCCCTTAAGTGGAAAAAAATTTAGAAAAAATAGAGTTAGGAAACTTGACGTAAAAATTTGAATAAGTTATCTATATTATTTCAAAAATATGTAAGAATAGAATCTGTAGCAAATTGAATGTAGTTTCTAAACTACTAGGTTTGTTAAAAAAAAATTATTTGGTGAAAATTTGAAATTTCAATGCTGGTACTTAAATTTTAGGGAAAAATAAGAAGTAGGTGTCTATCTAACCCCAATTACAATAAAATAATAATATTTTTATTATATTTTAGATATAAGTAGATGACTCATGCCCTGATGTGATGCATATTTTTTTGTAATTTTTTTCCAAGTAAATAATTCATTATGATTTTTTTATTACAACTTTTTTAAAAATGTAAAAACTTGTATGTTTAACCACCTTAACTTGGTCAAAACTTCATGAAATTCAAATTTTCTCTTTTTAATCTTATAGTATGTGAAGCATAGAATGTGACGCATGTTTTGGATTCAAAAAATGTGATGCCGTTTGAAAGCTATAAATGTTTTTCAATCAACATATCAATTAGGACTTTAATCATAATTTGAATAGAAAATGAATAATAATTACTTATTAAATTCAAAATAAAGCATACTTTATATCAGTGGAAATTTGAAAATCTCCTTTAAAAACCCTTTTTGTTTCATCAATTTTGGGTAAAAACATAGTCGTTAGCCACAAACCCATCATATAGCCACTTTTTGGCCCATCATGATCCTACACATACCCTCTTACTATTTTGTAAAATTCCATGTTGCAGAAACCTAGGTGTTAAGAAGCAAACTACATTCATGCTATCCAAACAACAAAAGGTTTTCAAGACATAAATACTGTTTTGTAAAATTCCATGTTGCAAAATCCTAGGTGTTAAGAAGCAAAATACATTCGTGTTATATAAACAACAAAGGTTTTCAAGACATTCATACTATTTTATAAAATTCCATATTGCAAAACCCTAGGTATTAAGAAGCAAACAACCCACAGTGAGACAACCCTTTACTTTTAAACAAGGAGATTCAAATAACTAAAAACCCACATTGTGTTTTCCAAATTACAATTATTTTGTGCTTTTCAAGACATTCATTCCATGTTGCAAAACCTTAGGTGTTAAGAAGAAAATTACATTCGTGTTGTCTAAATAACAAAAGGTTTTCAAGAAATTCATATTGTTTTATAAAATTCCATGTTGCAAAACCCTAGGTGTTAAGAAGAACACTACATTTGTGTTGTCTAAACAACAAAAGATTTTTTAAGACATTCATAATGTTTTGTAAAATTCCATGTTGCAAAACCCTACGTGTTAAGAAGCAAGCAACCCATCATGAGACAACCCTTTACATTTAAACAAGGAGATTCAAATAATTGAAAAACCTACATTGTGTTTTCCAAATTCAATTATTTTGTGCACTTTTTTTTTCAATCATGTGAAATTCAAATGCAATTTTTACTCAAATTAAAAGTTCTTATAAATTTTGAAGGGGCCTTTCAATACATTTGCACTATCTAAATTACAAAATATTTTCAAGAAAATCATTATGTTTTGTAAAAATTTATGTTGGAAAACCCTAGGTGTTAAGAAACAAGCAACCCATATAGTCTTGTAAAACCCTCTGCAACCCAATTGGCTAACACCTCTCACCCCAATTTTCTCGGTTTTCTCCTCCAACTCCTCCATGTGCACTCCAAACTTCAACTTTCAACGTGCAGATTGAAAACACACCTTGATTTGGTCGGTTTTCTCCTCCAACTCCTCCACGTGCACTCCAACCTTCAGCTTTCAATGTGCATACTAGAAATGCAAAGTGTTTTCACCCTTCTTTCTCCAAATCGAAAGGACACAGGTCAATCCCCCTCCAATTCCCACACTAGAAAAAAAACTCTGAAAATGACAACTTCTGCCACAAGCCACAGGGCCTAGTTTTATCAGCCAACAGGAGGTGGGAAAACTGACTTGACAGCACCGTTGACTCCTCCCTACCATTTCCCTAACATTTGGTCCCATCTGTCGGTTTTGTCACTTTTATCCCCCATCTGGAAAGCCTCGCACTATGTCATCTCATCATGCTATTTATATGGGAAAAAAAGGTTTTGAATGAACCTGAAACCATTTACAACAGGGTTTGAATGGACCTGAAATCATTTACAAACAAGTTTTGACGGGGACTTGAAACCCACTCAAAGAAGAACAAGCTGCATATGAATACAAAATAGACAACCAACAAAAAACCAACAACATATTACTAAATGAACAACATGACTACCCAAATCTGCACGAATCAAAAAAGGTTTTAGCAGGAACCTTAAACCCAACACAACGAAGTTTTACAAGGGAAGTTGAACCCAAACCAGGTTTAGAAGGGAACCTGGAACCCACTTACAACTAAATTATAGGGACCAACATCCCTCACAACACACCAGGAATTAATTGGGACTTTAAACCCACTGCTCACATGAACACAGCCTAGATCCACCAAGCAAGAATACCAAAAAGGCTTGTTCAACACAAACCACCATCCCACCATAACAGGGGAGGAGACCCTCTAGCCACACCAACAGGGAGAAGAAGTCCTCTTGCAGCACCACCAAACACAAATAGACAAATCAAACTCCACCTCAAAAGGAGTAGGTTCCCCTCTAGAGGAGCAGATGCCATGAAGAACCTTACCACCACTGCAACCAAATTGTAACAAATAACAACTCCACCTCCATAGGAGTGCACATCACCTCAAAAGGTACTGTAACATAAAGGACCAACAACAAGGAAAGAACCTCCACAAATCCACAAACCCCCACTCTACCTCAAAAAGAGAGGACTTCACCTCAACAAGAGTAATCTTCACCTCAATAGAAGACACTAATTATAGAAAAGGGAAGAAAGCCACCCAACTAGCAGCACGAAGAACCATGACAACCACTAACAACTCAAGAAAATGGGCCAGCAAGAGAACCATAGGGATAAACCAAGCCACCATACTAATAACAAGAACATGAGCAATCAGGAAGCATATAAGGAGTAACCCATACAAATGAGCCTTGAAAAAACTCAATAGCCAAAGGCCCAACAGAGTTCCCAGCCAAATAACAAACTAAGAAACCTACCCAGGAAAAGCAGCCTCCACAAGAAAGAACATCCCCAACAAATAGTAAAAACAACACATACTAAGGGGGATAAAATATAACACTATCACACAACAATGTCATCACATCAACAAACATGAAAAAATGGTCAAACAATAGCACCAACAAAAAAGCAACCAAGAGAAACAACAATACCATCACAGTAGCAGAACAAAGACAAGGGCGAAACCTTCCACAACTAGGCTAACACCCACAACAACATGGAGGGAAAGCCACCACTCCATCATAGTCTCAAAAGTAAAAAAAAGCATTAAGCCCAACCCTCTTGAGGCTAAGAGAACCCATGACCACCAACGACTAAGGGAGCTACATGAGGTTAGCACCAGAAAAGGGAGGCAACAACCCACCTTGCACTCTAAAACATAATCTAGGCCCAAAACAAGCAGCAAAAGGCAATAAGAATACCTCAGCATCCCATAAGGACGACAACAACAGACAACCCCGCAACAACGCAACCCTCCAGGCCAAAGACATCAACTTCTTACCTAACACAACGACAACAACGACCATCCTAGCAATAGAAATCCATCCACCTCATCAGAATCGTCTCCTCCCTCACCATCATCAACCCCTAATTTCAAAATTCCCCCCTCGCTCCTCTTCCTGCTCCCACTCCGCTCCATCCCAACGATCGTCATGTTATGTATGTTTCTATGCATATTTTTATGTATGGTTTCATGCATTTTTTTTGTATGTACATAGGTGCATTTTGTTGTGAGATTAACTGTGTCCATTACCATATCTATACTAGGGGAGAGGACCATGCTTCAATAGTTGTGATAGTAGTTGTTTATATAATGCCCAATATTTTTATCAATATTGGATCAATAGTTGTTACTTTAAAGTTGTTAGTGTTGATGATGACTACCCATAATTAAACAAAGTGTATTCCTTTGATCTAAAAAGCAACCAATCAGGTGATTCCACATCAACGCTCAATAAAGCATACTGTGAATGCACAAGTATTGGTCTCACTTTTTTTTTGGGCCTTTTTGGACACCTTGAAAAAAAGCATGTTGATGTGGGCATCATATTTGATGATGTAGCCATGAAACCTTAGTTATAAGTAGGGGACTTGCCAAGTAAGCTGCTGTAAAAAATTGGGAATGATTTGAAATTTTCACATAGGATAATTAGAAGCGAGAAGTTAGGGTGCACAACTAGTGGATCCTCTCCCCTAATAATGAATAAAATAAAATAAAACATGAAACAATTTGCCCTCTATAGCATGGTCTCTAGAGAGGAAAAAGTTGGACCCGTCCTATCCTCCCATGTTACAAGGACTTAAAAGTTGAGCGGTGGGCAAATCCCCATAAATACGGCGATCCTGCCCACATTTCCTCCTATGAGGATTTCGTTTACGACCCGGTTTAAAAGTACGCGTTGGTGAGGTCAAAAGGCTGCCACGCAAACGACTATCTATCTACTACCCCGGGGGAAGCAAAAACTCCCATCGATTTCTGTCCTCACACTTAGTCCGCCCTTCATTTCAAATCCCCAACAGGGCGACCCTCTGTTTGCCTTAGCCATGGCATTATCATCACTTTCTCTTCCAAAATCTGTGTTGCCCTTCAATGCGGCTCCCACAGCTTACATGAAGCCCAGCGGAGTGGAATCCTGCCCATTCAACACGGTACTCTCATCGGGCAGCTCTCAGATATTGGGGACCAAAATCGCTGTAACACCAGCTCGGTATAAGCCCACATCAATTCAGTCAAAGCGTCTGATAGTTTATGCTGCTAAGGTAGGATGGAATGCTCTCATTCTTCAGTTTATAGTTTACCCGCTCTGTTATTCAATATTAGGTCTTAATCTCCTGGGCTTTTTCCTCTGTTTTGCATTGTGAAACTAAGGTAAACAAAGGATCTGTGCCACCATCGTTTAACCTAAAAGACCAAGATGGCCGAGTGGTGAGTCTTTCCAAGTTCAAGGGAAAACCTGTGGTACTCTACTTTTATCCCGCAGATGAAACCCCAGGCTGTACTAAAGAGGTAAAATCCCCCAAACTTTTTCTTTCTAATCTCAATTATCAGCAACTTCTGCAAATTTGGAAAGGCAATAGATGATTTAATGTCTTTACTTTTTGGGGGTCAGGCTTGTGCTTTTAGAGACTCTTATGAGAAGTTCAAAAAGGCCGGTGCTGAAGTTATTGGAATCAGTGGAGATGGCCCTGAATCTCACAAGGTGAGTTTGACCTGCATTTCCTATGAAATCATCTGTTCTCTTCCTCTGTGTACAATTTTAGGGCAATGGCTGAGCTGTGCTTTTTCCAGGCCTTCGCAAAGAAATACAGACTTCCTTTCACATTGCTGAGTGACGAAGGGAACAAGGTGAGAAAAGAATGGGGAGTTCCAGGGGACTTCTTTGGGTCGTTGCCTGGCAGAGAGACGTATGTTATTGACAAGAAGGGAGTAGTCCAGCTTGTATATAATAACCAATTTCAGCCAGAGAAACATGTTGAGGAGACCCTTAAAATGCTCCAGAGTCTGTAATCTTTTGGGAATTTTCCAGCATTTTAGTACTAGACTTCTATTGTAGTTATTTATCTGTCTCTTGTAATCTAAACTAGGCTGCCTCCTGCTTGTGATTCTTAGCTTAGTGCTTCTATATTATTAGTCTCTGCCCTGCTGTGATGGATAATCAATGGTCATTACAATCATTTAAATTTATTCATTTATTTATGTCTCCTTTTAAATGGGAAATGATAAGCAATTTTTTTTTTTAAGACTCTTGGATTGAAAAGTTGAATTGATAAAAAAAACCAATAATGTTTTTTTTGAATTTAAAAGTGACATCTCAAATATCAATTATCAATGTTATAGTGATGTGACTCATGAGAAGCCACATCATCATTTAAATATTATATTAATTAATCTATTTGTTTATTCCTTCTAACACCTTTTTCTTTTAATATTAAATGAAGTCAAACTGTTTATAAATACATAATCATTGTAGCAAAGAAATCCGCTGTAGAAAGTTGCAAAACTATAGAGAAGTGGACAAGGAAGATTATAAGATAGTTGTCGACAATAGGGGCATCTAAAGAAATAGAATTGTAAAACATTTGTTACAAACAAATCAAAACACAAATATAAAATATACACATCTTAAAACAATAATATGGGCAATCTTGAAAGCCTCCAGTCAACCAAAATAAAATTCCAAGCTATAATTTCATTGTAGTCTTTGTAGATGTGTTGAACAAGTATTTGAAACAAATCACCCATACCATGCTGGGCATTATTAGGTAATAACACCATAAGTTGCAAAGGCATGGAGGGTATGATTAGAGCTGAAGTGTATCATAGAAGGTGAGACCTTTTCTTGGAGCTAAGAGAGTAGATATTTAGCCTATAACACGATATCTTCATTGATAATGTCATGTTCTTGTGATATTTTATAATCTTGATAGCAATATCACAATTTGACATGTAGTGGAAAATGCCTCCTACTTATCAATGTCATGTTCTTTTAGAGAGGAAACTATGCATGTCATTTGGGTGTGAAGGTTGGAATAGATAATTTGAATTTCAATCTCTAGAGGGAAAATAGAATGTGACAAGGCAACCAAACATTGAATCTTCCAAATTCTTTTGATGATGATAAGACAACATGAGCTAGATATCATGTGAGCAACAAAGGATCCAAGAAGAATGGATTTCCAAGACCAAGGAAAATGGAAGAGGGAATGTATGAACATCTTAAGTGCAGCCCACAACAACTTAATATGAGGGTAAAACCATAAACAATGCTTAAAGGATTCACTCTTACCATAGAAAGGATAAGGGGGCAAGCAGAGGAATTTGAGGTGGGTTCCCATTGGAAGTTTGGCATGTAGAAGTTTCCATGTAGTGAGTTAGGTTTGAGAGTTAGCCTTGGATTTCCAAATTTGAAGGTTGAGTTTGTTCCAACTAGCACATCTGAAGTTGCATCTCCATACAATATTAAAGAATTAAGTTGGCGAGAAATGGGTGAACTAGGCTCAAGTTGTTTATAGAGAATTGTGAGAGAGAAAATATGAGGTTGCAACCATTAGGCCATCTCCAATCCTTTAGAAAGATCGAATGATAATTAAAAGAAATGAAGATATAGAAGTTGGGGGGCACAATTTCCTAAGCTTCAATCAAAAGAGCTTTGTCTCTATCACTTAAATTGGAACACAAGTTGATTGGTGCCATGTTTTCCACATGAAGCTTGAAGGATCCCATAGATCCCTAAATGTTTGGATGCCTTTCTTGAAGATGCATTTAGCTCTAAATCTAGGAATCATCACCAACATATTACTGTTTTCTTGGATAAGATGATTCCACCATATTGAAGAGGTTGTGAAGCTCGATCCCATGGCTAAATGGTTGATCGAACCAAGATATCTTGTGTGAAGCTAGTTACCAAACTTTTCATATGGAGTTAAGTGGGGTTGATTCATGGATCTTAAAGTAAGGGGCTAGAAGACTTATTATTCCATAGAATAATGTTCCATGATCTACTTGTAGTAGTTGTTTGAATATGATATTGAACTAAAACATTCCAAGGAAAATTTCCTTTCAATGCTCTAACAATCCATATGGATGAAAGATATACCCCTTATGTGTAAGGACCAATGATGCCCAATTCACCCTTCTCCTTTGGGAGTATATAGTGGGACCAAGAGGTGGCAAGCATGCCTTTTTTATTTCTCCATTTAGACCAAACAAAATTATGGATGGGTTGTGTTAGTTGTTTGTAGTAAGCTTTGGAGGGAAACCAACAAGATGGGATGTAAACATGACTAGCCAAGAGGATTTTATTAACCCCTTGTATGTGCCTAGCCATAGACAGAAAATGGTTTGTCCAGGACAACAATTTGGATTTGAACCTATTTAGAAACAACCTCCACATATTTTTCAAAGAAACTCCAATTCCAAAAGGGATATCGAGGTGTCTAGCAATGGATCCATGCTTGATCTCTTTCCACTCTTTCAAAATCCAAGGTGGATGAGGGCTATGACGTGTCATCCAAAATTCAATTTTGTGCATAGCTAACTAGAGTCTAAAACAACATAAAATATCAAGGATATCAAGCATATTATTTACATCTTCAGTAAAAATTTGAATGAAAATCACTCTTCTCAACAAAGTGGGAGTTATGTTTGTAGTGTTACTAGGTACAAAAATTCCATTGATGAGATGATTCAATTGGGCATGATGAAAGAGGTATCTAAGAGCATCAACTGTGAGAATATAAAAAAAACGAGGCAAGAGGGTAGCCTTGGTGAGTGGTTTTTTTGAGAGGGAATTATGGGGAGACATCACCATCAATAGCCAATCTTGCATTAGCATCCATGAACAAAATTCAAACATGGTCACAAAAAGTTAGGGTCAAATCCCAACCAATGAAGCTTTTTAAGGATTTGGCCACCTTATACGATCATAAGCCTTGTCAAAATCAACTTTGAGTATCAAGGCATCTTGATTTTTTTGTTGTGCCTATTTTGATGATTCCCATGCTAGCACTAAGTTGTCTAAAATAAATCTTCCTCCAAGGAAGCCATATTCATTAGGCCTAACAATCTCTTGGGTGATGGCTTTGATTCTTATAGATAGGGGTTTAGTTATGGTCTTGTAAGATGTATTGAGTAAGGTTATTGGGTGCCAACCATTCACATTATCTTCTTGCTTTCCTTTGGGAATAATCCTGATAATTCCCTCGTTAATGTAATCTCCTAGAGGCCCAATTTCAATGCCCTCAAGATAAATGTAGAAATCCTCCCTAATATGAGGCCAAAGCATGTGGTAGAACTCAACAAGTAGGCTATCCAAACACAGGGTCTTCTCCAAGGAAAAACTATATATAGCCTCCTAAATCTCTTCCAAGGAAAGATAGTGATCTATAATTTTGTTATAATCATGTTAAATTTTGCAAGGAATACATCTAGCTAAGTTATCTTGCAAAATAGGAATTAAGGGGTCATTAATTGAATCATCGATAAATAATTGTTTATAATGTTCATAGAATATTTTCATGATCATATCTTGGCTAGTTTTCTATTAGCCATCAAAATAATTAATAACAAAAATGTGTTCCATTTTATACTTATGTTAAATGAATTGGAAGAACTTTATGATTTTGTCACCATTTTTCAACCATTACAAATGGGCCCTCAATTGGGCATCTCTGCCCTTATATGTAGGCACTTTGTGGAGCAAGTTTTTAGTACAAGAAATTGATTGTTGAAGAGGAATGCTATGTGGATTATTGTCCAATAGTTTTTGGCCTTGTATTAGCTACCTTGAATGGATTTCCCAATCCTTCAAAGCTTAACCACAACTCTTTTTCTAAATTCGTGAAGGAAAAGAGTATAGTGTGAGATTGCTCAATTTTGAAGAAGCAACAAGAGCAAAATTCGTAGTGCTTTGAATCTACTTTCTAAACTACTATTTTTTAAATGGTGGAGATTAAGGGGTTCAAAAAGGGGGAGCACACAAAGTTCTCCCCTATCTGTCAAAAAACATAACATAATGTTTGGTGTGCTCCCCCTAAAATATTAACTTTTTTTTTAATTTTTAAAATTAGTGAGAAATTAGCTAACACAATGTAGTTTATGCCTTATTTTTCTGCTAATTTTTAATGAATAGTTGATTTTTTATAAATTTTCAAAGTGGACACATCCTAAAAAATAGAAAATTGAGCATGCTCCCCTCTATTTTTTGGAAACTAATCAAAACTCATTTTTTAATGTGCAAAGAATAGTCTAGTTCATAAAAATGTAATTTGTTTCAAATTTTGACAAATGGATAAAAAATGTGACCAAACATACCATACATAGGTTTTTCACAAAAAATGGAGACACTAGAAAAAGAAATTAAAGATCAAAACCTTAAAATATTTGAAACATGAAAAAAATAACATGGTTAGAAAGCTAACAAAAATCTCAATGTACCACATCATTTTTTTACTTGACATTGAAGAATGTGCAAATAATGTGAGGGGGAGCATGCTCGAGATTGTGTCAATTTTATTACATTTAAAAAAACATGTCTTTGGACGTTGAAATGTGTTCCCAACCCTTTTTGGTTGGAAACCCAAGGAGAATCCAATCCAAGGCTTGGAAATTACTAAACCTGGCAATAACTTGAGTGTGCTATAACATGTCTACATTATTTACTATATTAACTTTAAATAACACGAGTGTTTTATATTGCTAGCACATTATAATCCGCTCACATTATTTCAAAAGGTAAAATCATCCTCACCTTATCTCTCTCTCTCTCTCTCACCTCTATACCTCCCTCCCCTCTCTAACTCCTACCCTCTCTCTCACATCTCTACCTTCCTTCACTCTCTACCTCATACCATATCTCTCTCTACCTCCCTTTCCTATCCACTCCTACTCTCGCTTGCGCATCTCTACATCCCTCTCCTATTTACCTCTATCCTCTCTCTCACACACCTCTCTACCTCCCTCCCCTATTTACCTCCTACCATCTCTCTCTCTCTCTTTGTCTTTATATCTCTCTTACACACACACAAACACACCTCTCTACCTCCCTCCCCTTTATCTCTATCTTTTTCTCTCTCACCTCTATACCTCCTACCCACCTCTCTCTCTCTATCTCTTTGTGTGTGCGTATGTGTCTCTCTCACCTCTCTTTCTCACCTCTCTACCTCCCTCCCCTCTTTACCTCCTACTCTATCCCTTCTATACCTCCTACCCTCTCTCTCTCACCTCTCTACCTCTCCCCCCTCTTTACCCCTTACCCTCTCTCTCTCTCTATCTTCTTTGAAACCAAGATTAGACAAATAAAAGACAATGCACTCTGAATCCAATGGAAATGCCCAATCTGATCCAAGACGCTTCATAAATATGCTCAAGGAATGAAACCCTCGAGGAACTCCCAAAAAAATATGCATTGAAAATCTCCAAAACTCTGAGAAAGGGTTGCAAATCAAGGCTTTGATACCATGTAGAAGTTGTCAAAACCAACTTCAGAGTCCAAGAACACCTGCATGCAAAGAGATACTGTCACAGGGAAGAGAATGGAGGAAAAGCAAAGCTATTGCAAAAAGAGGTGAAAAATAATATTATTCAGGAAATTCATAATTATATGAGATGAATTGCTTTATAAAAGAAAAGTATGCATAACCCTAATCTTATCTTGAGCAACAAGATAGCTCAACAAGATAAGGATGACAATAATTAACCTAGGAATTAAAATATTACCTAAGTAAACTTATGCAAGTGTAATTAAATATTAATTACAGTAACACCCACCATAAGTGCAACTTAGGGAGACTAAAAAAGCATGCACCTAAAACTAAGATGAATGCAAGAAATCATGAATGAGTCCCGACAACAAGGCCTGATCAGGTACCCATGTATAAATGCAATAATGAAGTAGAGAAGGAAAACCCAGTGGGACAAAACCCCCTACAATGAGATGACTACTGCAAAGAAGCATTGGAAGAACACTGTGGAGTAACATTGGAACTGCAATTCGACAAGCAAGGAAAGATACTTTTGTCTACAAGAAACCAAATGAGAGTCACTGAAGGACTCAGGAAGAATCATAATAATGCTACAACATACCCGATGCCACGAAACATTGGAAAACTCACAAACTGGAACAACCTTGGAATCTGTTGAGCAATAGTAGATGAAATGATGACATAATCTAGAAACTGTGTATCTCGATGCCAATGCAAAACTAAGACTAAAAATATTCCATGGGAACTATTAGCTCTCAAAAACGTAGGCGTAATGCCTCAAGAGGCTGCCAAAATCTTGATACCTTTTAGGGTAACAGATAAGGTCAAAAGATTTAGACCTTCTACTCTTCAAGGGTTGCTAGACCTAGGCGGGTGTACCTATATGAATGAAGCAAACTTGATGTGTTTATCTCTCATGAAATGTTTTTCCCACAATGGTAGATGGGAGTGGACAAATGAAATCAAATTTGGTATAGATTGTATAGCAATATTCTAAGCTAAATCTTAATATGTTCAGTTAACAGATGTAAAGAAAATGAATGAATCTAAATAGTGAAATGTAGAGACTAGTTCCTTATTGGGTATGCAGAGTCTAATGAAATAGAAATGGGCAACCTCTTTCTGGAAAACACTAAAATTGTTTGGCATATGTTTTGTTTATAACTTGTATAAACATGCAAGACTGTGATTGCTAAGCTCTTCTTAATAATCTAGATGAATTTCCCTGATTACTGTGATCAACCAAAAGGATTTAATCTCTTCTTGAAAGAACCAATCAATTAACCACATAGATATAGCAAATGTGTACTGATAAATTGAATACAAGCTTGTTATACCAATTTAAACAACCAGAAAAGTATCAATATTGGAGACAACTTAGTAATACTTTCGACAAGCACAATAGACAATTGATACCAGAAATGAACTACCACATCAACTGATTTTCATTGATATCCCCATTTTGAAATCATACATCATAGTCTCTGTTCTATGAGAATTTTATTCCTATCCTCCTACCTAATCTATCTCTCTCCTATATCTAATACCTATGTTCCAATAATCTCCATTTACAATTGAGAATGAATATTTATACATCTGCATCTGAAGAGACACAACGCTTCGCATTCCAAATGTCAGCCAACAACATTTGGGTTTCAATTAATCATTCACCAAACACTCGCCAAGACATCTCACAGTCATATCGAAGGTCAAAGTCTCACCGATAGTCATCCTGCATCCTTTGTGTTTCACTGTGACCTTTGTTGTCAGGGAGACGTCCCGCAAATCATACCTTGTCTTACTGAAAGTCTACTATGGTATACTTTCCAGTCGCTAAGACAATTTTTAGTCAGGAAGAGGTTTCATAGAATACCTTTGTCTTGCCAAAGTACCCCATGGTGCATTCTTGTCGCTGAGACGTAACCACCCTTTTTCCAATGAAATTAATCTTACCGATGAAATAAATTTCATCGACAAGACTATGAATCTTCGAAAAGACTCATACCGATGCCAAATGTCTCGTCAAACCCATTCCTCTCGATCACTCTATTTGGTGAGACTCTCCTCGAAGTATTCTATCGGTGTAACTTTCAATTTTTGGTGGAACTCATGCCAAAGACTCCTTCTCTCACCAATGCAATTCTCCATTGGTGTGACATTTGAGTCAAAAAGAATACATAGCTTCTTCCCGATAGCCTTCTGATGGAATCCTTTTGCACTTTATTGACAAGACCCGATGCTTTCACCAAGACCATACTCCAATGCACATTAGTCTTACTAAGATGTATATCTTTATTGTCAGTCGGCAAGACACATCAAACTCGCCAAGACCACACACCGAAGACACAACTCTTTCCGAAGTGTATCCTTCTGCCACTAGTTAGTAAGACATTATGAATTCGCTAAGACCTCATCCTAAATACCTTTTATTTGGCTGAAGTGCTTGCTTGTTCCACGCTAGTCGGTGAGACAATATAACTTCGTTGTGACTCATCCCGACAAAGACCCTCCTCCCGATATGAATCCTCTGTCACCGAGACAATGTGTTATGACCTGCCGATAGGTTCCTATAGATGAATTTTGACCGATGTGACACCAAAGAAGTCTTGCTGATAGACCTACAACATATATATATTAGCAAAACTGCATTATGAGTAGGGGAGACCTTGATATCCTCATGCTGATATAGATCATAATGTGAAATACTCAGACCTAGATGAACTCATGGGATCTCATGGCTGGATATGGGAAAAATATTATGAAGAGAGGACCTTGTTCTTATGATGAAAACTCATTTGGAAACTCAAGGGTATGAAAAACTAACTGTAAAATATTCAAAATTTTACAGTTCTAACAGTGGCTTCGTCTAGGGATGAATGATAGTGAGATCATTGCAAGGATCTAGATTTCTGGGTGAGTAGACCAAACTCAAGGTGATGGATCAAGTGAGCAAGATGGAATAAAGGAAATGAAAGTGACCCTACACTACTGTACATGGAAAAATTATTTTGAAAGAAAGAAAATTAGGATTATCCATGTACTGGCAAGTCCTACTCCTTTTATTTCCTAAACTATTGTGCATGGAAAATAGAATTTTGAGAGGATTGTCAAGGATTTTCCATGCACTAGAAAACCTTAATCCTCTGTATTGTTCAAGAGAAAAAATGCTTCAGAAATTTCCCATGTACAGGTAATTCCTGATCTTCACCAACCATATTTTGTAGATAGTATGAATCTTCACCTTTCTTTCCAATAACCACAAAAGGTCCTAGCCACAAGGCTTCAAAATTCCCATGCTTTCCCTTCTCCTGGCACCTTGCATTCCACATCAATACCAAATCACTTTATCCAAATTTTCTATCCTTCACCTTTTTATCAAATAGATACTTCATATGTGTTTGTAACTTCATGTTTTGATTTTGGGCAACTCTCCTTATTTCATCAAGTTTAGCTAGTTGCTCCATTCTCTCTTCCATAGGTTATGGAATATCCAAATCTTCCTAAAGGACAAACTTGTAGATTGGTAACAAATTCTACAAAGGCATCCTGGCCTATGTTCCATACACCAATTCAAATGGGGATTTTCCAATTGCCCTTTTAACAGTGATTCTATCAGCCCAAACAACCAATTTTAATTTCAAATCCCAAGCCTTCTTGTTCTGACCTAGCATCCTTCTTATAATCTTCAGAAGACTTTTATTGCTAGAATTTGCTTGACCATTAGCTTGTGGATGGTAAGGGGCTGCATAAGAAATGGTAATGCCATATGTGCTACAAAAATTTCTGAATTCATCTGATCTGAAACACATCCCATTGTCAATGATCAATCTTATTGGTGTACCAAATCTGGTAATGATGTTGTCCATTAGAAAAATTTTCACAGCTCTACTTGTAGCTTGTTTAGTTGGGATTGCTTCAACCCATTTGGTAAAATAATTAGTGGCCACCAGTATCCACCTATGTCCACCACTTGATTTTTCTTGTACTTCTCCAATGAAATCAATTCCCCATTGATGAAAAGGGGCATCAGCCTGCAAGGGTCAAAGTGGAAAAGCTCCCTGATATTTCAGTTTTCTAGAGAATTTCTGGTAGGCCTCACATTTTCTTACAAATGTAAAAGAGTCATTAAAAACTCTTGGCCAGTAATAACTTGACCTGAGAATTTTATGCGCAGTTGTCTTTGCTAATTAATGTCCTCCACAAATCCCTTCATGCATTTCACTTAAGACATGCCTGGCTTGTGATTCTTCCAAACATAACAATAGTATACCATCCCTATTCTTCCAAAACAAATCTCCATCCATGAAGACATACTTAGATTCCTTCAACTTCAAAGTTCTTTTCTGGCTATCACTTAATTCCTTTGGACACTTCATGTATTTAAGATAATGCATGATATTTGTATACCATGGAGTATGCTCAATACTCGCAATTGCAGTCTCTTCTTCTACACTGAAAATTTGATTTGCTTCAATATTCGCCTCTGCCATTAACTTAGCCAAGCCCTGACCTCTTACCAGTTTAGTAATTTGTATCTCCATGTCAAACTCTTGGATTTTGTTAATCCATCTGCATCTTTTTCTTGTTACTTCAGATTATGTTAGAATATCTTTGACAGCTGCATGAGGGATGTAAGCAACCACCTTTGCTCCAACAAGATATGGCCTGAAAGCTTTTATAGCTTTTAATAATGCAAATTCCTATTTTTCCATTATATCATACTTTAATTCAGACCCTTGCAATGATTTACTGAAGAAAGACACAAGCTGTTCATAACCATTCTCATTCTTTTGTAACATAACAATAGCAATAGTGTGCATTGAGGCAAAAGAAAATATCTGAAAAGATTTTGAAAAATCTGGAGACTTGACGACAAGAGCCTCCTTGATGGCCCGTTTTATGGATATAAAAGCTTCCAAGGCTTCTACAGTCCACTCTACCTTTTGTCCCTTCTTCAACATTTTTGATGTGGGTTTAATGATCTTAGCAAAGTTAGAAACAAATCTCCTAAAAAAATTAATTTGTCCAAAGAATGATTGTATAGCCTTAACAGTTTTAGGAACAAGAATTTTATCAATGGCCTCAACCCTCTCAAGATCTATCTTAATCCCTTCTTTTGAAACAATATGTCCCAAGAGCTTACATTCTGTGATTGCAAAATGACACTTCTTTGGGTTCAAACTAATACCATATTCTAAGGCTTTAATAAATACCTTCTCCAGATGTTGAATATGATCCTCAACCTTCTTTGAGTAAGCAGTTAGGTCATCCTGACACACCACCATGATAGCATTGATCAAATCTACAAATGCTACATCCATAGCTCTTTGGAAGGTTGCTTCTGCATTTGTAAGAACAAATGGCATTCTTAGATAAACATATGTTCTCCAAGGAGTTGGAAAAGTTGTCTTATATTGCTCATATTCCTTAACCTTGTCCTAGTTATACCCTAAAAACCCATCCATCATAGACAACAGTTCACACCCTGTTACCTTATGCAATATAGCCTCCATATTGGGTAGAGGATAATTATCTTTGAGGGATGCTATGTTTAGATTTCTAAAATCTACACATAGCCTGATATCTCCATTTTTCTTTCTCACAGGGACCAAGTTTGAGACCCACATTGAATTTCTAATTGGTTTAATGATTCCCCCATCTCTGAGCTTTGCCAATTCTTCTTGCGTTTTAGGCTCCAATGTTGGATTTATGGGTCTTTGCTTTTGTCTGAATGGCCTAGCATCCGACTTCAATGGTAGTTCATGCTGAAATAGATCTTCTCTGTATGCTTTTAGATCTTCATAAGACCAAGCAAACACATGTTTATATTTTCTCAGCAACTCTATCAACATTCTTCTAATTGTAGGGCTTATCTTCTTCCCTATCTACACCTTTCCTGGTGTCATCTCAGTCCCCAAGTTAATCTCTTCAATATCCTCCCTATTTACTGGTGCTTACTTTATGAGGGATCGATCATTTCCATCATACACCCTCTCCAATGCCACTAATCCCTTAGGAAGCTTATTTGTTTTAAGCTATAAGATCTCCTTTCCAAATACTGTTTGCTTCCTATCCACTTCCTCAACAAAGGCATTAAAATCAATTTCATGTGCTTCATATTGATCTATGCAGTGGAGGAACTTCAAAAGGTCAGTATCATCATTAAAGACCTGCCAACTATATATGTTATCAGGGACTGCAGGCCTTGTCTTGAACTCAATTTGTGATATTCCAGCCAATGTAATGTCATCTCTTTTTAGTGCCATATTTGCTAAAAAATCTGCCATTATGTTCTTTGACCTCTCAATCCACTCAATTGAGAATGCATCAAACAACTAAATTGTGTCCCATACAACATTCCTGTATTTTTTCAATCTTTTATGTTTTGTTGCATATTTGGATCTAACTTGTGAAACAACCAACTCAAAATCCCCTAGAATAGTCAACAACTTGATTTTATGTTTCACAACTCTATTCAAACCTATTATTAAAGCTTCATATTCCGCTACATTGTTTGTACATTCAAATGTTAATAGGAATGAATACTTAAATGTAATACCTTTAGGAAAAACAAACACAATCCCAACTTCATTACCTTCTTGGCTGCATGCTCCATCAAAATACATTTTCCAAACTTCATTACAATTTTTTGCCACATGCTTTTCAATTGGATCACTATTGGTTAATTCTGGCTGGGCTGGTTCTATCTTAAAAATCCCCAGATCAACATCATAGAAACAATTGATTTGATCTTGTGGTACACAGTCAACAACCTGGTTCATCCTTGGCTCTTTGTACAACTTCACTTCCTAACCATTTACCAGAATTGTTGCATAAGATAGATCAAACTAGACATTTCCACCAACCACTGCTGTCCATTGTCTTGATAGAAGCATCCCAAATTGAGGAGGGGTGTCAATTACTGTTATATCAATATTATATACCACCTGAGGATAAGCAACTAACTTGACTTCAACATCTTTCAGTATACCCTCCACGGGAACATGTATGTATTCTATTACATAACACTTCCCTCCAGTAGTATCCACCCACATACCAAGTTGTTTCATAACTCCTACTAGAATAATATTCATGGCAGTGCTAGTGTCTATCATGCAGTTCCTCAACAATTTGTTATTTATTAGTAATGTAGTGAAAAAAGGATCAACTGGTGGAGGATTTAACATTGAATTACTAAGGCACACTTCTGGGATATTTACTTTCTCTTGCTTATTTTTAGCAGCCATCTTACTTTCAAAATTTATATGTTTTTCATTTCCATTTGTTATTAATTGAACAACAATGTCTCTGTATTCCTTAATTTTCATCATCTCAAGTAGTGGCACAAACATTTTTACCTAAGATAAAGCCCGAGTGAAACTGTCAAAATAAGAACCCTTAGCCTTAATCATTTTCTTTTGTTCTGATGTTTCTCTTTTGTTCTCTTCTTTCTCCTTTTTACTTGGCTGATCAGTCTTTTGTATTTCTTTATGTAATTCCTTTACTTCCTCCTTTTGGACAGGCTTTTGTTCGATATTATCATTTTGTTTGTTTTCTATTTTCTTCGAAGCTCCTTGTGTCACTTTTTTATCCTTCACAAAGATTCCCCTAGGGACACCTTCCTTCTCATTCACTATCCTATTTCTCAACCAGTACTTAATCTTTGCTTCTTCAACTGTAGCTACAGTTAATGTCTCTATCTCCTCTTCAGTGAGTTTCCTCATGCTATCCTGAGTAGGCATCTCATCATAATGTGGTTCTACATAATCATCCTCAGAGTTAGAAAGAACCTGTTGTTCGGCCATGTGGACATTGTACCTTTTATTTGAAACATCGTACTCATATCCATCTTCCTTTGAAGATGAGTACCTCTCCTCAACATGGTGAAAAGTATTTGAAGTTAGATATATTGTGTGATCTTCTCCATCGTTTCCCATCAACATTCCTTCTTCTTGCATTCTTTGGGCTACAACACAATAATCTGGTGAATGTGGCTTATCACAAACTTCACATAAATAATTGTTACTCACCATCTAAGTTCCCTTCTTCCTTAATGGATTAGGAGTCTCTTTGTTTCTAGGCCTATCTGTTATAGGTTTTCCATCTTTCCAATTTGTATTATAGGGCATGTCATGTAGTCTAGGCCTTTCATTTTTGCATGTGTTCTCTTGTTTGTATTGATAATTATTGGTTTGTTGAGGAGCCCTATGATTGTCTCTTTTATCAATTATTCTAGCCACCCTTATGTTATTTTCAATTGTTAATGTTGTCTTCTGTGCCTCAGCCAAGTCTCTTGGGAACCTATTTCTCAATTCATACCCTATTTTAGGATCAAATGCATTCAAATAAACACTCAATGCCACAGACTATGGAAATTTTGATCCATGAGGTATTTTATTCTGCAGTTTATTGAATCTTTGGTTGAAATCATAAATTGAGTCATTTTGATTTTTCTGAATTCATATCAATTCATGAAGAGCAACATCAGGTGCACTTTGATTCCCATATTGCTCAAGGAATCGATCCTAAAATATTTGGAGAGAGTCAATAGAGGCTATTGTTAGGATGTTGAACCGATCCCTAGCTTCTTCAATAAGCGACATCATGAATAGCCTCATATGTAAATCTTCATAAGGTACATCCAAATCTTGAATGAAGGCATTGAAACTCCTTAAATGGTCCTCAATAGAAATTGCACTACTCCCTGTAAAATTAGGCACCAGACCTCTCCAATTGCCATCCATAGGGCAAGGGTATAAATGAAACCCTTCTAAATCAAACTGTCTGATCATTATTGTCTACTGGTGAGGGGGAGGGTTAGGTGGGTACTGATACATTGGGTTATTATATTGTGTATTATGATGTGGCATATAATACTGACCATGAGGTGGCTGAACATTTGTATATTGTGTGGGAATATGGGTTGGATGATTTGGCTATCTGTATTGATTCCCTACTTGATCGTGAGGAACACTTGATGGATCAGAAGGCCCTACACCATGATTACCCTGCTTATGAGGTGGCACATACTTTGGGAAACCAGATATCTGAATAGTATTTTGAGCTTTCTACAAGTTGAAATATCTCATTTATTGTATCATCTGGGCTTTCTCCTGTTCTTCTCTTTCCTTTCTTTGAGATTCAAACCGTGCTTTTACTTCATAAGTTAAAGATTCATAATCTTCTTGAGGAGTTTCATGATTAGTGGGTCCATTCTGATTACCTTCCATTTTTTGGTCATATTCATGTTGAATTCCAAGTCGTTCAGCTTCAAATTTAGCATGCCACTCTGCCTATTTCTGAGGATCATGAAAAGGATTTCTTTGATCTTCTGGGGTACAAGGTTTTGCACTTGAATTATCTCTCCATGTATCAAAATGGTCATATGTTTCACCATGTGGTATTGATGATTTGTCTTTGTTTGTCATGCACATGTCCTCACTTATCCTTTTACCCTTATCAACCCTATCATCCTTGTGTGTCCACTTACTACTACCAACAGGGGCTCCAGTATGACCTCCCCTATATTGAGATCTTCTTCCATTCATGTTGCAATGTTTTTATCAGTCCCCACTCACTTTCTTGAAAGTAAGAAAAGATTGTTACATGTTATTCCCAGCGGAGTCTATATGGATATATGACTCTATGATTAAGGCGTAGACTCTTAGTTATCCCCAATAGATTTTTCAATTCGTTAGCTCTCAAAAACGTAGGTGTAATGCCTCAAGAGGCTGCCAAACTCTTGATACGTTTTCGGGTAACAGACAAGGTCAAAAGATTTAGACCTTCTACTCTTCAGGTGTTGCTAGACCTAGGCGAGTGTACCTATATGAATGAAGCAAACTTGATGTGCTTATCTCTCATGAAATGTTTTTCCCACAATGGTAGATGGGAGTGGACAAATGAAATCAAATTGGTTATAGATTGTATAGCAATATTCAAAGCTAAATCTTAATATGTTCAGTTAACAGATGTAAAGAAAATGAATGAATCTAAATAGTGAAATGCAGAGACTAGTGCCTTATTGGGTATGCAGAGTCTAATGAAATAGAAATGGGCAACCTCTTTTTGGAAAACACTCAAATTTTTTAGCATATGTTTTGTTTATAACTTGTATAAACATGCAAGACTGTGATTGATAAGCTCTTCTTAATAATCTAGATGAATTTCCCTAATTACTATGATCAACCAGAAGGATTTAATCTCTTCTTGAAAGAAACAATCAATTAACCACACAGATACAACAAATGTGTACTAATAAATTAAATACAAACTTGTTATACCAATTTAAACAACTATAAAAGTATCAATCTTGGAGACAACTTAGTAATACATTTGATAAGCACAACAGACAATTGATACCAGAAATGAACTGCCACATCGACTAATTTTCATTGATATCCCCATTTTGAAATCATACATCATAGTCTTTGTTTTGTGAGAATTTTATTCCTATCCTCCTACCTAATATTTCTCTCTCCTATATCTAATATCTATGTTCCAATAATCTCCATTTACAATTGAGAATGAATATTTATACTGTTGGAGTTATGGATAGACACTGAGAGGGGGGGGTGAATCAGTGTCTACACTTTTTCAACTTCGACAAAGATATTACAATCTGATTTCCTTTTATTTCAACAATAGAGTAGAGTAATCACATTTAAAAGCACAAAGATATGACAACATTAACTTAGTCTATTAGACAACTTATGACAATATGATTTGAGTGAGATATCTTGCATTTTCCAAAAACATAGCTCAGATTTGATCTCAATATTGCTCTGATTAATGCATTCATGAGTTGAATGTAATCATTCATAAACATAATTGAGAATAGTAATAAACCAACTAGTGAACTGAAACAACAATAACACAAAAAAATAGTGAGCACACAGAAGAACAAAGATACAAAAGATTTGTCGAGTGGAAAACCCTCTTGGGGTAGAAAAACCACTCCTAAACTACCTTACTAGCTTAATTTTCAAAACCATTGTTAACAATGCCTTATAGGCTAATTTCTGAGCACCAACTCAAGGAGCACCAACCCCTCATTTAGAGACACCAATCTCAAGGAGTGCCAACCCCTTATTTAGAGACACAAATCTCAAGGAGCACCAACCCCTTACTCAGATTACAGAATTACAATAATAATATAAGAGGGTCACTCTGTTTACAGTTAAGTTCATAACACTCTGCTTCTGATACTCTAGGAATCCAACTCTTGTATTATAGAGTTTTCCAATACATCTCTTGATACGGCCAAAATAACTCTCTTAGAATTATAGGCCAGCAGCTTCTTCACTATTTTTAACATTGGTTTTTATATACATTCCAAGTGTGTTAGTTACAAAGAGATCTTCAACAAGAATTTTTCACCAGATTCTCAAATTCTCTTGCTAATTTTTGAATGTGAAGTTGATTCATAATGATCTGTAGATTATGGTAAAAATCAAAGAAACGCCTATCCATAGAGCTTTTAATTTCTGCACTGAATCAGGAGACTTCAAATCGTAACTGAAAAATTTTCATCAAAGTCATGGCAGCCCACAAACAAAAAATCATATCCTCTAAAATCTTAGAGAATATTTTCCAGAGATTCGATACCAACCAAAGAAGTCTGCATGCAACTATACTTAGAAAATTCATTAAATAAAAAATGCAATAGCTCAAAAAGAAACTCGATGAATATCCTATTATGTAACCATTCTGAGATTTGATGCCAATCCATGATGATGACCACAGAGTTTTGAGTCTTGGTAACTATTCGCCGAGACAACCATATAGTTCTACCGAAGGAAATTAAATTGCCAGACAATCCCTTTAGATATTGCTTTCGCTAAGAGCCATAAGAGTCGAGAAGAACACATAACAAATACATCATGTCTCATCGATAGGCTTCCTTAGAGTATTATTCATTCACTATCGCTATAGCCTAAAGATTCTCTCACCGAATGCATCCTTCTATTTGTCACTGTGACATCCTACTATTGGGGAGACACTTTGTAGATTTCTCTGTGTTTCACCAAAATAATTTATCATTTCCAAGTCACCAAGACAAGAGCACACTTACACTAAGATGTGTCCTTCATCCGCCTTCGCCATGACAATGTGTAGTCGGGGTGACATCTCATAGAGCATCCTGTGTCTTACCGAAAGCTCACATTTTCATTCTTGTCTCCATGACATATCGCTATTGGGGAGACCTCATATAGATATCTTCGTTATACTGAAACACCCCGAATTCACCTCAGATCACCAAGAGAGAACAAAACTCACATCGATAAAGTCCTTTTGAATTCCATCGTCGAGACATATCAAAGTCGGGGAGACCTCTTGTAGAGCACACCATGTCTTTCTGAAAGTCTTCATGCAATTGTGTGTCACTGAGACAATCCAAATCTTGTGCCGACGAAGTCCCTTTATGTTTCATCGACGAGACCAAAGGTCACTGGCCGAGACCTCATGCCAAAAACCCTAGCTCTTATCAAAGAGACTACCTTTATGTTTTTGGTTGGTGTAACAAATTGAATTAGCCAAGACCTTTCTTCGCTGTACATGAGTCATATCGAAATGCTTTATCCACTATGAGTCACTAAGACATTACAAACCTCTTGCCGAAAGCCTTCCACAAGCATTAGTTGGTGAGACCAAGTGAAATTGCCAAGACCTCAGCCTGATACTGCTTAGTTTGGCTGAAGTTCTCTCAAAGAGTTGTTCAGTGAGACTCCTCCTGAAAAATAGATAAAACCTTTTGAGCATGAGTCGATAAGACAAGAAGGACTTGCTAAGATGTTATATTGATAGCCACAACTCACACTGATAACTTCCACATGCACTTGTCGGGGAGACATTGCCTTTTCGCTGAGATGCTAAACCGAATACTCCAAGTCTAGCCGAAGTGAATCCCATATGTGATGTCGGCGAGACAAAACCACTTTGCCGAGACCTATTCTAAAAACCTTGAATCTTGTCGATATGCATCCATTTTAATCTCCGATCAATGTGACATACCAATATCGCTGAGACCACATATCGACGGAATAACATATGCCGATAGAGAACACTTTTTTGTCATCAAAACCAAAGACAAGTCTTGCCGAAATAACCTTTCTTGAGCTAGTTGCCAAGACAATGCTAATGTTATGCCGAAATAAGCCTGTATGTTAAATTCAATTGCCATGATATCTGAAATGTCTTACCGAATAGGCAACTCAGACATTTCAAAGTGGATAGGGAAGACCCTACCATTTTCACTTTGATATGAGTAAGCTTGAAAGAGAAACAACCAAATCCTGTGATATACAAGGAGAACCATTCTGACAAAGAAACCATCTTTCAAACTTTGTCAGTCAAAGATGTAGCATTCATAACTTGAACCAGAAAAATCATCATCGAGAAATTGAACCATAAGAACTAACTTTCTGTAAAAGACAAGAGACATCAAAGATGTAGCATTCATAACTTGAACCAGTAAACTCATCACCAAGAAATTGAACCATAAGAACTAACTTTCTGTAAAAGCCAAGAGACATCAAAGAAGTGCCATAATAAATCATAAAGATCCAAACTGAGACTGATCATCAAAGAGAACTGACTGAAAGTGATTTTGACATCAAGGACAAACTATATGATTACAACTGAGATCCAAAAAACTCCCCCTTTGTCCTTGATGGAAAAACACAAATGGATCTCCCCCTTTTTTCCTCAATGAAAAATGATAGAGGAGAAGAATGTGCAATGGCAGAAAGCACAACTGAGAAGCCAACCAAGTACCATAAGAACCGGCTACAAATAGAGCAATAGTGCAACAGACATATTATATAACTTCACATACTTTAAATGCACATAAATTATCAGAGATATCAGTAGTAACAACCCATGCAATAACTCCCACTTTGAAATTAGAAAATTAATAACATCATGTAGATAATCTAACTTCAAGGCAGCATACCAAAGCTCTCTCCTTTTTTTTCTACCAAAACATGAATTCAAGCAGCTTTCATTTAAATAACTTGGACTCAATTCCAAAGTTCAAAAATAAGTCCTAGCCATACATGATGAGGTTAATACTACCAGTCACCTTCCTTCATTGAAACACAAATAATAGAGCATATCCCATGAACATACACAGTTCTCATGACTACTATAGCAACCTACTTAGATCACTGTACCATACTCAAAAGACCACAACATCAATTCCGTCATACCATCTTGCAAAAGACATTGTAAGTATCTTCATTTAGCGCACAATATTAACTCAGCTTCTTCATGCAACACCGAATAATATCATCACATAAATAATTCATAACATCAAACATGTTTTTCAATCACTGTTCTCCAATGATAATTTCATCAACATCCCTTCAAAAACAAAGGATTTCTTAACTTTAATATGTTGAGGAACTCACCTATATATCTCCACTCCGCTCAAAGATGTCATAAGGACATACCATTATTTCCAAAGTCCAAGCATCCAAAAAGTTCATTTAAGAACAAAGTGCACTGTCATTCCAAAAACTTCTAAAAACTGTCAACCACTAGACCAAGCAAAAAACATTCCTTAATGTAGATATTTATCCATTACCTTTCAAATCAGATGATTACCTTTGTCAGAAATAACAAAAGGTTAAGGAATTTAAGCCATTTCTCTTCCTTCTAAATCACCAAAAGCAAATACAAGATGTCATACCTCCTTCTAGACTCCATAGGGGTAAAACATATTACCATAATAGACTCCCCCCGAGTCTTTGCTTCTTCTCAAGACATGGAAGGAAACTCTTGTGCAAGGAGTGCACAAGGAGTTTTCTCAGAAGCATCTTTATTGCTCTTCCTTCTCCACACCAATGAAGACTTTTTCACTTGTTTGCGTGAAGTACCTGTCTTTCTATTGAATCTGCATTGTTGTACTTTATGTCCAATGTTATTACATCTGAAAAAATGACTTTGTGATTGTTCTGAGAAATAGAGGACTTCCTATAGATTTTTCCAGCATTGTTCCCTACATTATCCTCACTTGTATTTATTCTATAGTCTCTTCTCAAGTGACCAAAATTGTTACAGTTGTAACACACCACATCCTTATTTCTAGGGACATTAGAATGATTCTTATTTGACCATCTTATGCAATCAATTGCCTTATGAACATAGTCATTACAAACATAACAATATCCTTGGAAAGAATGATTAAAGCTGAATGAATGATCATGCCAAGGATGTGAAGATCTGAAGACATTTTTCCTTTCTCTATGAATACCTTTAGATTGTCTTCTAGTGTCAATGTTATCCTTTGATGCAACAATATTGTAACCAAGATCAACCTTCATTCTTGGTGTTTGCTTGGCTATAAACTTCTTTCCATCTGAAGTAGTAAACACTGTTTCATATTTTGATTTTTCTGCAGAGCTTTGTCCAACCTCATATCCCATTCTTGTAGGATCTTTAGAATGCTTTTGCCTGCCCCAACATCTCATTCAATATATTAGTACTGTTATCAAATTTCTGAAATTTACCAGATTGAGCTTTGAAACTTTCAAGCTCTTTTCTTAAAGCAACTACCTCTTCTTCAAGTTTTAGACAAACAATCCTTTTAATTTCCAAATCAGAACTCACAACATCTGCAATCCTCTTATATTCTTCAATTTCAATTTTCTAACTTATAATCATATCATCCTTAAGAGTTAGTTCTTTTAACAAGGAATCATTATCAGAATATTTCTTTAAAGAATCAATCTCAGTTTCTAGTTTATTACACAACTCATCCTTGTCTTTTAACTTGACTTCCAAACTCTCTTTTTGCTAAAGCTGTCTTGTTAAAAACTGGTTTTCTTTTCTAAGCTGCTTAATAGTATCTAAGGCACATAGGAGTTCACCTTCCAAATCAAACTCACTTTCTGATTCATCATATTCCTATTCAGAGTTAACTTCACCCAAAGATTGATCTACTTTTACACAAGTTTATTGATCATTTAAATATTCATTAATGATCTCCTTGTACTTCTTTTCATAACTATGAAGGTTTACACCTTCTTCACTCTTAGATGTTTAAGAACTTATTTTAGTATCCAAAGATATCTCTTCTTGTAATTCACTATTCTGATTCATTTCAGTCAACTTGTCCCAAACTTCTTTAGCACTACTGTAATGAATGACTTTTGTAATGAGTTTATTTGGAAAGTTATTAAGAATAGCATTTATAGCTCTAGTATTGGATTCAAGTGTTTTCTTCTCCTCAAGAGTGGAAGGAGATGTTGCAGATGTAGTACAACCCTTTTCTACTGCTACCCACACTTCAGATCCTAAAGAAATTAAGTATGTTTCCATCCTATGTTTCCATATAATAAAGTTTGTTTCTTTGAACTGAGGATATCCAGATCTAGGATATTCTACCATTTCAGAGTTACTGTTTATGAATTCTTCCTCTTTAATCCTTATACTAGATACAGGTTGAGAATGATGAATAACATTTTGCTGAGAACATCTTTTTCCCTTATTCCTTCTGTTCTTTCCCATATTAACCAAAGTACTCCAAGAAACTAGGAACAATCCTAGGTGGTTTAGACCTATGAGAGGACCCTACGATCTGATACCAATTGTTGGAGTTATGGACAGACACTGAGAGGGGGGGGGGGTGAATCAGTGTCTACACTTTTTCAACTTCGATCAAGATTTGACAATCTGGTTTCCTTTTCTTTCAACAATAGAGTAGAGTAATCACATTTAAAATCACAAAGATATGACAACATTAACTCAGTCTATGAGACAACTTATGACAATATGATTTGGGTGAGATATCTTGCATTTTCCAAAAACATAGCTCAGATTTGATCTCAATATTACTCTAATTAATGAATTCATGAGTTGAATGTAATCGTTCATAAAGAGAATTGAGAACAATAATAAACCCAATAGTGAACTGAAACAACAATAACACAGAAAAACAATGAGCACACAAAAGAACAAAGATACAAAAGATTTGTCAAGTGGAAAACCCTCCTGGGGTAGAAAAACCACTCCTAAGCTGCCTTACTGGCTTAATTTTCAAAACCACTATTAACAATGACTTATAGGCTAATTTCTAAGCACCAACTCAAGGAGCACCAACCCCTCATTTAGAGACACCAATCTCAAGGAGTACAAACCCCTTATTTAGAGACACCAATCTCAAGGAGCACCAACCCCTTACTCAGATTATAGAATTACAATAATAATATCAGAGGGTGACATCTCATAGAGCATCCCGTGTCTTACCGAAAGCTCACATTTTCTTTCCTGTCGCCATGACATATTACTTTTGGGTAGACCTCATATAGATATCTTCATTATACCGAAACACCCTGAATTCACCTCAGATCACCAAGAGAGAACAAAACTCACACCGATAAAGTCCTTTTGAATTCCATTAGCAAGACATATAAAGTTAGGGAGACCTCTTGTAGAGCACACCATATCTTTTTGAAAGTCTTCATCCACTTGTGTGTTGCTGAGACAATCCAGATCTTATGCCGACGAAGTCCCTTTATGTTTCATCAACGAGACCGAAGGTCACTCACCGAGACCTCTCGCCGAAAATCCTAGCTCTTACCGAAGAGACTACCTTTATGTTTTCGGTCATTGTAACAAATCAAATTCACCAAGACCTTTCTTCGATGCACATGAGTCATACCGAAATGCTTTATCCACTATGAGTCGCTAAGACATTACAAACCTCTTGCCAAAAGCCTTCCACATGAATTAGTCGGTGAGACCAAGTGAAATCGCGAAGACCTCAGCCTCATACCGCTCAGTTTGGCTGATGTTCTCTTAAAGAGTTGTTTGGTGAGACTCCTCCCAAAAAATAGATAAAACCTTTTGAGTACGAGTCAGTAAGATAAGGACTCGCTAAGAAATTATATTGATAGCCACAACTCACGCCGATAGACTTCCACATGCACTTTTCGGGGAGACATTACCTTTTCACTAGGATGCTAAATCGAATACTCCAAGTCTAGCTAAAGTGAATCCCATATGTGATGTCGGCAAGACAAAACCACTTCGCTGAGACCTATTCTGAAAACCCCGAATCTTGCCGATACACATCCATTTTAATCTCTAATTAGTGTGACATACCAATATCACTGAGACCACATACCGACGGAATAACATATGCCAATAGAGAACACTTTTCTGTCACCGAAACCAAAGACAAGTCTTGCTGAAATAACATTTCTTGATCCAGTCACCAAGACAATGCTAATGTTACGCCGAAATAACCCTATATGTTAAATTCAATTGCCATGATATCTGAAATGTCTTGCTGAATAGGAAACTTAGACATTTAAAAGTGGATAGGGAAGACCCTACCATTTTCACTCCGATATTAGTAAGCTTGAAAGAGAAACAACCAAAGCCTGTGATATGCAAGGAGAACCATTCTGAAAAAGAAACCATCTTTCAAACTCTGTCATTCAAAGATGTAGCATTCATAACTTGAACCAGAAAACTCATCACCAAGAAATTGAACCATAAGAACTAACTTTCTGCAAAAGCCAAGAGACATCAAAGATGTAGCATTCATAACTTGAACCAAAAAACTCATCACCAAGAAATTGAACCATAAGAACTAACTTTCTGTAAAATCCAAGAGACATCAAAGAAGTGCCATAATAAATCATAAAGATCTAAATTGAGACTGATCATCAAAGAAAACTAACTGAAAGGGATTTTGAAATCAAGAACAAACTATATGATCACAACTAAGATCCAACATATACATCTGCATCTAAAGAGACACAATGCTTCGCATTCCAAATGTCGGCCAACAATATTCAAGTTTCAATTAATTATTCTCCAAACACTCACCAAGACATCCCATAGTCATATTGAAGGCCAATGTCTTGCCGACAGTCATCCTCCATCCTGTGTTTCGCTATGACCTCTATTGTCGGGGAGTCATCCCACAGATCATACCTTGTCTTACCGAAAGTCTCTTGTGGTATATTTTCTAGTCGCTAAGACAATTCTGAGTTAGGAAGAGGTTTCATAGAATACCTTTGTCTTGCTGAAGTACCCCATGGTGCATTCTTATCGGTAAGACGTAACCACCCTTTTGCTGATGAAATTAATCTTACCGATGAAATAAATTTCATTGGCAAGACTATGAATCTTCGAAAGGACTCATACTGATGCCAAATGTCTTGTCGGACCTGTTCCTCTAGATCACTCTATTCGGTGAGACTCTCCCCAAAGTATTCTATTGGTGTAACTTTCAATATTCAGTGGAACTCACGCCGAAGACTCCTTCTCTCGCCAATGCAATTCTCCATCAGTGTGACATATGAGTCAGCAAGACTACGTAGCTTCTTCCCGATAGCCTTCTGATGGAATTATTTTGTGCTTTATCGACAAGACCCGATGCTTTCACCAAGACCATACTCCAATGCACATTAGTCTTACTGAGATGTATATCTTTATTGTCAGTTGGCAAGACACATCAAACTCAGCAAGACCACACACTAAAGATGCAACTCTTTCTGAAGTGTATCCTTTTGCCGGCAGTTAGTAAGACATTATGAATTCGCTAAGACCTCATCCTAAATACCTTTTGTTTGGCCAAAGTGCTTGCTTGTTCTACGCTAGTCGGTGAGACAATATAATTTCATTGTGACTCATCTCGACGAAGACCCTCTTGCTGATATGAATCCTCTGTCACCGAGACAATGTGTTAGGACCTGCCGATAGGTGCCTATAGATGAATTTTGATCACTGTGACACCAAAGAAGTCTCGCCAATAGACCTACAATAGATATATATTAGCAAAAATGCATTATGAGTCAGGGAGACCTTGATATCCTCATGCCGATATAGATCATAATGTGAAATACTTAGACCTAGATAGACTCATGGGATCTCATGGCTGGATATGGGCAAAGTATTATGAAGAGAGGAACTTGTGCTTATGATGAAAACTCGCTTGGAAACTCAAGGGTATGAAAAACTGAATATAAAATATTCAAAATTTTATAGTTCTAAGAGGAAGAAGTACCATAAAGGCTCTGGAACATTAACCATAAAAACATGGCCCTCAAACTGAGATGGATCCAATGCAGATCATTAACCATAGGCTCTCAATCTAAAGTGTGAACCGATGTGAATCTGATATGTGTCAAGCTAAGACAAGATTTGGCCAAAGGAAACTAAGAAACCAGATATAACCCATGCAAGTTCTCATAAAAAAAAGATGGAGATCAAAGTGCATGCACACTCTAATTAGATTATTATGCAAGAAACCCCCTTAATGGAACTTTATCTCAGTTCATTTATTACAATAACCCAATGATTGTAAAAGGCGAGAATGCTAAACATGTATAAATAGAAAATAAAAATAGACCTCAGATCTATGTAGAGGACTGAACCAGATTTCCAACACTGCAAGAATGGCAAAAAAAGGATCACCAAGTCAAAAGATATGCTCTCCAGAGTGGAAACAACAACATCTAAGTTCAAGGCCTTGCAAGCCATATTGGGCCTTCTGGAGCACTTTTCACTAAATCGGGTGTATTTTTTGTATATGGTGTCCGTTTTTCGCAAACGAGATACCATTGGAAAGATGATTCCGACGCTGATCTAGTGATAAAGGTAGATTTTTATGATTTTGTGACATTTGCATTCAAAGAGATGCCTGTCACAAGGAAGAGAATGGAGAAAAAAGAAAGAGAGGGTTTGAAGCTCTATAATATGAAAGATGTATTAACAGAACAATAGAATGAAATATTTACAAAGACCAATCCTTAAAAGGAGATCATGCAAAGCATAAAAGTAACCCTAATAGGTAGAAATTTAATAATTAATATAATTATTAAATGTCACAATAAACAAAAAAGAATCAAAATATTACCTAAGTAAACTTATGCAAATGTAATTAAATATTAATTACACTAACATCTCTCCCCTCCCTATCTCCTCCCTCTTTACCCATTACCCTCTCTCTCTCTCTCTCTTTCTCACCTCTCTACCTCCTTCCCCTCTTTATCTCCTACTCTCTCCCCTATCTACATCCTACCCTCTCTCTCCTATCTACCTCTTACCCTCTCTCTCCTCTCTACCTCTTACCCTCTCTCTCCTCTCTACCTCTTTTCTCTCTCTCTCTCTCTCACCTCTTTATTTCCATCACATCTTTAACTTCTACCCTCTCCCCATTTCTCTCACCTCTCTAACCCTCCCCCTCTCTCACCTCTCTACCCCCTCCCCTCTTTACCTCCTACCCCCTCTCTCTCACATATCTCTACCTACCTCCCATCTTTAACTCCTACCCTCTCTCTCTCACACCTATTTACCTCCCTCCTCTCTTTAACCCCTACTCTCACCCCTCTATACCTTCTACCCTCTCTCTACCTCCTATCCTATCTACATCCCTCCTCTCTCTCTCTCTCTCACCTATCTACCTCCCTCCCCTCTTTACCTCATACCCTCTCTCTCTCACACATATCTACCTCCCTCCCCTCTTTACCTCCTACCCTCTCTCCCTCTCTCTCACCTCTCAACCACTCTCCCCTATTTCCCTCATAATATCTCTCCCCTCTCCACCTCCTACCCTCTCTCTCTATCTATATTTGTCAACTCTACACCTCCTACCATCTCTCCCTCTCTAACCTCTCTACCTCCATCCCCTCTTTACCTCCTACCCTCTCTCTCTCTCTCACATCTCTACCTCCATCCTATCTTTACCTCCAACCATATCTCCCTCTCTCTCTTTCACTTCTCTACCTCCCTCCCCTATTTAAATCCTCTCTCTACCATCTCTACCTCCTTTCCCCCCCTCTCTCTCACCTCTTGACCTCCCTCCCCTCTCTACCTACTACCCTCTCTCACTCTCACCTCTCTACCTCCTCCCTCTCTTTACCTCCTACTCTCTCTCTTCTCTCTACCTCCTAACCTGTCTTTCTCTATCACCTCTCTACCTTCCTCCCCTCTATACATCCTACCCTTTCTCTCTCTCACACACCTCTCTACCTCCATCTCCTCTTTACCTATTACCCTCTCTCCATTTATCTCTCACCTATCTACCTCCTACCCTCTCTCTCTCTCACTTCTTTACCTCCCTCGTTTACCTTCTACCTTCTCTCTCTCACCTCTCTACCTCCCTCCCATATTTACCTCTTCCTCTCCCTCTCTCACCTCTATACCTACCTCCCCTCTCTCTATCACCTCTCTACCTCCATCCCCTCTTTATCTCCTAGCCTCTCTCTATTTGAATCATCTCTACCTCCCTCCCCTCTTTATCTCCTACCCTCTTTCCCTATCTCTCTCACCTCTATACCTCTCTCCCCTCTTTACCTCCTACTCTCTCCCATCTCGACCTCCTACCCTCTCTCTTCCACCTCTCTACCTCCCTCCCCTCTTTACCTCCTACTTTTTCTCCTCTTTCTACATCTTCCCATCTCTCTCTCACCTCTCTGCCTCCCTCCCCTCTCTACCTCCTACCCTCTCTCCTCTCTCTCACCTCTCTACTTCCCTCCCCTCTTTACCTCCTACTATCTCTCCCCTCTCTACCTCCTACCTTCTCTCCTCCTCTCTCTCACAAACACACACCTCTCTACCTCCCTTTCCTCTTTATCTCCTACCCTCTCTCTCTCACTATCACACACACAACACACACATACACACCTCTCTACCTTCCTCCCTTATTTACTTCTTATCATTTATGTATCTTTATTATTTTCACTTGTAGATATTCATTGAACATCCATGAATATATTTCATATATTTCATGTCATCTTAGAATTATTACAATTAGGACATTCATTACTAAAGTTATCTTGGTCTAAGTTGAGGACTATCATAAAAATATGACATTCATGTTGGTGTGTAGCAACATGTCCCACTAAATCATTATTCATGGTTTAGGGTTTAGGGCCTAGGGTATTCAATTTAGGGCTTAGAGTTTATGATGGAGGGTTGAATGTTGAGGGTTTAGGGATTCATGTTAGGTTTTAGGTCCTATGGTTTAGGGTATTAATGTTTAATGTTATATTTAAGGATTTGGTGTTTAGGGCATATGGTTTAGGGATTGCAATTTTCAATGTTAGATTTTAGGGTTTAGTGTTTATAGTTATGTCTTACAATTTAGGGCTTAGGGTTTATGATTGATGATGGAGTGTTTAGGGTGGCACCTACCTCTCTCCCACTCTCTTCTTCTCTCTACATTACCTCTTTATCTCTATCCCCTCACTACCTCTCCCTTGCTCCTTCCCTATGTCTCTATCTCTATCACTCCTTCGCTCTATCCTTCTACCTAACTACCACTATTTATCACTCACTCTCTCTCATTACATATATATAGATTTATTTGTGAGTTTTTATTTCTCTTCCTCATTCCCTCCCTTCCTCCCTCCCTTCCTCTCTCCCTATATCTCTTTTTCAAGCTCAAAAGTTTCTCTAATTTTCCTTGCCTCTTCATGTTGGAATTATACTCCATGCAAGTGATAACATGAGCACATTATAACACACTCACATTTTAGCAAGACATAATAAATGGTAAAAAATATGTGGCGTCCTCATGATTTAGGACCCAAATGTTCTATTTTTTTCTACATTATGCACATTATCCAACAAATAAATTCTTTTTCATGGTGTTGAGGATATATATTGATTTAATTGTTTGTATATTCCACCATCTTTATTTTCTTGCATATTCCACCACCTCTTTTTTATTTTATCAACATAGAAGAAGTAAATTGTATGTTTTTAGGCCAGATTTGGTTCTATGAACTAATGTTTTCATGTTTTAGTATTGGGATGTTATTTATCATTTTTTTTGTTTTAATTTCATAATATATATTTTTTTCATAATCTTTACTAATTATATTATATTGTTATAGAATTGAACATTGAATAGAAAAGAAGTGTTACGGATTTCTAATTTTGGAGGTGTGTGAAGCCAAATGTGAACGAAACATAATTGTGTAATTGGTAAAATCCATTCCTGAAGTTTAAGGTACATTCATTTTGTATTTTTATTAAGCCTTGATGATGGTCACATACTATTTATAGTGAATCAAGTGTTGATCATATTTGCACATCTTGTGATGAAGACATGCCATGATTTCTAATACTTTGTTAAGTTTCTTTGTTATTCATCGAGTGTTAACGGTCATTATAGAAATTTAGTTAAATTAGGTCATTTATTGACCCCTCAAGCATAATATTGTATCTTTTATTTGTTCCAAGTGTCACCTATACATGTAAACAATCTAAAAAAATCAATCACACCCTATTCCATAAATTTCCCCTTTCCAATTCTTCATTTTTTCTCTATGGTTGGTTAATACATTTGCACCATAATTAGGTAAGTGTTTAAATGATTTAAGGTATAAAATGGTATATTGTTTAATTTCAATAATGGTTTTAACCATATTAAATTCTCACATGGTAGGGTCAACTACCTTGATTAGTAAAGCCAATATTTAATTTACAATTCAAATTGGTTCAAGCTATTATGGATATAAAAGTTTTCATCCCAAAAGTCCCATTTCAATTTTATTGAATCATTGTTTATAACTTATATCATAATATAAAAGTATATGAAAATATACACATTTTCTCCATAGAAAAGGATATCAAAATGTTGAATAATGATGTGAAAATAAGCTCAAATCTTCTCCATCACACATTTAGATAAAATACTTATAAAATTAACTTCCCAAAAAATGAAACCATTTGCAATTAAAATTCAATATCCAAATTAGCTTTGATACCACTAAATTAAACCTAAAACCTCTATCCAAGATCTTCACCAATCAAACTAATTTATACTAGATTTTTCTATCTAGAAGGATAAGTAGAGACCATGAGAGAATACAAATTGACATTATTATTTCCTTCTCATAAAATATTTAAAGTAAAATATGTATATACATCCTCTTAGATGGATAGGGTTGGAAGTTTTTTTGAAGAGTTGAGTTCACTTCACTCAAGAGAAAATTTAACTCAAGCAGTATAGGTAGTGGTGGCACTTGATGAGGTATACATAGTGGTGGAACTTCATGAGTTAGAAGGATACATACTTATCCTATGCCTTGCAAAGATAATTCCTATCTTGCACCCAAGTTAGGGCCTTATATAGAGAAGTATTATACCTTTATTTGACTTAAAATTTCATAAGAATATGCTTATAAAAATAAAAAAAATCTTGTGAATTAGTACCAAGTTTGGTTCTTCATAGATAGCTCTTAGTTAAACTTTTGAGTGCTAGATAATAAAGATGACACCTATAAAACAAAGGGTCTTGTGTATTTATATTTACTTTAATCTATTACACCTAGAAGGTGTTGAACACCCAAATACTGAGAGGGGACATGTGAGTCAATATTCACTAAAATTTATTTTCATCAACTTAACATCTATTCAAAGCACCACTTTAAACTTGCAACTTAATAGAAATGAAAAATTAAAGTATGAATCACATAAATAAACAAAAGAACACCATATTTACATGGAAAATAATTGAAAAGGAAAAACTATGGTGACAATTAGCTCATAATATATTATAATTGGTTATAATGGAGATTAGAGAATGGTGGACTCACTATCCAAGGACTCACTATATAGAAAGAAAGAATGAATCAATGTTGGTGGCTCACTACCCAATATATAAAAATATAGAAGAAAGGGTAGCTCACTAACAAATATGAATTGTTAATAATGCATCAATAACATCCCAAAGGTACATTTCCAATTAAGTGTAGAAAATTGACTTAACACACTTCATACTTCACCATTATCACACTTCACACTTCACTCTACATCAAATCTTGCACACTCACTCTTGAAATAATTCAATTCATCCTTCACATAATGAATTAAACTTGTATATATATACATACATCTACCACAAACACCCAAATCATCAAATAGGTCAACCTAATTAGATGAAATGTGCAACCTCATAACTTGTTGGCACAAAACTCCAAAACACATGCTTTCTAGAATAAACCAGAACATGTACAACACCAAAATAGGTTGGAATGACCTATAATCACTCCCATAAATCTTCTCCATACATAAATTAACTCCACACAACCCCGAAACCCTTAGGTCGACACCACATAACAAAATTGGTGAAGCAACAACTCAATAAACCAATTGTTCATTCACAACTCGACACACAAACCACCAAACCACTTCCACTTGGAGTACATAAAACTTTGAAACCTTCAAAAAATTCCTTAAAATTGCATAGCATAATATTCATTTGTGGTGGAATGTGGAGCATTCCAATCATCCACTCTATTCCAATCACTCTACCATTACTAGGCTCGATACACTATCACTAATATCTTTGGTTGTGGAAGAAATATAACCTTGAAACCTTGGATATAAACACCTTCAACAAATTCCATAAACACCTCAAAATAAAATGAAAATATTCTGCATAGCAGAGCAATGCAAACCAAAAAAATGTTTCTCTAATCACTAAACATGCACACTGGGACTTATTCAAACCTCCAAAACACTTGGTCTTCTCCAGATCACACTTTTGCATTTCTACAATGGGTTGACTTCAATGAAAAACCATACACCATCCATATGTCATCATACTCATGTTTCCAAAAATCTCCCCCTTTTTCATTGATACAAACACACTCTTCTAAAACTACTCTCCAAAACATTATCCCCCTTTGACATCAAGGGAAAAGAGTTCATTATATCACTCCCCCTGACCGATATATTTATATGAGTATCTCCCCATATATGATGTAATCCCCCTTTCTATATTATCCAATGACAAAAATGAAAAAACTTGTACTATAGTACCATCAAATACTTTCAAATATGTACATTGAAATCATAAAATTGCATATATAAAGAAAAAATGTACAACTAAAACCTTATAAGACTCTTTTAGTTTAGGAAGGTGTGCCTCCCAGTCTTTCTTTGCAGCCTCCTAATCCTTCTTAGAAAAGGAAAGCATATGGAATTGATTCTCAAACTAAATATGGAGCTCTTCTCCTTCTTCTAGAGAGCTAGAAACTAGATTTAATTGCACCACCTTCTCAACATTTGCTAAAACTCTAGTTAAAGGGGTAATCCTTGCACTTACCACAACTATTAGCTAAAAATATTGCATTATTATTTTCTCCTTTTGTTATTGCAATAGAAAAAATTAACCATGTAGATTCTCAATTGTCGTTCTTATTGCACACCATTTGCATCACTTATCGGATCATAAGTGCTAGAGGCCTGAGAAATTTGTGACTAAATAGAGTACATTTGATTTTTTATGCTCCTTGTAGAATTTGGCCATTTCAAAAAAAATTGAAACAATTATTCGGCTTCTTCCAAACACTTTTTAATATATTCCAAGCTACCTTACAACTTGGCACATGCAGTACCACACTTGTCAGAAACTTTTGCTAATATCTTATTATTGACTATATTTTCCATTTCCTTTTCAATCATTTCTTCTAAACCGATAGAATATTCCTTAAAGGAATCAAGTAATAACCTCAAATGTTACACACCAGACAAAGAATTATCAACATTTACCTTGGGAATACTTTCCTACAACACTTTTACTATATCTACCTATTCAACACTTTTTTTGTGAGTCTAAAGTATTTCCTTCGTTCTGGAGACATGAAAAGCATCACCAAGCTATAACTTATGTAAAGGGAAAATTTTATCCATGTGTACCTAAGCTTGTTGCATTGGAATCCATAGTGAAGTTGTGAAGAAACCACTAGCTGAAACATTAACTACATATCCAATAAATCTTTCAATGAATCTCCAAAAGCTTCTGAGGATTGACCACCAGTTTTAGCACCTTCTTCTTCCTTATTTTCACACTTTTCCTTCTCTTCACTGCTAAAACATTCTTCAACATTATTCTCTTCTTCTATAGGCTTCTCACCATCCAAAGGAGGAATTTTATATTCTTCTTGTTCCTTAGTCTTCTCTGATACATCTTGTATATCTTCTTCTCTCTTCTCAGTATCTTTCTCCATATTCGAAGGGGGAAAATCATGTTCAACTTTAGCTTCATCCTTCTCCAAGACACTCTACTTAATATCATCCTTCTCTTTATTAGCAATATTCTCCACCATTGGAGGGGAGTCATCTTTCACCATATCTTCTTGTACATTCTCGTCCACATGCACATGCTCATGTTGTTCATTGACAAGTTCATTTCTTTCCTAGATAGATGTATAGTGTTGCATTTGATCTTTATTACCAAGAGGAACTCCCAACCCTTTAGCAAGCTCTTCAACCTTTTGTAGTGTCTCTTTCCTTAGCATTTCAATATATTCTTTGTCTTTGCTCATAAGAGTGTTAACCATTTTTTCTCTTATGAATTTCTTGTTATAAAACTTAGATAACTTGTGTCTATCTTCTTGAGATAGTAAGGAATCAATCTTCTCTAAGGAAAATACCTTTATCTTTACATCCTATTCAATAGCTTCTTGTCTTCTTGCAGTTAAAATTTTTTTTAGATCATCAAGCAATTGATCTTCTATCTTATCTAGGCCAATATAAAATGTTACCATATACTTAATCATAGCTTTTTCTATTGTTACCTTGTCTTCATTATTGAATTTTGAATACATTGCAACAATATCCTTCAAACTTCCAAACTCTATTTAATACTACTAAACAAGGCATCTAACTTCAAGGGACTATGCACCCTAACTGAAGGAATCTTTTCTTTCTTCTTTCCCTTACCATTAGATGTTTTTTCTTCTTTTCTAGAACTCTTTTCTCTTCTCTAAAAAATAAATCCTTATTTTCATTTTCCACTCCCTCTTCACTTTTTGTATCCACTATCTCAACTTTTTCTCTTTCTTCATTGGTCTCTTGAGAGACTTGAAACTTATTTTTTTGGACCAACTAAGGTCCTTCTTATTCTTCTTCTTCACAACTGATGTACTTCTCTCTAGTGGCCTTTTATTTTCTTCTCCTCTTAGGAGTCTTCTATTGCTAAGGGGTGCTAGATGTTTATTTCTTCTTGGAGCTCCATGCAACCTTCGTTCTAGAGGACCTAGGAGGAACTCCATATAGTTGTGGCTTTGGAATTCTCCATAGAACCCTTAGGTGTATTCACTATCTCCTCTAAATTGTTGGGATATGGTGTTGTACACCATTGCATAAAGTGATTTATTATAATGTTGTAATTAAATAATTATCTAGTTCTGATGCACCTAGGTGGTGTGGTTAATCACACTAGGTAATTATTTAGGGACCACTTTATGTTGTATTGTAACATTGTATTATTATTTAATGTTTGGGACAAATGGGATAAAAATTTAATATTGAGGAAATATTAATAAAGTGAAAACTTAGTACCCAATATTAAATAAGGGGTTAGTGGTTTTATGTTCACATGGTTTTGTGGAAAATGGTTTTATCTTACCGCTTGGTTGTATTTGTGTGAGCTTGTATCTATAAAATTAAGCACATGTTTAGTGGTTATTATTGGCTTGTTGAGTGGGTTGTCATTATTGAGTCATTTTGAGGAGTGCATATGTGAAGAATGGCATGGGATGTGTGGATTCATGCTTGGACACATGAGGATGCATTGAGAGGCTTGATTCTTTAGAGGCATTCATTGTAACTCTTGTATTGGTTTATTTTTAAATAATACGATTGAGTATGGATGCTTTTGGAGGTTAGGTTTTTCCCTCTTGAGGGTTTTCCCAAGGTATATCTTGTGTTATCTTGTGGCTTGTCTATTTTATCTATGCATTATGGTTACTTGTACGCATGATTTTCTCTCTTGGGGTTATGTAGAAAATGGATTAAGATTTTGGGTTATGATACATTATTTCCTAACAAGTTGTATAAAAGCTTTCATGGTTGATGGGTTTTTGTGGTAACCCTTGTTTTGAGAGATTTGTGCAAAGTTGAATCCATGGACATGCATGTTATATTTGAGGCATTTCAAGATATGGAACATAGGTTGTAGGTGATTTTTTGCAGATTTGGGATTTTGGGTTGTCAAGATTTGTTGGGTTTATTGCAAATCTAAAGCTTTCAAAATATGGGTCAAAAGGGTTTCTAGGATTGAGCTTTCATATGTGGGTTTTGTAGGGGAAATTTCATGAATGACCTCTTGAGATAAAATAGACCTCACCATTAAATCCAGGAGGCTTGAGACATGAAAAATGGCATAAAATTTTCCCTAATTCAAGTGTAGAAGTTGAAAAAAGGCAATTTTTTAAAGCCATACAGCCACCCAATTTCCTCATGTTGCAAAAAAAGAATTTTAATTTTAAATGGGATTTTTAAATTTTTTTAAAACTTGCAAATAAATTTTATTAAAAAATTTTATAAATAAAAAATTAAAAAAATTAAAAAGGGCTTGGGGGGAAGGAAGGGAGTCTGTAGACCCCCAACCTATACCCTTGCCTTGGTACGTACTGTCAGATACCGCCACTTTCAATCTGTACCAAAAGTGACGGTACCTTTGTTGTTGGCCCACCACTAGCTAGCACTTGTGTGTCATGCCCAACCATTTGGGCTTATAAGAAAATAGAATATTCACCATACTTTTAAAAATGAAATTTAAATTTTTTTAATTGTTGAAAATTAAAATAGTTTTAAATATTGTTTGAAGTTTTCCACTTGAATTTGAAATTTGGAAAGTTTAAATGAATTCAATACATATTTGGATTCTGCCACTACAATGCCACCGAGGCATTGCCTAGGTGCCATTAGCCAGCCACCACCATTGGCAGGCCATCGGTGGCTTCTAGCTTGGGCGCCACTAGTAGGCCCTCGTATAGCCAAATTGGAAATTTTTTTCAAACTAGCATAACTTTCACCCAGGAGCTCAAATTTTCAACTTCTTATAGTTGTTGGAAAGGTGGTTCCAAGAACTACATAGTGGTATAGATTTATTTTCTTGATTTTGTATTTTTGATTAGTTTTTTGAGTCTAGAATGCAAATATTTCGAGTAGCATGGTTTTGAGCATAAGTTTTGCATACATAATTGGATTATTGATTTCGAATAGGCATTGGAGAGAATGTGTAGCATAATACACAGTGGTCTAGATTGTTTAATAGTTTGTGGTGTAGGGAATGTATGGTAGTTATTTTTTCACTTGTAGGAGCTTGAGATTCAGGGTGTGATTGTGTGAGCATCTAAATGAGTCAAGAGGTGAAATCTTAAGAGAGTACATATTTTTATGATATTTATGATGGTATAGTTGATTGCCAATTTTTTGCTTCCTGGTATAGGTTTACAAGATTTTTTTAGAGTGTGAAATATTGAGGGAGTACATATTTTTATATGATATTTATGATGGTATAGCTGATTATCAGTTTGGCGCTTCTTGGTATAGGTTCATAGGTGTCTTTTAGATTTAGAATTTGATGGTGATAGGTACACATGTTTTCTTTAGTTTCTAGGACATGGTTTGAGATGAATGGAAACTTGGGGTCATGTATGGGTGATAGTTGAGTTCAGGTACAACAATGGCTATGTAATGGTGTCATGGGCATGTAGGTACATTTATGGATTGGCACGACATGATCATGCATGCATGGTTGTTTGTTGGTAATTTAGTTTGGTGTTCGGAGGTTGTTTCTATCTCCTAGATACTTATTTTTTTCCTTGAATATAGTTACTCATTTGTGTACATGTTTGGAAAATCAGATCTGTGGTTGGTTTGGTGTTTGAGTCTTGATGCGTACATGCTTATCTTCTTCAATATCTCAATTTATAGTTTACTAATGTGATGATGAGTTTACATGTTTTAGTGATTGGATATATGAGTTATGTGATTGGTAGGTGTGTACAATTTATTTTAGTGGGGCGAATCGGATATGGGCTATCTATATCCACTGGGTTTGATTCATTTTTGTTGTAGAATTTGTCATTTTCCCTTGTCTCTGGTCATTTGTGCATTGGTATGTTTCTTTGGGATGAGAGGATGGATGGTTAGAGCACCTAATTAGTTGATTCATGGGACTTTTAGCATGTGGTTTGATCACAATGTCATGATAGCTTGGTACATTCATTAGTTAGACACTTTCAATGGGAACTTTTGATAATAATGATTTGGCGGTGTTGGATTGATTCTTGATGGTTTGTTGGCGATTGTATGTATCTTCTTGGTTTTGAGATCTTGGTTTCACTTGTTCTCTAGAGTTTCTAGGATTGTAGCTGAGTGTGTGTGGACCTGGGTGATCTTCATGGAGGATATGGTTGTCACTATCATGTGTAGCTCGGTATCATAGTTCAGTAGGAGTTATTGGAAGTGACATGGATGCATCATTGGTGATGGTTATATTCATGTGATTGGAGATGTGGTTTCATGGTTTAGAGTGTGTTTATTATTATGTCATGTTATACTCTTGATTCTAGATTATATTTTGGCATCTCATATGTTCTTTCAAGACTAGGATGTATGCATTGATGCATGTGGTCTCCTAGGAGGAGATGGTTAGATCATGATGTCATGATAAGTTCCCGATTCTGTGATTGGAGCTTTGAAATTGATCTTGGTGGTTCTCTTGGTATTGAGTACATTGATCATTTTCTTTATTACTTCATGATGGTGCTATGTTGCATTCAGATTTTGGCATGTATTGATCAGTTATAGGTACTCATGGATACATTGAGACATAGGTGAGGCTAGAGTTCTCTTGGAATTAGAGACATTTTCTTGAGACAGTTACTCTTCGGAGGTTTCAACAGGAAGACCAATGAGCTTTCACTTGGATATGGATTTGAGTTCATGATAGTTTGATAGAGGAGATTGTTCTTAGAGTGAGTTAGGATGACTTGGTTATCTTGGAGGAACATTCTCATTCCCTACTCTTGGTTTTCTCAGCAGTTTATCATTTGATAGGTATTTTCTCATTATTTCTTTCAGATGTGTTATGTTTTGTACTTTGATTTCTCATAGGAATAAGTTGATTCATGGTCATTGATTTTGGAGACTCATTTTGGGATTGTTTAGCATGAGTTTATGGTTCTTTATCTTTCATAGATATGGATCTTGAGCTATTGATAGTTAGTTTTGAAGGATCCATTTTGAGGGATGTTTAGAATGGTTATCTCCTTGTGCATTTGAGTTTATGTTATCATTCATTGATGAGCAGTTTAGGAGATGTTATATGGGCTGATTTCTAGATTTGAGAATGGTTATTTTGAGTTTGATCTTCTTGGTTAGAGAGGCTTACATCCATGTTGGAATTATTACATGAATCATATGTTTGTTTGATCTAAGAGATTTCACATTGTTTTGGGTGTTGTTGAGGATTCTCATTTAGGGTTGTTAGGAGATCATACTTGACACATCATTGCACTTTTGAGGTGTTGGTAGAAGGACATGTTATGGTTTATAGGTTTTCTCTCTTCATGGTTCCTTCTGTAGACACCTAAAAATGACCTAGGCCTGCAAGCTTCATTTTTACCACTTTCATCCTAACATAATTAAGACATTTAATTATGTCCTTGGTCCACATTCAACTATTGATTAAATAATTCATAATTGTTTAATTAATTCATGTCTTTGTATTCTTCATGATTATTAAATAAATAAATTATATTTATTTATTAAATACGTCATTAATTGTCTAAGTCCTCCCTTAATTAAATAAATTTCTTAATTTATTTAATTATCTTTCTACATTTAATTCTTCCTGATTTTTTATTTTTTTTTAGACTGCAGGAATCGGGTAGCACGACCCCATATAAACTGCAGTGTGCCTGGTAAACTTTTTAACGTGACCGGCGACGCTGGCGTGACACGCCCTCCGGTACCACGGGGGTGGGAGAGACTAGACCTCGTGACCAACCTCCTGCAATAGGAAAGATTTAGCCAACCGAGCTAGGGCCCCAACCCTATTCTTCACGATTATTAAATAAATGAATTTCATTTATTTATTTGATATGTCACTAATTGTCACAATTAAATAAATTTATTAATTTATTTAATTATTCAGTCTTATCTTCTAAATTAAATAATTAATTTTAATTATTTAATTACTAATTTCACTTTTCTCTCATTTTAAATAAATGAAAATATTTAAAGTGATTTCATTTAATTAACTTTCACTCTTTTTAGTAAATAATCTGGAAAAGATTATTTACTTGTCACATAAAATTATCATTTTGAATTAATTAAATTCAAAAAGATATTATTCTTCCAAAAATCAAGTAATTGGGCAGATTCTTGATTTTCCAAATCGAATCTTCAGTCCAAATCTTATCTTCTTGATTTTTTGAATCTCACAAACCGGACAATCTTATCTTCTTGATTTTTTGAATCTCACAAATCGGACAATCTTATCTTCTTGATTTTTCAAATCTCACAAATCGGGCAATCTTATATTCTTGATTTTTTTGAAAATATTCATTTCTTTAATTAATTTATCTCATTTATTCTCCACCATCGATCTAATTATCTGAGATATTATTTTGACTGTTCGATCAAGGATTTTGCCCTAACCCTGATTAGGGATTCTCAAATTTAATATGGGCCTCTCATTTTAGGTTCTCATCATCAATTAATCTCATCTGTCCACTCAAATAAAATGTCATTTTCCCCTCACTTTTGGATTACATGCTAACATTTTAGATTTATGCACATATTATAGTCATTTATTAGCTTGCACATTTAAGGCTTCTCATTTTCAATTATTGTCATTATTTGATCAAAGTCTTAGACAATGTCATAGTCATAGGCATTTAGACATTTTTATCCAAATCCTTCAAGGCTTGTTGTAGGACTTAGAAATTTTTAGATTGCTCGCACAATGAATCTGAGGGCAACATCATCCAGCAAGTAAGAAGGTACTATGGAGGTAATCATGGGAATTGCAATTTACAAGTATAATTGTATTGTTTTCAATTTCCTTTGTGCTCTATAGAACTTTGGGTTTATTGTCATTAATGATTTTCATTCATTTGATCTAATCTTAAATTTAAAAATAACCCTTAGTTACATTGGTGAACCCGACATTTTGTAGATAAATTTGTGTGTTTTTATTTTTTTCACTTTTTTGCAGGTTACAGCCAAGACGTCATATGAAATCCCATCACCTTCATTTGAGCACAGAAAAATGGGCGAATAAAAGATTTTCAAAGGTTTTTTGGGTTTTGTAGATCTCGGTCTCAGATTTCTAGAACTTTAAATGGTTTTAAATTTTATTAAGATTTGAGAAAGTTATGGATATTTTAGTGATCACTATTTTTTTTAATTTCGTTTTTAAAACTCGCATTTTCTTTTGCATATAAGATTCTTTTTGTGCAGAATTGTGGAAAATCTTTTCTGGGTTTTGAAGGTTTAATTTTTGGCTTTCCATGGATATCTACCACTTAAAATTTTAAGTTTGGAGGAAGTTATCACTATTTTAAGATTGCTGTTTTCATTTAAGTTTTCATTTTTTATTTTTGTTACTAATCTTTGTTGGCAGTATGTGGCGTTGGAGTTTTTTGTGGGTTAAAGACATATATGCAAACTATTGACATGTGGTTTTGTAGCTACTCTTGTCAAAGACTCATTTCTCAAACAACATGTTTGTGATTTCTAGAGTAGAAAATACTTCATTTTGGTGCTTTTAAAATGAATGCATGTTTGTTTATGTTTGATTGTGCTTGAAGGTGGTAGGTGATTATACTCTCACCTTGTGAAAACTAGGTGATCAGAAAACTAGACCCATCTTATGTTGTGTCACCCTTATGATTTAGTAATCGAAGTATCCTCTCCCCTTGCGCTTTCGGGCGATCCTGGGTGTAAGAGAAATGGTTACTGACTCTAGAACTTGGGCCTGTTCTGGTGGGAAAAAGTACTCACCCCAGGACGACTCAGACCGGTAGCACCCTGACACCGAGGGACTTCCAGCCGGTATACAAAAGTGGGTTCTTGAGGAAAGCCCAAGAATCATGAGTGTGGTTCCGACGAGATGGATCTGAAAGGGGACTCTTGCCGCATGGATCATAACCCATGAACGGAATGCCCAAATTAAAAACCTATTGTCTTAGTGTCCAACCATTCTATTGGCCGTTGCTTGGTATAGTGCAGGGTACAATATCATGCCTGAAGACACTCACTACTGATCCCCTTGAGTAGAGACAACAATTCTTGGGATGTCACTACCCAAAGAATCTGAATTTGGTGTGCTCGAATGACGTTAATGAGCCGTGGAGGGGAGCCAATGCCACCAAAATTCTAAGCTATCCGCTCTCAAGAAGGAAAGGTGTTTATCACCAATCCGGGGTATATCGGTGGGCTATACCAAGTATACAAACCCTTGGCCTATTGGCCTTTTTAGGATTGTGCTTATCTAATGTGTGATTGGTTACATTCAAAATGTTGTGTTTGTCAAGTGTTTTCTGGTCTTATCACAGTTCAAAACAAAACATTCATCAAACCGACCAAATTTGCCATAAAAAATGACAAGACAAACTTTTCGCATCTATCAAACTGCATTTAAATGTCTGAAGTGCAATTGCTTTGATCAATCACATTTGAGTTTACTGAACCGCATTTGCATATCCAAGACGCAACTGAAACTTCAAACGACGCATTTTCCTGTCAAAAGTTAAAACTTCACATTCGAAACTTGAGGTCCTCAACTTGTCCACCATTTGTCAAACACTGTCACCAAGAAGATTCTGATAGAAACCAAACTTGAAATTGCTCAAAGTCTTGACCATTAGTTTGCATTAGTCACCATAGGTTTCATTATCCTTCATTCTTTTTCGTTGCATACATTTGACATTAGATTATCCCTAGGTTCATATTTGCATACTTAGGATTAGGCAAATCTCAGTACACTTTGCAAAGTCATTGTTTTCAAAATTAGGCTCTCTTGGACCAAGTTATCAAACTCCCCTTTTAGCCATTGTCCTCTTTTGTGAGATTTTTTTTTTTCCCAACTCAAAAGTCTAGTTAGGAAAAACCCACTAGTCATTTAGACTTGGTCAACTTGTCATTTCCAACAAAGTCCTTTAGCAGTCAAAATAAAAAGCAAAGTTTGAGCTTAGAAGTGCTTAGATAACCTTGTCTTACATTACTACACATTGTATATCCTATTCACGAAAATCCAAAAACATTAGTCATTCTAGTCGTCATTTTGAACTTAGACTTCACGTAGTGTCATACTTGCATTTAGTTGTCATTCCTATTTGAGCAATCTCATTTATGGTCCAAACTAGACTTCAAAAACAAAAGAGACAAACAAAAAACTTTTGGCAAGACCCCCTGTTTACTGTCAACAATCCTCCACATGACCCAAACTGGACCTTTTATGATCCATTTTCCAATTTAGACAATCAACCTCCAATAACAACGCAATCCTCATCAAATAGTCCATTCGAAAAATTCTTGCAAAAGGATAAAAATGACCAACTGCTTTAGGAAAACGTAGAGGCATTTACACAAGACCTAGAGGCTTGCCAGCTTGTTGAAGCAATGGTCCATTAGGACAGAGATAGATTCTTAGCTATGCTCTTGAGTGAAGGAGCTAAGTTACCACAAGGATTTGATGTTAACACGCTAAACTTGACACCTCCTGACCCTAATGCCAACAACACACATAACATGTCACATAGTGGTCAACTTCTAAATACTACAAGAAATACTTCCTTTGGGACCACAACGACAGTGCATACCACTCCCAACATCCCAAACACCACCAACATCCCCAACACTACAAATATCATGATAGTAAATGCCACAACAGTAAATTCCATGGGGACATCATCAAGTCCCAACAATCCCCCCTTGACAGCTCCATCTACTATCATGAACACAACTTTGTCATATTTGGGAGGAGGCACAAGACGTGTATTTATCCAAGGACAACAAAAAAATGTTAACACAACAACACAGTCAAATGTCATTGCCTCCCAAGGTACAAACACAAACGTTCCCCTTGTACAAAATCAACAATTTACACAAGGTGGCCAAATAACACAACCCATGACATCATTGACACACCATAACATTCATGGTCACAACATCCCCCAAATAATGGCACACATGGCTGGGGGACACATCCCAACCTACTCATCTAGCATTCATACTCATCAACATGCGCCCAATCATAACCTTCAATATCAACATGCACCCAATCATAACTTCCAATACCAACAACATGTCAATTCGCACACGTCATACATACCACAACAATCCATACTGCCACAATACACCAATATTCACACACAACAAATAGGAACACATGGTGTACTAGGAAATCCAACGTACGAAAACATAAACAACCCTGCCATGGATGACCTCAAAACAATAATGAGGGACATGGAGAAAACTATCCAAAACATGTACATTTCAGGCAAGAAATCAGAAATATCATATGACCTAAATGTATACCCAATTGACATGAGCTTATACATGCCTCCATTTCCGCTAGGATACGTGTCACCCAACTTCACAAAATATAGAGGGAAGACAAATCCCATTGAACATGTTCGCGAATTCACCACCAATTGTATGGACATCGCCTACGAACAAACATACTTGATGAACTTTTTTCTAAAAGTCTGACAGGTCAAGCCCTTGAATGGTTTTCAACTCAAAAGGATATCCAGACATGGGATGAGCTTAAACAAAAATTCATAAGAAATTACGTGTACAACATTGACATGGATACCTCTATCACTAGCTTGTGCAATCTCACGCAAGAAGATTCGGGTGAGACATTTATCCCGTTCTTTCAAAACTGGAGAAGCCTTGCTAGTCGATGTCACATTGACATCCTTGAAAGGGAAAAAGTTGACATGTTTGTCCAAACACTTCTAGGGCCCCTGAAATTCGCATTGCAAATACATTGTTGCACAAACTTCATAGAATTGGTCGAAAAGGGAGTCCAGATTGAGAAAGCCCTTATCACAAAGGGAGAACTGAGATATGGTTCCAAAAACATGAACATCAATCCACTCGCCAACAAAAACAAATATTGGGTTAAAAATAAGCACATCACAAATGACGGTGTTGTTGACGCCAAGACGACAAACACTGTAGGTCCTGTATTGGCCTTGAAAGGGGTTCAACAACAAAATAGACCAACAACGACATTGACACCTCCTCCCAATACCTCTTCAAACAACCAAAGGAGTCAAAACAATTAGGTACAATACTGTCAGATGAGACAATTTCCTAGGGGTCACACATACACCCATTTGGGTGAACCCATTGAAGAAGTCCTTAGGAAATGCCTCTAGCATGGGGTCATCATACTTCCAGAAATAAAACTGTATGACCTAGGACAATTCAAACCAGCATGGTGGAATGACAATGCACTTTGTGAATACCATCGAGCAAAAGGACATACAACCTCTAACTGTCGATAATTGAAAAACTTAATACAAGATCTTATCAAAAATCACACCATTAAAGTAGGTGGATCACAATTCACCTCCAATTCAGATCATACTATCCACAAGAATCCACTGCAGGACTATGGTTCTCATAATGCTTCCACTTCAGGTTCACAGAATCAAGCTAACTTCGCCCAAGCCAAGTACGATTATTCTAGTGGACCAATTATAAATAATGTCTGAAGTGATGATGAGTACATCAATACCATTACGGTCAAGAGAGCACCCCAGTGTAATGCTACTACTCAAAGTGGCAAGGTCACTATAGCTGGTCCACCTCCCGCTAGACAAGCCAAAATCACTATACCGGGCCCATCTGCTAAACAATCACAACTTGCTTCATCTAATAAATAGCCAAAACCTATCCCAACCCCACAACAATGGAAACCCAAAAGTCAATTCAACCTCATCGACCAGCTAAGAAAGACTCCCGTGCAAATATCTATACTTGAGCTGTTGCATATCTCTCCCGCACACAAAGAAATCCTAGATAAAACTCTCCTAGAGTCGTCGATCCCCAAGGACATCGATGTCAATCAATTTGAAACTATGGTGGGATATCTCACTATGCCGCACCATGTCACCTTCTTAGATCAAGATTACTCATTACATAAAACCAACCACAATGACGCATTACACATAGAAACTTTTGTCCACAAGCACAAAGTTAAACAGGTTTTAGTAGATGGCAGAGCAGGGTTGAACATATGCTCCCTTAAACTGGTTAAGGCTCTAGGGTTCTCTAATGCGTGCATAGACCCAACAAAAATTATAGTGATCAAAGCATACGATGATGAGGAACGCTCTTCACGGGGTGTTATCTCTCTCCTATCAGAGTGGGACCGGTCATTGTAGACACAACCTGCCACGTCCTGGATTTGGAACTACCATATAACATCTTACTTGGTCATCCATGGATTCACTCCTTAAAAGCCGTTCTGTCTACATACCATTAATGCCTAAAGTTTCCATTTGACAGCACAGAAGTAACCATATACAGAGACCCCGACCCTTTCCAATATTGTACCAACTTAAGGGGTATCTCCAAAAACTGAGTACCTATTAACTGAGAAGCACCTGGCTCCTCGTCATCCAAATACATCGACCCTTCCACACTCACATCATCTTCCACATCCACTCCATCCACATCTTCCACCATACCACCACCTTCCACCAGCCCTAAGACTAAATCAACTGTCAAAATCTAGGACCTCGATTGCGGAGAGTTCAAACTAAATACAACATACATCATAACTACAATACCCGTGCCTCCAAAGATATATGGTCAGCCATGTTTCAAAATGGAACCTCAAGAAACCTTCAAAATTCCACCAAATACAATTTTTATCAAGCGGGGAGACATGAGTGATGAAGACCTTGCTGACATTACAGGATGGATCTATAAGGATACTGTCGCATTACCTCCATTACCAGTTCAAAGATATGGTAAAGGTTACAACATCATGAAGGCTAAAGGCTACGATGGTACTAGTGGCCTTGGAAAAAATAAAACTGGTCGAAGGGAACCCATAAAACCTTTTCAAATTCTGAAGTATCTTGGTTTAGGGTTTGGATCACTCGACAATGACGATCGATGTACCTCAGGACTTTCAAATGAGTGAGTACATGCTTCTGATAGTGTCGAGACTACTAGGGAAACCCTCACCGAAGCAGACTCCCATGAGTGGGAATTTTTCTCAGAACGATCCCTAAGCGACTGTTGTTTTGATGATTTGTTTGTCGAACTAGAGGAACTGACCTCTGAACAACAATTTTGGCAAACATTCAAAATTGAACAGGCACCAAACAGTCAAAGTATTACTACCACTTCCCATGTCGTACAACACCTGTCATCTGAACCCCATCAGTCCAATCCATCCAAGGTATCAGACGCATTGACAACCAGGGCTCTAAAACCTTCACTCCCTATTTTGACAACGAATATGACACTAGTGAAGGAGAATATTGGATAGAGTCCGATGTCGAGTTGGATGATGATAACCTCATCTACAACATCACCGAATCCATCTGCATGCTGTCTGCATCCTCACCACAATTTATTAGCATTGACGATGGCATCTCCTTAGTTTACCCTAAGCTAGTCGATTGGGACCAACAAGGACCGCTAGTTCTGGACACATTTCAGATAGATGAGGCAATTACCGAAGTCATGGGATTACGAGAAGGCATACCTAGTGGGGACCACAAATCCGGATTCGCCATTGATTTAGACTACACTACATACTTCGGTGAGACTATTTAGTCCTCTAGTTGCAAAAGTAAAAATAAAATAAAAAATGAAACGTCTCTAGGTGAAAACTGAAAGGCACCTCTTGATGATAAAATAGTAAAAATAAAGGATGTATCTGCGGGTGAGAACCTCTCCGAGGCGCCGAAAGATGGAGGACTGGACTTTCTCCCCGTGCAATAAGAGAAATTGGCTATACTTATTGAGGACACAATAGAGGATAACATTTCAACTGTAGAAGACCCCAAGATGGTCCTATTTGCTGCATCATTGACTGATGAAGAGAAACCAGAATTTCATAAATTCTTTGCAGAACGAAAAATAAATTTTGCATGGTCCTATGCTAACATGCTGGGATTGGACCTAGAACTCATTCTGCATCATCTGCCACTATTACCTAATGCTAAACCAGACAAGCAGAAGTTGCGCAAAATGCACCCCCAAGTCGCCCTAATAATCAAGGCCGAGTTAAAGAAATTGCTAGGTGTCGGATTCATAAGGTCTATTGACTATGCCAAATGGATTTCTAATTTGGTCTTGGACACAAAGCCAAATGGGTCGATCCGTGTATGTACAGATTTCTGAGACCTAAATAAAGCATGTCCAAAGGATGACTTTCCTTTGCCAAACATTGACATTATAGTGGACCTTACAACAGGGTATGAGATGCTATCACTCATGGATGGTTTCTCTGGTTATAATCAAATCCATATTGCTCTTGAGGATCAACACAAAATAGCATTTACTTGCCCATGGGGTACATACTATTGGAACGTCATGCCCTTTGGTCTCAAAAATGTAGGTGCCACATATCAAAGGGCTATAACCACGATCTTCCATGACATGATGCACAAAATAATGGAGGATTATGTAGATGACCTATTGGCCAAATCAGCAAGAAGGAAAGATCATTTGAAGTTACTCAACATAATTTTCAAGAGACTTGAAGAATACAAAGTTCAACTAAACCCTAAGAAGTGTGTTTTTGGGGTCACATTAGGTAAACTATTGGGATACATAGTTTCCTAAGGAGGCATAGAGGTTGATGTGGCAAAGGTCAAAGCAATCATAGACATGCCTCTTCCTAGAGGGATCAGTGAACTTAGAACTCTGCAAGGTAGAGTACAATCTATTCGCTGTTTCATAGCCCAATTGGAAAATAAGTGTCATCCGTTCCAGTATTTGTTGCGCAAAGGTGTCCCCTTTGTATGGATAGATAAATGTCAGAAGGCCTTCCAACAAATAAAATATTACCTACTATCAACACTAGTCCTCATGCCACCCATTCATGGAAAGCCATTGATTCTATACATCTCGACTACTGGTTCAGCATTGGGGGCATTGCTGGCCCAAAATGATCATGAAGGAAAATAAAGAGCAATCTATTACATCAGTCACACACTGATAGGCTATGAGTTGAACTACACATACATTGAACGTGCATGCCTCACTATTGTCTTTGTGTCCCAAAAACTAAGACACTATATGCTCAGTCACCAGACACAACTCGTCATCAAGATCGATCCACTAAAATATCTCTTAAGTTGGGCGGCATTAACAGTCCAATTAGAAAAATGGGTCATGATACTAAGTGAGTATGACATACAATATGTTGAGTGTAAGGCAATAAAAGGACAAGTAATAGCAGATCAACTGGTGGATGCACCAATTCAAGTCACTCATCCACTAGTAACTGATTTTCCTGATGAGTCCATTTTTCATGTGAAACTGGCAGCACCATGGAAGCTATATTTTGATGGGTCTCATACTGGTCATGGCTCAGGTGCTAGAATCTTGTTTATCACACCAAAAGGGGATTCAATTCCCAAGTCATTTAGGATCGTTTTCCCTTGTACAAATAACATTGCCGAATATGAAGCACTAGTGACAGGTCTCAAGTTGGTAATTAAATGGAAAATTCAGACAGTGCTTGTATTCGGGGATTCCCAGCTCATGATCAACCAAGTGAATGATGATTATGAAACAAAGGATGAGAAGTTGCTTCCCTACAAGATGATGGTTGACAGTTTCCTGACATACTTCCAATTGATTTCTTTTGAACAAATCCCTAGGGCACAAAATAAGGCAGTTGATGCAATGGCTACTATTAGTTCTCTCTTGGACATCCCTAAAAGTGTATCACAATTTGAGTTCTTAGTAGAATAGCTTTTGATACTGGCATATGATATCCCAGAATCAAAAATGTTTTGCGAACTTGCTGGTCCCAACTCTCCTTGGTATCAGGACATTTACGACTACTTAAAATCTCAAACCCTTTCACCAAACTTATCCAATAACCAAAGGAAGTCCTTCATTAGAAAATCAGCAAGGTATGCTATTGTTAGTGACACTCTATACCACCGTAGTTTCGACGATACCCTCCTTAGATGTCTTGACACTGACGAAGCATGTACGACCTTACGAGAAGTGCACGACAGTATATGCAGATCTCATTCGAGTGGTCCTACTCTGGCTAAGAAAGTAACAAGACTTGGGTATTATTGGCCGACCATGGAAAAAGATGCAATTGAATAGGTCAGAACTTGTCAGAAATGTTAGATTCATAGTGATTTGGTCCATGCTCTAGCACAGAAACTCTGACCGATCACTTCTCCATGGCCCTTTGCTCAATGGGGACTCGACCTCGTGGGTAAGATTCATCCAACCTCATCCAACGGCCAAAAATTCATTATTACCCCCACTGAGTATTTCACAAAGTGGATTGAAGCCATCCCATTGACATATATTATGAGCAAACAAATATCGAAGTTCATCCTTAACTACATCATTTGTTGATATGGCCTTCCGTATTCCATCATCATTGACAATGGACGTCCATTTAAAAACCAAGACGTACGTGAGTTATGTGAGCGATTCCATATCCAACACCACTTTTCATCTCCATACTACCCACAAGGAAACGGCCAAGCTGAGGCGTACAATAAAACCATTGTCAGGATCCTAAAAAAGACTGTCAATGACATTGGTCGTGACTGGCACATACAACTCAACCCTGCTCTGTGGGCTTACCGAACTATCATTTGTACGCCTATAGGGGCCACCCCATTTGCCCTAGTCTTTGGCGCTGAAGCCATCTTACCCATTGAGGTCAAAATTCCTTTGCTACGAGTCTCCTTGAAGGGTCTAACTAATGAAGAGGAGTACTGACAATCACACTTGCACGAGCTAGAAATGTTGGAAGAAAGAAGACAAAACTCATTGAATCATCTCCAAGCATACCAGAACTATCTTTGTCCCAACTACAATAAAAAGGTTATGGTCAGAAGGTTTGACATTGGCAACCTAGTTCTCATATAGAACCCCAAGAACCAAGCAGATAGAAAAAAGCCAGGAGAATTTGAACCAAACTAGTTGGGTCCCTATATTATCATATCTTCCTTTGGTTTTGGAGCTTATCAATTGGCAACTCCAGATGGGGAATAGTTGACTTGTCCCATCAACAGTTTACACCTCCAAAAGTTCTATGCATAGCATCAAAGGGTGGAGCTGAAAGCCATAAAATACAAAAAAAATTGAAAAATGATAAAAATCATCAACCTAGCAAACAAGTGTCTTGGTGACACCAAAAAAATCAAAAAATCAAGAAAATAGTAAAGAGAAAAATGATTCGTTCAAAAGTGAAAACCTGGCAAACAGGCGCTTTGGACAATTACCATGGTGAAAACTTGGTAAACAGGCGCCATGCATAATGAATCATTGCTCTGCCATCTACTATCATTTTGTCTAAACTTGGCCTAGGATGAAAGGTATTTCTGCCATTATTACGCAAATCACCATGACATCCTACCCTACCTGTCCTAGTGGATAAATGATTGACATCAAGTCCAGACGACTGTCCATCTAGTAAGTCAGCAACATCCCATCCACATTCCTTACAAATGGCTAAGTCTTAGACCTGATTGGGGGAAAAATGTTTATCATGCAACTATAGTGGATGTCATATATGATCATAAAAACATCATAAAAAGTCATGAAAAAAGACAAAATACATCATAAAAAGTCCTGAAAAAAGACAAAAAACGTCATAAAAAGTCTTGAAAAAAGACAAAAAACATCACAAAAAGTCCTAAAAAAAGACCAAAAACATCATAAAAAGTCTTGAGAAAAAAGACAAAAAACATCATAAAAAGTCCTGAAAAAAGACAAAAAAATCATAAAAAGTCCTAAAAAAAAGACAAAAACATCGTAAAAAGTCCTAAAAAAAGACAAAAACATCGCAAAAAGATCTTGAAAAAAAAATTTAAAAAAAAGACACACATTGGCAAAAAGTCCTTGAGAAAGACCAAAAACATCAGAAAAAGTCCTAAAAAAGACCTAAAAATCATAAAACATCCTGAAGAAAACTACAAACAAAACACCAAACTGCTCCGAGAATGCAAAAGCACTGTCATCTCTTGTCAAAGTCAATCATGTCAAATCAGTCTTCATCATTTGTTTGAACTACATTGTCTCTGCACATTTGCTACGTAGGAAAGACTCATACTTGAGTCCCCGAGACATTAGGTCAGTCCTTTTAGGTTTGTAAAAATAAATCATGGCACAATCTTTGGTCATCAAGACAAAGTCATTGGTCGTGTCGAACTACGAGGTCTCTGAGTGTATGACGTAGGCAAGGCCATCTATCGATGAGCCCCCGAGGCCGCACTAGGTCAGTCTATTAGGGTTTATGGCATCACACTGGCACACACATCAAAAAGAATCTTCAAGGAAACACAAATCTTTCTCAAACGAACGAAACTCATCAAGAAAATGTCGGCAATCATTTATTGCAACATGACAAAACTCATCGGCACATATTATTATGACATAGCAAAATTTGGTCAAAACAATTCAAACCATCATAACCCGTCAAACTGTCAAAACTCAGTTAACCTTTAGATGTGTCCTTCTGAAAGGTAACCTCTGTCATTCATGCCTAAGGATGTGTCCTTCCTAGGCATCGTCATTGTCATTCGACATTTTCGCGCGATCCTCACAACATCTAAGGATCACCCCTCTCGACATCAGCACTCTTTAGATGTGTCCTTCTGAAGAATCATCTGTGTCGTATATGCCTCAGTATGTGTCCTTCCTAGGCATCGTCATCATCACCATCACATGACATTTGGAGATTAATTCTCTTGGCATCAATTTTATTCAGGATGTGTCCTTCCTGAATTTGGAAAACCTGGACATCTATTGTCAACGTATCATCAAAGCTTCAACACTCGAACATCTCATCATCATTAAACCAAGACATCTTGACATTAGAACAATGAATATCCAGACGCACTTGGAAAACACTTGACAATTGTCTTTTAGTCTTTTATCATTTTATTAGTTTTTCAGTGAGATCCCACTAAGCAAGATTTAGAGAAGCAACAACATATCATGACGATTGACATGCATGACTACTAGCTTCTCAGCGAGGTCCTGATCCTGGGATTTAGAAAAGCAACGACATATCATGATAGAGACTCTATTTTTGTATTTTGGCAATCATGTCACTAGTTTCTCAAGGATGTCCTAGAAACAGGATTTAGAGAAGCAACGACGTGTCATGTTTTGTACTTGTCTTTTTTTTTGCTTGTGGTTGATTATGACAAAAAAGACTGGGGCAATCACACTCTTGGTATAAGTCATGCTCATCCTTGTCTATGACTGTTTGTCTTATGTAATGGTATGACCTTGCACACCTTGATCTATGTCATATCATGGTGTTTGTTGGCCATTACAACAGTTTTCCCAATGATGATTAAGAGCAATAAATATTAAAAAGTCCTACAATAAAGCTTTGAAGGATTTGGTCTAGGAACTTACATGCATCTCCTTTAGTCATGTCATCTTTTCTCACCCATCTCATATAAGAATTGCATCCATATCATCATCCATATCTTTTGCACTAATATTAGTTTGTCTCTTCATATTCTAGTCTTCTCATCAATTTCGAGAGCACACTCATGTTCTTGGAACCTGTCTGTCCTCTTGAGGGGGCATACTGTAACCCTCCTCGTCATTTTTCCTCATCTTATTTTGCACTAGGGCATATTTTTGACTTATTTTCTTTGTCACAATGCAACATGCTACATTATGACAAAGAGGGGCAAAATGTAGACACCTAAAAATGACCTAGGCCTGCAAGCTTCATTTTTACCACTTTTGTCCTAGCATAATTAAGACATTTAATTATGTCCTTGGTCCACATTCAACTATTGATTAAATAATTCATAATTGTTTAATTAATTCATGTCTTTGTATTCTTCATGATTATTAAATAAATAAATTATATTTATTTATTAAATACATCATTAATTGTCTGTCCTCCTTAATTAAATAAATTTCTAATTTATTTAATTATCTTTCTCGCATTTAATTCTTTTATTAAATAAATGAATTTCATTTATTTATTTGATATGTCACTAATTGTCACAATTAAATAAATTTATTAATTTATTTAATTATTCAGTCTTATCTTCTAAATTAAATAATTAATTTTAATTATTTAATTACTAATTTCACTTTCCTCTCATTTTAAATAAATGAAAATATTTAAAGTGATTTCATTTAATTAACTTTCACTCTTTTTAGTAAATAATATAAAAAGATTATTTACTTGTCACATAAAATTATCATTTTAAATTAATTAAATTCAAAAAGATATTATTCTTCCAAAAATCAAGTAATTGGGCAGATTCTTGATTTTCCAAATCGAATCTTCAGTCCAAATCTTATCTTCTTGATTTTTCGAATCTCACAAATCGGTCAATCTTATCTTCTTGATTTTTTCAAAAATTTTCATTTTTTAAATTAATTTATCTCATTTATTCTCCATCGTCGATTTGATTTTTCCCTAACCCTGATTAGGGATTCTCAAATTTAATCTGGGCCTCTTATTTTAGGTTATCATCATCAATTAATCTCGTCCGTCCACTCAAAATGACATTTTTTATAAATTGTCATTTTCCCTTCACTTTTGGATTACACGCTAACATTTTAGATTTACGCACATATTATAGTCATTTATTAGCTTGCACATTTAAGGCTTCTCATTTTCAATTATTGTCATTATTTGATCAAAGTCTTAGACATTGTCAGAGTCATAGGCATTTAGACATTTTTATGCAAATCCTTCAAGGCTTGTTGTAGGACTTAGACATTTTCAGATTGCTCGCACAACGAATCTGAGGGCAACATCATCCAGCAAGTAAGAAGGTACTATGGAGGTAATCATGGGAATTACAATTTACAGGTATAATTGTATTGTTTTCAATTTCCTTTGTGCTCTATAGAACTTTGGGTTTATTGTCATTAATGATTTTCATTCATTTGATCTAATCTTAAATTCAAAAATAACCCTTAGTTACACCTTCTTGGAGGTTCATGTTCTTATGATTTGGGAGGATGGTGGTGACATGTTGTGAGAGATTATGCAAATATTGGTGTTGCATGTGTGGATCCTTTCTATTATTCTTGGTACTTCATTGTTGATTATTTATCATACCTTCATATAGTGTTGATTGGTAGACTTGATATGCTTTGACATTACCCATGTAGTGGGAGTTCCTAGATATTTATGTTCTTCATTGACAGGTTTCATACATGGAGCTTGTGATTACGGTTTATGGGTTGCATATGGTGTTGGTATGAGTTTATTGATGTTATTGATACCTACAAGGTATGGATGGTTGGATGTATTAGAATGTGTTGTGGATGCTATTCATGATCATGTGGGTTTTTTACTTGACAACAACTTTTTTGTAGCCTTTGTTATCACCTAGATTTGATGCTTGTGTTCTTGGATTGGTGCATCTTCAGCATGGAATGTTCCTTTTCTTCCATAGGTGGAACATTGGAGGATGAGAGGAGTTCTTTCTTGAGATGGTGGTCACTTTGTTCTTATTGTAGGTATCTTGATGGAGCACGAGAGCATGTTGGAGATTCATGTGGTTTCATGTATGTCTATGATGATGTATTTCATTGATTGATCCATTATACAATGTATGTACAACACATGGAAAAATGTTGGGATATGGAGTTGTACACCAATGCATAAAATTATTTACTATAATGTTGTAATAATATACTTATTTAGTTGTGATGCACCTAGGTGGTGTGTTTAATCACAATAGGTAATTATTTGGGGACTAATTTATGTTGTATTGTAACATTGTATTATTATTTAATGTGTGGAAGACATGAGATCCCTACAAGTATCGACCATCGAGTGAATAAAATGTATCTTTTTGGATAACCAACACGGGTGCTCTAGTGTGGAACAAAAAATCATCCTTCACAATTTCTAGAGGGACAATACTATTGGAGGACTATCATCTACTGGAAAAAATTTCCCAATTTTACTGTGAGCGCATGCTAGAGAGTTGTGCATGCGAGCAGGCAAGCACAAAGGGATTTTTTTGAGGTGATGAATGACATATCTCACCTGACATGCGATGACTTCCTAAGGGCACCCGATGTGTAGACTCCACTCATCTTACACTTCTCCACTATCATCCATGAGCGTGGAAGTCTTGAAACCCTTTGAGACCCCTGTGGCTTTGTTGTCAAGTTTTACACCCATGAAGGGAATTATGACATGGTTGGGAACACCATTCCTATCTTCTTTGTTCAGGATGGGATGAAATTTCTAGACATGGTTCATGCCTTGAAACCAAATCCAAAAAGTCACATTCAAGAGGACTGGAGGATTCTAGATATATTTTCTCACCACCCAGATAGTTTGCATATGCTTACCTCCCTCTTTGATGATGTGGGTATTCTGTTGAACTACATGCATATGGATGGTTTTGGTGTCCACTCTTTTACCCTCATTAACAAGGCTGGGAAGAAAAATTATGTGAAATTCCATTGGAGGACAACTGTGGAGTGAAGTGTTTATTATATGAGCAAGCTATTAGTCTAGGTGGAACAAATCAAAACCACACAAATAAGGATCTCTATGACTCCATCATTGTAGGAAACTATCCTAAATGGAATCTATTCATCCAGACAATGGATCCAAAAGATGAACACAAATACAATTTCAATCCTTTAGATGTTATGAAAACTTGGCCTAAGGACATATTCCCTATCCAGCCTATTGGTCGCATGGTGTTGAACAAGAACATAAAAAACTTCTTTGCTTAAAATGGGCAGCTTGCATTCTACCCTATTGTGGTCGTTCTTAGTGTTTATTACACTAATGATAAGCTCCTTTAGACTAGGATATTATCCTATGCTAATACATAGAGGCATCATCTATTCCTCAGCTATTTGATGCTCCTAGCCTTGACGCTCCCAAGTGTGCACACCACAATAATCACCATGAGGGTTTCATGAACTTCATGCATAGAGATGAGGAAGTGAACTACTTTCCCTCAAGGTTCAATCCAATAAGACACATTGAAAGATATCCCATTCCTACTCATTCATATTCTAAAATAAAGGAGAAGTGAATGATAGAGAAGGAGAACAATTTAAAACAACTTGGAGAGTGATATCATTCATTCAACCCAGACAAGTAGGACCACTTTGTGAAAAGTTGGATGGAAGCATTATCTAACACAAGGGTCACCCATGAAATTCATAATATATAGCTATCTTACTAATCATATTGTGAAAAGTCACTCAGTCAAAACATAGCAGTTGGCCTTAGCATGAAAGCCAATATGTGATTCTTCTTGCAGTGCTAAATGCATAGTAGGTTGTAGCATTTGCATTAGGATGCTACTACTGACTTAAAAGATGAACACAAGAAAGAAAAAGATGATGTAATGATTAAAATTTATTATCTTATTGTAGTACATGAGTTTTGTATTAATAATTTTTCAGCAATATATGTTATCTAGATTATGGAGATCAATACTTATTATTTATAAGATAGGATGGGTCTATTTTCTATTTGTGACTATTATAGTGGTGGGATGAAACTACACTGATAGAGAATCCATTGTGAAATATGTGTCTTCAAGTCGTAATACTAGAGATGTGACGTTTTTAACATAAATATCTTATCAGGGATGTTTCATCATGATGAAGTAAGCTCAAGCACTTCAAAGATCTTCTTATTCTTGTGAGGTATTCAGTAAAACGAGATAGAACACATCCAAGTTAGGTACTCAGTTGACAATTTTTCTATTGAAACTATAACTTAACCAAATGTTAAAAACAACTTTCAGAAAAAAAGTGAAAACTTAGTACCTAATATTAAACAAGGAATTAGTGGTTTTATGTTCACATGGTTTTATCTTACCACTTGGTTGTATTTGTGTGAGCTTGTTTCTATAAAAGTGAGCACATGTTTAGTGGTTAAGGTTGGATGGGTGAGTGGACTATCATTATTGAGTCTTTCTGAGGAGTACATATGGGAAGCATGGAATGGGATGTGTGGATTCATGCTTGGACACATTAGGATGCATTGAGAGGATTGATGCTTCATAGGTATTCATTGTAGCTCTTATATTACTTTATTATTGAATAATAAGATGGAGTATGGATGCTTTTAGAGTTTTGGGTTTTCCCTCTTGAGGGTTTTCTCAAGGTATATCTTGTGTTATCTTGTGGCTTGTCTATTTTATCAATGCATTATGGTTACTTGTATGCATTCTTTTCTCTCTTGGGATTATGTAGAAAATGGATTAATATTTTGGGTTATGATGCATTATTTCCTAACACAAATTAGCTTTCATCTTTTCAACTTTCTTTTCTATGTCCTTATTTTCTAGGTTTACTTGGCTAGATTTATCTACATATATTCCAAACCTATCCAAATATGGATATCTTGGTTTACTTAACACAATCTCTTCAAGAATGGTGAGCTCATTTTTAGTCACTTCATATCCAAGCTCCAAAACCCAAACAATTCTAGGTTCAATTGCTTCCATAAAGTAGAAATCTGATGCAGGAGCATCCAATGGTGTAAGGGAAAAAAATATGTTTCCTTTATGTTTCCCTTTGTTATATTTTTGTAGATGTTTTTGCATTTCTGGATACCCCTTTTTGTCGAATAAGAATTCCCAACTTTTAGACCTGCATTTATGATTTTTCTCGTCAATTTCTATTTTTAGCAGTTTTGAATTTGAACGCATGAGGAAGCATAAATTTATGGGAATATTTAGGACAAAAAAAGGAACTTTTGTGAAAGAATTAGGCCAAGATCATTCCCAGTTTGAAAGTTATTCAAGTTTTAGTTTCCAAAAATTGCTTTGAAAAATCTTTTGAGTTTGGTTTGAGGCACTAAATGGTTCCGTATGGGCCCATAACAATGTGGGTTCTAAGCACGTTCTACACTTTGAGACCTTTCCAATGATTCAAATAGTTTCCAAACAGAGTCCCGAATAAAAAATTATGGCTTCTAGAAATTGGTCAATTTTTGGAAAATTGCCAATTTTCGAATTGTGACTCAATTTTTGAATTTTAAATTTCAATTTTCGGCGCCCAACTACCTAAATTCAAATTTAAAATTTTATTTTTCGGTCCAAGCTGGAAAAAGGTTACTTAGAACTCATTTTGTAAATTTTGGGGTATTGGGAAAAAGAAAAAAGATTATACTGGGGAAAAGGGGATTTGCTTTTTAGTAACAATAAAGTTGCATGTATTGCAACCTGTGAGGATTCAATCCTCTTGAATGCAATTTCTTTGTAATGAGAAAATATTTCCCATAAATAAATATTAATTTTGTTGTGCTTCTATTGTATGCTTTTCTGAATCTCGAGTCTTGAATCTCATCAAAATATCTACTAACCATGAATGTATGTCATTCGTATACTTGTCAACAACACTTTCCAGAATCCTATACTTTCCATCTTGTGTTAAGAATCCATACAAAGTTGACTTCTATGATTGAAAATCTAGAAACCTTCTTAAATGATCTCTTATTCATATAGCAACATGAATACTATTATCCCATATTACATTTTTTGTTTCTGGTAGCTCTCTAAGAAATTAGCACTACAAGAAAATAATTAGGGTACCATACTAGAAGGGGTACATTGGTTCTTTGGTCTTCTACAAATTCTCCATCAGCTATTGTCTTAAGAGCGTACACAAATCTATGTATTTTCCTCCCTTCACCATTTGGTATGCTATATGAATTATGATGACTAAAACTGAATTTTCTTTGTTTGTACAAAAGATCTTGTAGCCTATAAATATTGAAGCATAATTCATTGTTGGGTCATCAATATGGCATGTTTATGAAACTTTTCTCTAGTGAGATTCATCACTATTTCATTCTTCATGGCCTTCAATGTTGAATTGCTCCATTAGAGCACAAACTGGTGACCACCCTAATTTATTCCTTTTTTTTATCATATGTGGCATGTACACCCACATGAACTTGTCATGAATTTGGCTTAAGACATATTTTACCCATTCATCCTGATAGAAAAAATTAGGGAAGTTGTTCCACACATCCAATTTATTCTTCGTCAGGCTCTCATATTCTGGTTTTAACTTGAAATCATCTCTAGTCAACACCTCCTAATATTCTGCCATCTTCAAATGATTATACTCTTCCATTTTCATGTTGATATAGATCCACACATCCTCTATGTGCATTATGCTATATGAAACCCTAGAGAATGCAACTTTAGGGCTCATCTCCATAGATTTAAATAGGTGCTTCTTGAATTTAGGTCTTCGCCACTCAAGCACATCAATTACTTGAGGAGTAAACATTTTGAACTTTCACAAAACTAGGGTTTGCAAAAAGTTGATAAATACCCTATTAGTCTTTTTTGGTAGGGTTTTAATCAATGCTTTAGAAATTCTTCAAATCACTTTTTCTCTATTCTCCACTTCAATTGCTCAATTGTGAGTGACTTTAATATATGCAAAATGACATATAAACCCACTTCTAATGACCTAATGTGCATTAATTGTAGTAGAGAAAGTGAGGTCAAAAAAGTTGGAAAACTCACATTATGTTGTCATAGGAACCTTTAGGTCTAAAGTACAAAGCTGTGTCACACTTTATAAAGAAAATAACCAACAGTTATCCAACTTTTAAACTTGAATAAATAAAATGTGGCATATATGTTTTGAATTTTGAAATGATGTAAACTAATAAAATGTGTATTTTTTAGTATATTTTATGTTTATATTTTATTAAAAAAATTAAAAAATTATTTGAATATAATTTTTCATAAATTCACACTATAATTGTGTTACTCATAAAATACTTAAAAATGAAGTTACATGAGAATCAACCTTTATATAGTAAATTTTATTTTTTTCCTTTATTTTTTTTGTGTATATTTATAGTTTGAAACTTTAGTCCATGGATACATTTTTTTCCAATTTTGATAAATATATATTTTTAAATAAATATTAAAATGTGTGTATTAAAAAATATTTGTTTCCATTCGATGTCAACTTTCATATTTACTATTTATCTAAAATTAAAAAAATTACACCATCTTGACATAGATTCTTTTATCTAGTCCATCATATTTTTTTTTCCAAAATTTTTAATAAGTTTTAGTATTTTCCTTGACATGGTAATCAATCTAATAGTTTTCTGCTAATAACCTATTTTTTGTAAAAATAAAAAATAAGAAAATATAAAGAATAATTAAACTATTAAAATATATATTTTTTGAAAACTACACTTATGGATCTACAAAAGGGTAAATTTATATTTAAAAAATGTTATTTACATGAATAGGAGTTGTAAAAACATCAAGTTTTTCATATATATTTTTTTTTTTGATAAATTGGCTTCCAAGTGGTGCTATATATGCATTTATCTAACAATTTTAGCTGGAAAAGTTGTGGACATACCTAACTTATCTAGAATTAATATTACTAGATCATGTGCTTGAATAAAATTATTTTTTAGTGAGAAATACTTAAATTCAGTTTGTGATCAAGGTGTTTTCCTAGTCTAAAATGCAAAAATAGCAAAGTAAATGCAAACACAAAGAAATACAATGACACTTCACAATTAGCCTAGTTGAACTTGAACAAAATAAGATGAGAAAACCAAGTATTTTCCCTTGTCCAAGTTCATGAATTGGTTGGCCCTTTTGATGTTGATTTGTGTGCTCCTTTGCTTAATAAAATGGCTAAAATCTACATGCAAATGGTGGAGAATTTGATGGTGAGTGAAATGATGGCCATGGATGTGTGATTGGATGCAAGATTGGAGGTCAAATGTGCTGCAAAAATGGTGGTAGTGTGGTTTGAGTGCAAGAGATCTAAGTTAGCTAAGTGTGTGTTGTTGAAAATGAAGCAAAATCCATTGTATTTAGGGAAAGTGCCTCTAGAGAAATGGATGGTTAGGATTAGTTCTAGGGTAGGATATCAAGGGTTGAGATGTTATAAGACATATCAACTCATCTCATGATGACATGTGGAGGCTTAGGTGGAAAGGATAGGATGAGATGGTAATGAGGTGGAGGTGAGGTGGAGGTACTTGCAAGTAACTTGAGAGTGGGCAAGATATTCTCTTAAAGGGATTTCTTGTCCATTTGTACAAGAGCATGTGATGAGAGGAAAAGAGAGGAATTAAAAATTCCTCAAAAATCCTCATGGAGAAGAATAAAATAATTTAATATTCTTAATGGGAGGATGTGAGGAATTTAAAAATTCCTCAAAATGCATGGGTGGAATAAATTGGAATTTAAAATTCCAAAGGGTGTGGGGATGACTTCTCCAAAAGGAGAAAGTCATTAATAGGGTTGACTAAGGGTGGATGCCATAAATGGAATGGGGATTAGGTTAGGTCTAATCATTGATTTAGGTTGTGCAAATGAGGGATTAGGTGAGCTAATCTTGATTAGTGAGCCACTTGCATTTTATGGAGGATGTAACCCTAATCTCAATTGGGAATGTGCACACCCTAACTAGGGATTAAGTGGGCTAAACATGATTAAAGGAAATGTTGGAGGATGGGACAAGGAGAGAGAAAATAGATGAATTAAAAATTTATTTTAATTCATTTAGGAAAGGTGACTAAATTAAATAAATTGGACTATTTATTTAATTTAGAGAGGAAGAGGGTAGGGTGTTTAATTAATTAATTAAAAACCTTAGGGGACATCAACAACAAGATGGAAATTAATTAAATAATAAATTATTTAATTAATATGGCTTATGGACATAGGATAGAAGAATGCAAGAGAAAATTTGACCATATCCAAGCGTGGTCAAATTTAGGTGTCTACATTTTTCCCCTCTTTGAAATATCATTAGAATAGTGTTGTTTCAGAGAAAAATAAATTGTAGACAACTCGATAGAAGAAAAGGATTTTGGTAGATGTATCGATATCATAGGTAGGGTGATAGATAAGAAAAATGGGGAAATATGACGAGGTATAGCCCCTCAAGAGGGTGGATGGGGAAGAAAAGGTTCCCTGAGTGACGTCTCAATATGAAAAATGGAGGGGACCATGAGGTAGAGGATGAAAACCATGAAGAATGGATTTTGAACAGAGGAAGATAGACAAACATGATGCAAATGGTAGCCCATGAAAGAATTATGGAAAAGGATTAAAAAAGGTTAAAAAAGATTAGAAAATTCCCAAAATTAGCAAGGTTAGTTAGGGTCAAAAATTAAAACCCTATAAATAGTAAATTGGAAGATCACTATTCATCTTAGTTTCATTGTGCACAAATGGAGAAGAGTGACTAGGGGATCGAGTGCAAGAGGTGACGAGGTGTGTGAGTGAGATAACAAAGGACGACATCATCCACCGAGCAGACACTATTTGAAATTTCTACCATTGATATATCGTGCCCCGATAAGTAGGCCTTGGAAGAAATGGGTGCCCCATGGAAGGGAAAATTTTCCCTTCCAACAAAGCGCATTTGACTATGTAGTCCAAAAGGCGGATGCGTGGTGTGGTATGGGAAAATGAATGTCCCCAAGGACAGTTGCAAGGGGACATAGGCAATTACAAAATTACCTAAAAAGGGGATGGATGGATGTGTGTTATGGCAGGGGAAGACATGCTACTAGAGGGGTGATTGCAATATCGCCCCTCAAGAGAAAGGGGCAAGGGCGAATTCACCCAATGGGAGGGAATAAGGGAAGAGGTGAATGCACTTTTTCCCATTAGTGGAAAGGGAATAAATGCTTCTACCCAAAGGTGAAAGAGGCAAAAGCTAGATCACCTGATGAGGAAATAGGGTTATAGGGGTGAATGCAAATTCACCCCTATGGAAAGGGCTAACTCGCTCCCAAGGAATGGAATGGGTAAACTTGCCAAGACAAAAGGAAAATTCACCAAGGGGGAAGATAGGGTGAACATGCTAAGCCAATGGGCGAATGTACGAAGAAGCAGGAAGAGGAAAATTAGTTTCCTATAGAGGAAAATTCACAAAAACATGGATAGGAAGAAAGATGGGGACTAGAAGAAAAATGACAAGGAAAAATATCACAGATGGTTGGGTGGATGCAAAGTATAGACACTCTATGGAAATGGGAGAGGAACTCAACCGCACTCAAAACTGAGAGTTTTACTCTGGAAAATCATAGCAAGACTACTACATATGGTAACATTCTTAGTGATACAAGCACATAGACCTCTATTGACTACGTTGATGGAGAGGTGGAGTTTAAATACATGCACCTTTCTCCTCTTGACTGTGGAGATGAAAATGATACTCAAGGATGGTTGGAGGATATTGCAGCTATTGATCAGGGGCCTTTTGGTGAGTGGAGGGGGTAGACAACTATTGGAGTAGAGTCTACAAGCTATGTTTGGGACCGTAGACCTTCCCTACTAGGGGAAGGAGCTAGATATAGATGGATGCATTGGGATAGTGCCACCACTACCATTATTCATGGGTGCTTTGATTAGAGAGATCATACTCCTAGATAGGAGTGAGAGATTTTTTCAGCGTCAAGATGATTGAGGTTGTTCAACATATAGTGGAGAGGAGATAGGGGGTATACGCATGGGGACCATTCATATTGGCCCAGTTGTATAAAGACATGCATGTGGTATGCTATCGAGGAGCTGCCGACATTACCTATGTCACCCTACTATAGGTGTGGCCATGGGAGCACATCAGGATCACTTGACTAGACATCTTGATACCCAACCAGTAGGTGGAGGGACTGCTAGTGGCATTTGATTATGTAGGGATGCTGCACTACAGGTAGGTATCTAGCCTAGAGTATTAGAGGCATGTTTTTGATGATTTGATTGTAGATGAAATAGTGTGGAGGCCCTACTTAGATCAGGATTTTAGGGACTGGAGGGCAGAGGATTGACTATATAGGATCTAAATGTTTACTCGGTGCTACCTGATTGGTCAAGATCCATTTATCATTGAGATATATAGGCTTGATCGAGTTACCAAACTATTTGGGATTCGATAGGACATCTTGTGATTAGAGGAGAGATTCAGATGCATCATCCATGAGAGGGGATGGGGATATAAAATTCTAGTCGACAGGGTGAGGTAGGAGTGGGATCAATTGGAGGATTCAGTATGGGGCTGGAGAGGAGGGTAGATGATCCTGATGTTACAGATAGATACACGACATGGTGGAAGGGGAGACTACCAATGAGTATCATGCCGATATAGTCAATTGAGCCTACGGTGGGATTTGATGAGGATGAGGCAAAACCCCATAGGAAGATGTATGGGAAGGTGGGAGAGGAGTAGGTAGGATAGGAGGAGGGGAGAGAGGAGATGGAGTTGGAAATATTGGAGGTGGAGGAGAGGGCATTAGTGGTGTACTAGGAACCACCAACAAAGGACCCCAAAATCAAATTAGCAGGTGCATAGGCCCATATTGGCATCCTACAACATAGATTTAGGTAGTTGGTAGTGGAGAGAGAGATATTGTAGGCATAGGTAGAAAGGCTGTGAGGAGGAGAGGGGGGATCAGAGGATGGAGTAGCAATAGATACAAATAGCCTATGCTAGGAGGTAGAGTGACTATAGGGATTTTTGGAGGGAGCATTAGGAGAGAGAGATGAGGCATTGGGGCAGGTTGATTGGGTATGGCGACAACTAGAGAGAGCATAGATCCTATTTGAGTCCATGCAGAGAGAATGTGACTATGTGGTAAGGAGGGAAGAGCAGGCGAAGGGGCAGGTGCAGGGACTACAAGAAGAGAGAGATGAGGCAATAAAACAAGTAGGGAAGGCTAAGGAATGGGTGGAAAGTATGAGATCAATGTAGGAAGCTTGGGGTTTGGAGAGGGGGAGGTTGTAGTAACAATGTGATAGGTATTGACTGGAGAGGGACTAGGCCCTATACAGACAAGTGGGACAGATGATGCAAGGATAGAGGAAGGCTATTGGATGGTGCCTACTATACTATCATATATGATCCTACGCAGAGGGTGGCCCCATATGTACATGTAGTTGTACAAAGGCCAGAGCCATCACACTTAGGAGCCACATAGTCCTGAGGAGTGAGTGATTATAGAGAGATACCATCACGTCATAGGGGTTATGTGCTTGACTCACCACATCGATTAGATGCAGGGAGCAGTAGCTAGGAGGATAGGGGGACATGTGATAGGTACAGGGTCCCAATTTTGACATATGCCCCAACAGATAGTGTATATAGATGTAGAGTTGACATTCATCTTATTTTGTACAGATTCTTTTGATAGATTCAGCTAGGGATTCTTTTATTCTTTCCGATTCATTGATGTTTCAGGTGTACTCATATTCATTTGCATATTTTGACTCTTCTATACACGTATCTATTATTTGATGGACATGATATGGACGGAATTTATGATGGACATTATGGACATTGTGATAGACATTATGGAATTTTATTATGGACTATGTGGACTTTATGTTTTAGATATATATGATATGATAGATTATGATCATTAGGTATGATGCGTATGTGATGCTTTGATATTTGTTATGCATGTATATATGGTTATGACTATGATGGGTGTATGTGACTATGTTGATGGTAAATGTATTTATGATGACATATATGATATGGATGATATGGATTATGTCTAACACTTTGCAATGCATGATGTGATGTTATGAATATGATACTAATGATTTGTGATGCATGTAGTGATGTGATTGTGTTTGATTATGTATGCATATGATATTATGACATGCATTTATGTATGACGTGGATGTTCATGGATGACATTGTAATGTTTAATTATGGATATATGATATTACATAATATGAATGTATACTACAACATAAATGTGAATTAATATATGCATAATGGATGAAATATGAATATGTATAATGTCATGGATGGACTATATATATGTGATTGTAATGGAATAGATTCTTAGAATAAAAAATCTATATTATCCCAAAAAACTAAAAGTGATAATGGAATGCAAATGTAATGTACTAGGATTCTTAGAATAACAAATCTATATTAATCTAAACACCTTAAAATGATGATGAAAATGAAAATGCAATGCACTAAGATGCTTATACTAACAAATCTATATTAATCAAAACAACTTAAAATGATAATGATGAAAATGTTAATGCAGGATGATAATGAAACCTAATGCAAATTAATGAAATGATTATGAGATGGATAATGAAATTGATTATGCAACCTATGAAATGGATAAAAGAATTGATAAATGCAATGTAATGACACAATAATGAAGTGGATAATGCCATGGAATGAAATGATAATAAAGTAGATAAAACTCTAATGAATAATCCAAAGTGAAATGGACCATGATGGGTGATATAGTGCACTTGTCAAGACTTTAGGAACCTTGTTAAGAAGAATAGGTGGGGGAGATCATTTGTACAACCAAAAAAATAAAAGATCATGGGTTAGGGAAAATGGAATAGGATAAATGCAATGTAATGAGAGGATGAATGAAATAAAAATCTAATTCCTTTCTATCATATTAGGGGCACTGAATTTTACTATAGCATGGAACACGATATTCTAGGGTGTGGAGAACACAGGACAATTAGTGTCCAATGCATAGGATTAACACAACAAAAAAGAAGGTTATTCCAACACCCCAAAGGCAAGAAGGATTTGGTTGAACCTGATGTTGGAATAACCACAAGCACAAAGGATTCCCCAACATAACACAAGACCACAAGGATCTTGGTGGGTACTATGCAAGACAACAAGGAAGACAAGATCACACAAAAAATCAAGAAATGCCCCAACGCTTACTAGTCAGAGTGCACCATGAGATGATGGATTGTGGAAACCTTGAATGGGTATAATAGGAAGCTCAAAAGATAAAAAAAATACAAAAACACCAAAAGATTATAATAAATTTTAAATATCCTTTGCCATAGGACCAATAGGTGGATGAGATTGATGTCGTCTGATTTGAGGAGGCTTAAAATGGATTGAATCTCATGGTACTAATGGATTTTTTTGTTAGGAACTAGTTGAATAGGGACACACTTGATGGCATGACATAAAACCAAAACACACCCTAAGGAAAAACCTAGGGTCTTAGGGGTTAATCAATGATTAACCTTGCCTACGTGAAAGCACATAGGCCTCATAGTTCGATAAAAGACTGATGGCTGATGGTGGATTAAGTGGAAAGAGGACGACGAAGACTCAAATGGATGGACAAAAGTCAGGACTTGATCAAAGAATGATGAGGATTGACACAAAAGGATAGACCAAAGCCTCAGGGGCACATCAAAGATGGCCTTCCCTATGTGAAATTATAGAGGAAATGTAGTTTGAAAAAAGGGGCCAAAGAAAACATGAGGCTTAATGATAAAAGACACGATGGAGGATCCTAGATGGGGATGCAAGACCGATGAAACAACACCATATATAAGCAATAAAAAGCTTAGGATTTTGGATAGAAGATCTAAACCATCTAATACTCAATCAAAATATACCAAGGGGTAGATGATAGGATGTAGATGGAGATGGATATGATAGGATATTAGGATGAGAAGGATGGATAGGATTGTGGACATGCAAACATATAGGAAAGATGGATACTAGGTAGATAATGATTAAGCCCTCTATAAATGGTGCATGTTGCTAGGTTTTCACCAAATGTACTTATCCAAGGTGCCACCAAGGGTGGTTTTAACCATAGGTCAATTTATTTCTCTTTACAATTTTTAGAGTTTTTTTGAAATATTTTGATTTTTTTGTATTTTTTACTTTTTTTGGTATTTTCTAGGTGTGGTAACCCAACTAAACTAGGTGTAGAACCATTTGAGATGGATGATGTTGATGGTTTCTTCCAAGGGTCTCCCTCAAGTGTAGGAAGCTAAAAGGCCCGAAAACCATACTATGTAGTGATGACATACGAACCCAAGGTTTCTTCCAAGAGTTCTCCCTCAGGATGATCTTGTTGGATGCATTGATTTATTTTGAGGACTAGATCACCAACTTGAAAATGATGAGGAAAAACCATCTTAGAGTATCTTCTCTTAAGCTAATGCTAGTAAGCCTGAAGATGAATGTAATCCTTTAGACACTTCTCGTCTAAGAGCTCCAATTGACTCAAACATGCAACACAAGATTCTTCATCACTGATCAGGTTATTTAAAGAGATACGAAGTGATGGGATCTTCACTTCTATTGGAAAGATGATGTTAGTGCCATAAACAAAGGAGTATGGGGTTGCACCTGTAGGGGTGTAGATGGATATTCAGTTTTCCAAAAGTGAAGGATTAAGATGGAGGTGCTAATCATGATTAGTATTATTAACAACCTTCTTAAGGATTTTGACTAAAGTTTTGTTGGTTGCCTCAAACTATCCATTAATTTGGGGGTAATAGGTTGTGGAACAATGATGTTGGATGTGGAATGTTTCACATAGGTGTCACATATACTAGTTTTTGAAAGGTTTTCCATTGTCAGTAATGATGATGGAAGGGATACCATATTTGCAAAGAATATGGTAAAGGATGAATTTGGATATTTGGATGCCATTGATTTGGGAAAGTGTAATTGCTTCCACCCATTTAGTGAAATATTTAGTGGTGGTGATTATGAAAGTATGGCCATTGGATGATGGAGGATAGATCTTTTTGATCAAGTCAAGACCCCACTATGAAAAGGCCACTATGAAGTGATAGGTTGCATGTCCTAAGAAGGAATATGGATTAGATCTGCATGTTGCTAGCACAATACATAGTATTTGAAAAACTCACAAGCATCGTATTCCATAGTTGGCTAATAATACCAAGTTCTGAGGATTTTTTTCTAAGGCTATTCCATTAGTATGAGCCTCGCAAAAACCACTATGCACTTTTTTTAATGCAATGTGATATTCTGATTTGCTCACACACCAAAGAAGAGTCCCATAATACCCCCTATGATAAAGTGTATCGCCTAAGATTGTGAAATGGGAGGCATATTGGATGAAATATTTACATTGGTTGCGATTTAGATTGGGTGCGAGAATGTTTTCATGGAGGTAGGTGTATATATCATGATACCATGGAGACTGGGGACCTACTCTGTCATACACCATTTCGTTGTTTGGAATGTCATATGTCGAGATTAATAATTTCTCAACCAGGAACTCACAATCTATTCAATCTTGAGGCATGCCTATAAGGCAACAAATTGTGGCCATTGCATCACCAACCTTGGTTTACAATCTAGGGACTTGTTAAAATTGAATATGATTGAAGTACTTCTTAAAGTCATTGACCATGTGCTTATAGGGAAGAATCTTATCATCCTTAGTCTAAAACTCATCATTGACCTATTTGATTATGAGTTGGGAGTCTCTATAAAAATTAAGACAAGTTATGTTCCATTGGAATACAATTCTAAGACCTATGATTAAAGCTTTGTACTCAACAATATTATTCATGCATGTAAAAGCCAATCTGAATGACTTGGGGATATAGTTAGCTTATGGGGTGACAAAAAGGATACCAACTCTAGCTCTATTTTGCATGTAAGACCCAACAAAGTAAAGTGTCCAGATATCTAATTCTAAAATAGTGAAGATGGATTCATTTGGAAATTATACCACTAAAGGATAAGCATCCACAAGGGGAGCATCTGCTAATTGGTATGAAATAACTTTCCCCTTAATTTCTTTGTGGTCTACATACTTGATGTCAAATTCACTAAGGACAATAACCCACTTAGCCATGCAGCTAGTCAATGATGTTCTTGATAATAGATAGTTGAGTGGGTCAACTTTATATATTAGTTTGATTGGGTGGCTGAGCATGTAATGTTTTAGCTTTTGGGAACTGAAGACAATTTCCAGACAAGATTTTTCCATGGGATAATAATTGAGCTCATATCCCACTAATGTTCTATTGATATAGTAAATGGATCTTTCTTTTGAGGACTCATCATCTTGGGCCAATAATTCCACCAATGTAAGTGCAGTAGCTAAAATACATAACAATGGTTTTCTTGGTATGGGGGGCATCAAGATGGGTGGATTTGCAAGATACTCCTTAATTTTATCAAAGCCCTATTGGAATCATGGATCCCATTTGAAGATTGTATCCTTGCGTAGGAGATGAGTAAATGGCTGACACTTTTCTGCAAGTTGGGCGATCAAGTGCCTAATGGATTGTAATTTACCTTGTAGGATTGTTAATTGATTGATATTCCTAGGTGGGGGCATTTCCATTATTGCTTTAACCTTTGTAGGTTCAATTTCAATACCCATTCTAGACACGATGAAGCCTAAAATTTTTTTGGATGTGATTCTGAAGACACTTTTCTTAGGATTTAACCTAGCTTATACTATTCCAACTGATCAAAAAATTTGTCTCAAGACTTTAGGGTGATCTTCTCTAGTTTTTTACTTTCCCAATAGATCATCAACATAGTCTTCCATTATGATGTGGATAATATCATGGAAGATAATTTTCATTGCACACTGATATGTTGGCTCCGCATTCTTAAGACCAAAGGGAATGAAATTGTAGAAAAAATTACCTAAAGGAGTAGTGAAAGTGGTCTAATGTTGATCTTTTGGTGCAATTTTGATTTGGTTATACCTGGAAAATCCATCCATGAGGGATAACATGACATGTCCTACTATTAGATCCACTAACATGTCAATGTTGGGTAATGGAAAATCATCCTTTGGACAAGCTTTATTTAGATCCCTAAAATCTATGTAGATTCTAATGCCCCCAACAGGCTTAGCTATAGGTACAATGTTGGATATCCAATCTAAATAGTTGATTAGCCTTATGAACCCAGTTGCTAATAAAGTTTATAATTAAACCCTAACAAGTAGAACCACTTGTGGATGCATTTTCTAGAGTTTTTTATTTGACAGGTTTTGCATCTGGATGCACATCAAGGTGGTCAACTACCAATACAAGATCTAATCTAGGCATGTATGAATAGGACCATGAAAAATTGATGATTCCTTCTTTCAACAGGTTGGAAATGATTGGATATTCCTCTCCAGACAAATATTTAGCCACATATGTGATTTTCAGTTCCTCTTCTATTCCCAAATTAATTTCTCTCATTTCTTCAATGAAGATAGAAGATCATTCAAAAAAGTGAGTCCCTATAAGGGGAAGATGAACATCCCCATCCTCTAGTGCCTCAGCAAGGTTTTCAGTAGAGGATACACCCTTTGTTTTTACTTTTGTTGAGTCAGGAAGTGCCTCAGAGAGGTTTTCACTAGATGACCGATTTTTTATTTGTTTCTTTTTACTTTTGTGGTTAGGGTGTTCATCCACACCAAAGTAGACTCCATGGTCTTCTCCTTATCCCATGAGATGTACATATTCATCCTCTAATGGAAAGATAACAATTGGTGCAATTCTTTGTAGGTCCCAATCAATGAGGTTAGGATGATGAATTGAAAGGATGAGGGAGAAAATGGATGTGGATTCAAATAGGGTAGGGAGATCCAAATCATCATAGGAAGGTATGATGGCTTCCTCTTCAAGGATGTCCTCAAGAAAATTGGTTTCCAAGTTAATATTATTTGAAGTACTAGTGGATGTAGCAGATCCCTTTTGTTTCTTATCATAGCCAAGACCCAGGTGTTTAGGATGTGTGGGTGTTTCAATAGGCTATCAAATTCCATGTTCATCAACTCCAAGTCATCCTCCTTGATAATTCTACTTTTTTGCTAACTTAGAAGCATGGGGATAAAATTCTTGGAATTATTCAATAAGGGGAGGTGAAGGCTTAGGTTCTTCTCTATAAACCCATTGGATGATGTCCTCATCCATTTGATCTTGTAGGGTACCTAGAGCCTGAAGTATAGTGGAACCCATATTCTTAGAGTTGATTGTTTTAGTTACTAGTTCTTTCTTTTTCAAAGAATTAGATGGTTAACCATAAGTGTGGGGAGAGGAAAGAATTGTGCCAATGTTAAGTGTAGTGTGCATCTCGTATTCATTGCAACCCTTGTCAATGATCTAAACTTTAGTGATGGTGGAGTTAGATGTGGAGGATGGTGCAGAGGATGTATTAGAAGATGGAGCAGATGATGGAATGGAAGATGGGATGGAGGGTGATGTCTAAGGAGTTCTTGCTTCAATTCCTAGACAATGGTGGGAATGTGGGAAAGATGTCTCAAGAGCACAACAATACTCAAATAGTTGGGGATCAACATGGATAGTAATTTCAACCCCATTATGTGGGAACTTCAAACATTGGTGATAAGTGGATGGGACAACTTGCATTGCATGAAACCATGGTTGGCCATGGAGAAGGTTGTATGGTAAGTACATATCAAGGACACAACAAGTGGTGTATCATACAACTAGGCCAATCTAAGTAGGAGGGAGATGATACCCTTTGAATCTCTCTTTGTATTATCATAGGATTTAATTTTGATCACTTGATTGTCTAAGTTAGGATGAGTGTACCCCACCTGTTCTATGAATTTAAAAGTGCACAAATTAAGGGAAAAGTCATTATCTACCAAGACCCTCTTAACCTTATGTTTAGTGATGAGGACCTCAATGTGAAGGAATGATTATGAGCTGGATCAATGGGTGGCATATCATTTTGACTAAATCCCAACTGATAAGTGGATGAAAAATGTCCCACAAGAGCTTGAAACTAAGTGGGGTCTATATCATTCAGTATATGAGTGTCTTGTAAAGATTTAGTGAGGATCTCTTTGTGAATAGGGGAAGACCTTAGCAAATCCAAGATAGATATTTGTGCGAGAGTCTTTCTAAGATGGTCAAGGATATTATATTGTGAGCTTATTGGTGCTGGTTGGGATGAAGTACAAGGTCCTGGAACAGATATGTAGGTTCTACGAGTGGTGGCATCACATTGAGGGTCTTTACCTTTTACTTGAATCATGGAGCTACAATGGTCTACTTGGGTAATACATCCAACAATATTTTTACAATTAAAAGAAACCTAGTTGTAACTTATATTGTTGGTTTGATTATTTTGATCACTATTATTAGACCCAATGTTGGAATTAGAGATGCTAGGACACTAATTGTGTTTGGGGAATACATTTTGGAATATTTGTAATTGAGCATTAGATGAGGTTGATCAATTTCCATCAACTAGAATATATCCTTGATCAATAAGATCTTGGATGTATCCCTTAAGACCTTGATACTTGTTTGTGGAATGACCTTTGATTCGATGATCATTACAGTACTCATTTTCCCTATAGCAATTAGGCTTCAAATTTGACTCATCAAAAGGTTTGGTGATAGGATAGGTAACTACATTAGCTTGAAATAGTCTCTTGAAGAATATGTCTAGTAATTCTCCTAAAGGAGTGAATGTACGTTTGGTTTTCCCTTGATTAGATTGAATAGATTGAGGGGGAGGACACGGTGCACCTTGAGGCACATATATAACACTGATGACTGGTGGTGGTTGAGTGGGATTTTGTGGCCTCTGAGAGGTATTAGATACCTAGATAAGTTTAGTGTTGGTGGTGCCATCATTAACAATGTTCTTATTCTTATTCCAGTAGCCTAACCTATCCCTAAATTGTTTGTCCTTATTGTCATTGAAGATTTTGATAAGCCTTTTAGCAATACGAGCCTTCTCAATGGTGGCTCTTTTCTCTATAAGCTCTGCAAAGGTAGTCACACAATTGAGACATAAGTTATGGGCCAACTCAGGATGGGAGTTTGTTATAAAGATTCCTACCAAATCCTTCTCAAGAAGATTGCATTTAAGCTGGCTAGCTAGAGCTTGTGACCTTAGTAGGTAGCTAGAAAATGTCTCTCCATAAAATTGTTTATCCTTTAGGAGATCCATCGTATCTATGTATTTATATAGATTGAAAGAGAAGTGTGTGACAAATTTCTTTGATAAATTTACAAAGGTGGAGATTGATCCTCATGGCAGGTGAAAGAACCACTCTAGAGCTTGTCTTGTTAAGCTTTAAGGGAATAGTCTAAGAAGGTAGTTATCATTGTATAGAACCTCTTGAAAATGCATATAAAAATCTTGTAGGTGGTCTCAAGGATCTCCCTTTACCTTATACTTGTCAAATTTTGGAATTTCAAAATGTTTTGGGAAAGGAATTGCAGAAATTGATGGATCAAATGGGTAGGGAAAATGTCCTTAAGTTTGAAGGATTTCTTCGATGTGATCACCTACAAGTCTTTTAAGGAAGCCTTCATGTCTTCCCATTCTTTATTGATTGGTGTAGATGGGGGAGGACCTATTGGATTGGCTTGATCATGGAGAGCATATTGTTGATATGAAGGCAGTGGAGGTGGAAGGGGTTGATCGTATGATGACAGAGGATATGAGGGGACTTGTTGATATTGGTCAATGTAAGTGGGTTGTGGATTGGTGTAAAATTGTTTTTGTGATGGAAGCACTTGATATTAGGATGATGAGGAACCCTATTACTGGGATGGTGCCTACTGGTGATATGAAAAATTGGATAGATAACCATATGTAGGTTGTTGTTGGAAGATATATGGAGGTGGTTGTGAATTAGGCTGTTGCTGGGAAGTGCTTTGTGAAGGCTATTGAGGGTTAACATAAGATGGATGTTGTTGGAATTGTTATGGATTGTAGTAATAATAATTAGGATTGGTTTTGGATGTGGTAGGTTGTTGTCTAGTTGTTCCTAGTGGAGGAGGTAGTTGATGGTAGTGAGGTGAGAAATAATAAGGTGGGGGATGCGATTAATATTGGTATTGCATTGCAGGGTTACTTTTGGATTGCAAAGGGGGTTGCTATGGTTCTCAAGTAATTTGTGGTGGTTTTCATAGTTGGTGGTAAGGTGTAAGGTGGTTATTGTGATGGTGGATTGATTTATGGCTATTGTTGAAGTTGTGGAGTGATTTGTGGCTGATGTGGTGGTTGAGATGGGGGTTGTTTTGGGATGGAGTGACTAGGATTAGGTATCAAAATTTGTTATGGTAATGGGAAATTTTGGATGAGAGGGATGGAGGGGGTGTAGAAGCCAATAGATTGGATATTGTGCCCCCAATGTTCAACTAATTTTTTGGATAAGATGGTGTTGAGAGAGTGGGTGTAGGATATTGTAGACTATTATGACTAGGACCTTGAGGATTGCTAGGACCTTGTTGATTATTAAGACTAGGACCTTGAGGATTATTAACTTCAGGTACCACACCCATGATTGAAATCCAAATCCTGGTTGATACCATGTGTCCTATGGGGTAACTTGTGGAATGTGAGGAACCTGAGGGGCTGACGATCCTTGATTAACTTGAGAGCTTTGTGGATCTTAGGATGGTGGGGGTGTGATGTTGACATATTGCGACATATCAAATCCTAGTGGTGGCTTAGTACCCATCATAAGCAATGTGGCAAGGATTTAATCTCCACGCTCAACAAGGCGGTGATCAGTCATTTGGACATTGGTAGGATCACTAATATATTCATCAATAGTTAGCTTAGGTTGATTAACCATTCCTTCCTAAAGGGAAGGATGAGGGTGAATTTTAGTGTTATATTGTTGAGACCCACTATTAGTGGGTGGATTGGAAGGATGATGTGGTTGACTAGCTTGGGAGTGTTGTAGTTCCATGAGTTTCTTTTCCTATGATCATGTAATGGGTATGAAAATGTAGATGGCCAAAAGATGATGATAATGTGAAGCTCTAAGATGAACCTAAGTGATGATTACCTAGATGATTAATACAATGATTTATAAGATGATTGATCAATTGATTGGATGATCAATAGGATGATTATGGTTTATCAATTGGATAGGATAGGATCGATTGATTGGATTAGATGATAGGACTAAGCTCGAAATAGACCTAAGAACTTAACTAGATGATGTAGGATGTTGATGATTGGATTAGATGATAAAAATGATGATTATGGCACAAACTCACCTCTAGATGGAAGTAGATTGATGAGGCTGCAAAGGACTACTAACTCAGGATGGATGACACTCCTAGGTGAGTATGGATGATAATGATTAGGGTCAGCTAACTAATCCCAATTGGATAAAAAGCCCCTAAGTTGATGTCTAGTGGATTCAGATTGATTGATCAATGATTGATATGCTATATAAGGATGTTCTAAGATGAACCTATGTGATTAAGCCAATGATTGGATGAATTTTAGAAAATACAGATCCATGAAAATGATAATTACAAGAAATAGAATGATGATAATTTTTTTTTGATCATAAGAATAGACTCAGAATAGGAAGGATTTTAGTGGTTAGACAAGTTCACTCTCTATTTTTTGAATGGAAATTGAATTCACCCCTATGTGTAACAAATTTTCCTCTTTGGCTCATGGGTTCACCTATCTAAGATGTTGTGCGTTCGCCCCTAAGAGTAGCAAGATTGCCAATATAGGGTTTGAAAGTTTTCCTATTCCCTCTAACTTACAGATCAGATCATGGGAGAAACCTAATGGTTAGGGAATTTTCCTCTAATAGTGGATGTACAGACTAAAATGCAAGATCACTTATCTAGGATGCATGATCACCTATCTCTTCAGATGTACGAACACAATGCAGAAACCCTTATCTAGGACTTGGGATCACCCGTTTGTTGAGATGTATTAACATAGGGTAGAAACACTTATTTAGGACTCAAGATCACCTCTTTCTTAAAAAGTGTGAACGAGGGTTTGTACGGACTTAGACTCAAATTCACTTATCGAGGAAGTGAGATTGCTTGTTTCTTGAGATGTACATATGGGGAGGATACAAATTGATACATTGAATTGGCTCTATAAGAGGTGAAATCATCTATCTAGGTGAAGGGTGTATGAAAGACTACAAATGGATTTTTCCCTTTAGAGAATGGGATCACCTATATAAGGAAAATGTATGGACATAGGGTGGAATCACCTCTTAGGGAGACATGATCACCCAAGTGGAAAGGAATAGACAAGTGAATTCACCTATGTGAGAAGAAAGTTTTCCTATGAAGGCTAAATGACTAGACAGACTAGACAAAGACATGGGATCACCCTTCATAGGGAAAGATTGCCCGTCCATAGTGTGGATTTTCCTCTATGAGAAGTAGATTCTCCCTTGGGGAATAGATGAAATATGGAAAAGGAACAAAAGTAGAAAACAAGCAGATAGTGGGAAAAGACTGACTCAGACTGAAGACATGTATTGGGATCACACAAGAAGACATGCCAAACAACACAATCCTAGAATTTGTATCAAGGGTTTAAAAACTTTATGTAGGCCCACCACTCTAAGGGTTTAATACTTTGTGACAATCAAGTGGAAACACCCTTTCTCATGAAGGTAGATAGGTATAGATCTAATGACATAGGGTTGTCAATAGATGTCATAGGCTCACCTTCTCTCTCTCCTCAAGAACTATCATATTTGACCATGAGGATTTCTATCTCAACCTAAGGGAGTACATGGTGAGTAACTTTAGGGTATGATCTGTATCCCCTGTAGTGCACCAAGCCATAATTAAAGCACATGTCTTAAACTAGGCTAAACAGGAAACTAAGGGAGTCCTTGATACATTAGGTGGGTACGTGAGCCACATCCATGAACACCATCCCAATGTAAGTGAAAAACAGGATCCCCAACAAGGTATTGGAAACTCAAACCAACCACCTAACTAGGAATCACCCTAGTGTTAGTACTCCACTAGACATGATGTGATTGGATTGGGGTACAAATTTAGTTCTCCCCCCTTTATATACCCCATCAGTAACATGTGGCTGAGATCATCCCTCATGTGATGAAATCCCAGGCAGGTCTCTCTAAAGGGAAGGAAATGCTAAGTGTTTTTGATCCCTATGCTCGCATGAGGTGCAAGGGTAGAGCATACGCGTAAGCTAGCACTCCTAGGTAGACTGGACTAGACTAGAATGAGTTGTGATTTTTGATCCTTGGGCTCATTGCAAGGTGCAAGGGGAGAGAATACATCAATAACTCACTCCCAAACACAATAGACAATGTTCTTTGACCCTTTAATAAATTGAAGTGTGCCTATTTTAGTATGAAAAATGAGACACATACTAATTAAGCTCTTTGAAAAATTATCCTAGATAAGATGAGTTAGTAATTTTACCATGATCTTTGTCAAATGTGAGACAAGTTGCACAAATTTTTAGTAAAAATTCCACAAACATAGAAAAACAAGTGAGTAGATTAGTACCCAAACCCAAACAAACTAAAAGAATAAACAAAAAAACTTAGACTTTAGTCTATCGTAGGTTCGCCCCTTTAGAGGGTGGATTTGCCTCTATATTGGTTGTAGGATCTCCTTTTGAGTGGAAGGGCATATGTGTAATCACCTTTATGACCCTAGTGAGTTTGCTTGTTCTGGTAGCAAGTTTGCCTCTCTGTATGGCTGATGGCGTGTTCACCCATGCAAATTAGGATCTCACATGTGGAATACAAGTTCACATATTTAGAGGAGAGGTAAGGGCACAATCACCTATTAGGAAGATAGTTCACCCCTGTAGTTAGGCGAATTTTCCCATTAGACGGTTTCAACTTTGTAGCAAAGAAAAATTTGGACCTGTAAAATAGAAACAACAAAAAAATTTGAAGGACCCATGACATGGGTCCCACTAGGCATGCCAACAATGTGATCAAGATGTTTTCCTAGTCTAAAATGAAAAAATAACAAAGTAAATGCAAAGAAAGTGAAACACAATGACACTTCATGATTAGCCTAGTTGAACTTGAACAAAATAAGATGAGAAAACCAAGTATTTTACCTTTTCCAAGTTCATGAATTGGTTGGCCCTTTTGATGTTGATTTGTGTGGTCCTTTGTTTGATAAAATGGATAAAATCTACATGCAAATGGTGGAGAATTTGATAGTGAGTGCAATGGTGGCCATGAATGTGTGATTGGATGCAATATTGGAGGTTAAATGTGCTGCAAAAATGGTGGTACTGTGGCTTGAGTGCAAGAGCGCTAAGTTAGCTAAGTGTGTGTTGTTGAAAATAAAGCAAAATCCATTGTATTTAGGTAAAGTTCCTCTAGAGAAATGGATGGTTAGGATTAGTTCTAGGGTAGGAGATCAAGGGTTGAGATTCCTTGAGACATCTCAACTCATCTAATGATGACATGTGGAGGCTTAGGTGGAAAGGATATGATGAGATGGAAATGAGGTGGAGCTAATTTGAAGTACCCTAGGAATGGGAAAGATCTCCTCATAAAGGGGTTCTTGTCCATTTGTACAACATGTGCTGAGAGGATAAGATAGGAATTGAAAATTCGTCAAAAATCTTCATGGGGAAGAACAAAATAATTTAATATTCTTCATGGGAGGATGTGAGGAATTTAAAAATTCCTCAAAATGCATGGGTGGAATAAATTGGAATTTAAATTTCCAAAGGTTATTAGGATGACTTCTCCAAAAGGAGAAAGTCATTAATAGGGTTGACTAAGGGTGGATGCCATAAATGGCATGAGGATTAGGTTAGGTCTAATCATTGATTTAAGTTATGTAAATGAGGGATTAGGTGAGCTAATCCTAATTAGTGAGCCAATTGCATTTTATGGAGGATGTGATCCTAATCTCAATTAGGAATGTTCATACCCTAACTAGGGATTAAGTGGACTTATCAGGAATAAGGGAAATGTTGGAGGACTGGACAAGGAGACAGATAATGGATGAAATAAAAATTGATTTTAATACATTTGGGAAAGGTGAATAAATTAAATAAATTGGAATATTCATTTAATTTAGAGAGGAAGGGGGTAAGGTATTTAATTAATTAATTAAACACCTCAAGGGATATCAAGAGCAAGATGGAAATTAATTAAATTATAAATTATTTAATTAATATGGTTTATAGACATAGGATAGAAGAATGCAAGAGAAAATTTGACCATATGGGGGTGGTCAAATTTAGATGTCTACGTACTTGTGTTGATAAGTTGGCTAAAAGTGTGACAAAACTTTGTACTTTTACCCTTCAATCACTCTATAAATTTTTGAAACAAGATATTTCACACCAAAGATACCACCAATAGACCAAACCTATCATGCAACACATGTACTAGTGTGCTGAAGGCATGAAAACCACATCTTTGGTAGAGAGCTAGAAAGTTTTCTATTATAACTCCTCTTGAGATAAAGCTCTTTATCTAGTTTTTGGAGGAAACATCTGCACCAAGAGTTGGCACAAACTCATTCTTCACCTCATTCTCTTCTTTTTTCATCTAGATAATATTCATTTCCTTCTTCATCTCCACTAGATGAATTGTCTTCATTGGGTTGGTCTTCTTTTGTGAAACAGAGGGTTTCACATTCTTTCTTCTACAAAACTTAGCTATATGTCCCGATTTATTGTATTTGTGACATATGACACCTTTTTTCTAAAAATCTTACTTATTTCCATTTTAGATCTACATTCAACAACCTTACGCCAAAATCCATTGCATGTATAACAAAAACCATTGAATGATTAGAATATCATACCATTATTGTAACCATTCATCATCTAACTTCTGCATTCACTAGATTTATGACCAAATATATTACGCGTATAACACTAACTAGACAATTATTGAACATTCTAATTCATTCTACTTCTACACTCTACTACAATAATTTATTGCAAGAATAATAATAACCATTAAAATATGAATACCTTTTTGTAGCTAGGAATCTGATAGGAGGATTTTTGAAGTATTTCTTCTCGACCTATTTGATATTTCTTTTCTTATCTCTAGTCTTCCTTTATACATGATTCTTCTTTTAGAATTATTTGAAGTCTGATTTACCTTTAAACTTTCTCCTTTTTAAAATCCTAATCCTTCTTTGACCTTATAAGCCTTTTGACTTGCAATCATTTCATCAAGTAGGGTGGAGCCTTTCTTGAATTTATCTTCTTGAATCTTTTCTTTCTCTAGATCTTTCCATAGAGGCACAACTTCTACTTCAATATTTCAAAAATTTGTAGATTTGTCTTTCAATTTGGCATTCAGGTAGTCTTTAACTATTTTTCCTTCTTCAACTTACACTTTCAGATTAGTGATTGTATCATTTGATTGCTTGAGTTTCTCATTTTTTTCATTGAGTCTCTCTTTAGCTTTCTTGATTTGATTCATCAAATTCTTGATGAACTAATCTTCTTGCTTAATATCTTCTTTCAGATCTCTATTCTCACATTTTTCTTTATCTAGATCATCAAGGGATAATTTGAGTTTTCCTTCCATATTGACTTCATAGTCTTCTTCAGTAAACCCTTCAGGTATGATTTCTTCCATAGGAATAGGATATATCATAGTTTCCATATATTCAACCTCCAATATCCACCTCAACGATTAAGAAAATTGAAGGAACCAAGCTCTAATACCAATTTTTTAACACCTAGGATACTAAGAGGGAGAATAAACCAGTATTCATTAAAACTTATTAACTTTATCTACTTAACATTCATTCAAAGCACCACTTTAAACTTGTAGTAATAAAAATGAACAATTAAAGAATGCATTCCATTAATAACAAAAGAACACTAGATTTACATGGAAAACCATTGAAAGGGAAAAACCATGGTGAGGATTAGCTCACAATATATTACAACCAGTTACAATGGAGATTATAGAATGGTGAACTCACTGTCCAAGGATCATTGTCTAGAAAGAAAGAATGACTCACAGTCGATGGCTCATTTCCAAGGGCTCAGTACTCAGAGTAGAGAAATATAGAAGAAATGGTGGCTCACTACCAAAGATGAACTGTTAACAATGCATCTCCAACATGTTGAAGGTATAGTTCCAATTAAGCACATAAAATTGACTTAATATAGTTCATACTTCACTACTATCACACTTCGTACTTCACTCCACACCAGATCTCACACACTCACTCTTGAACTAATTTGATTCATCCTTTGCATAATGAATTAACCTTGTATATATACATTCATCTATTGCAAACAACCAAATCATCAATTAGTTCAGCCTAATTAGATGAAACATGCAACCTCATAACCCATCAAAACAAAACTCTAATACACCTACTTTGTAGAATAAATGAAAATTTGTACAACACAAACATAGGTCAAAATGATCTATAATCACTCCCATAAATATGATCCATACATAACTTAACTCTACATAACCCCAAAACCCTTAGGTTAGCACCACATAACAAAATTAGTGAAGCAAAAAATGAATGAACTAACTATTCATTCAAAAATTGAGATGTAGGCCACCAAACCACTTGCTACTTGGAGTGTATACACCCCTAAAACCTTCCAACACTTCCTTAAAACCACATAGCATAATATTCATCCATAGTGGAATGTAGAGAATTTCAATCACTCTTCCATTACTAAGCTTGATACACTGTCACTAATATCTTCAGTTACATAAGACATAAAACCTTGAAACGTTAGATATAAATACCTTGAACTTATGCAATCAACACCTCAAAATTTTATGACAAGATTCTGCATAGCAAAGAAATGCAAACAACAAAATTGTTCCTCTAATCACTAAACATGGACACTAGGACTTAGTCAAATCTCCAAAATACTTGGTATTCTCTAGACCACACATCTGCATTTCTAATTGATTGGTTTTCATCAATGACAACACCATACAACATCCATACATCATCATGCTCATGTTTCCAACAAAAGGATATAATCAATTCTTGCAAGTTACCATTCAAAGTATTATCTTACATCTTATATATCTAAACCTTATTTGTTTAATACTATAAATACAACTACACTTGGTTACATGCATTAGGCATAAATTCATAATAATGATTCTTTTTTGTACTACAAATGTCAAAAATGAAATTAAGTGGAAGTATTTTTATTAGTAATATTTTTTCTAAATTCAATCTTTATTTGAATCCAAATAATGAAACTAATCTCTATGTATTTTCATGATACACATAGAATTCATCTTCATTTCAAGGAAACAAGACTAACACTAGATGAGCATTTGGAAAAATGCTAAGAAAAGAGAAAGAATGAGGCTACTTCATGAAAATAAATGATTGAACACCATAGAAGAAGAAATACCATCATTTCTAATTGAAGATGAAAATGAAACATCCACTCAAGCTAAGAGAGAAAAGGAGTTTCTATCACAAAGGAAATGAATGCAAAACCTTCATGGAATGAGGAAATTAAATTTGGAAGTTGGATGCACTTAATCTTTCGCATCTCAAGTTGAATACACACCATCTTTCCATTATCAAGAAGAAGGTACATCATCTATTATATCTCAAGTTGGAGGCACACAAACTTTCACATCTCAATTTGAAGCTACACCATCTTTTCCATCTCAATTTGAAGGTATGCCATCTTTTCCATCACAAGCTAGAGGTATGCAATTTGTATCATCTTAATTCAATATTCAAGAAATTCATAATGTTGAGGAAAATTTACCATTAAAAGTACCTCCTATAACTTTGCATAGAAATCCTAAGTTTATGATTGATATTGATGATAATTTTTGTATACCAATGGTTGATAAGACTCCTAATTATACTTGTTGAAGATATGCCAATAAGCTATGGATATTTTTCTTTGAGAAGTTAAATGAAACTAGAAGATGTCAAATATTTGTTGAAATAATGAGAAATCTAAAATTTAGGCTCATTATGAAGATTATTGGCCTATGAACATTAGATTCTTCAAGTGAAAAAATTATTGTAAAGATTTTATAATGAGTGCATATGAGAGTGTGGGTTCCACTTCACACACCAAATATAGCAATGCCACACAATGTGTCATTACATAAACAATTGTAATCAATCAAACAAAGAAATATCACCTCATTAGAAAGACAAGTAAAACATTTAAAAATAAGTAGGAAAACTCTAATGAGAGACATCAAAAGGTGTGAAAGAGTGGGGGACCCAAATAGAAATGAAAGTATGGGAATTCTTTAATATAATTTCATAGAAATATGAACCAATTGTTGAAGCCTTGAGATCATTGATTGAAGATTTTGGAAAAATAACACAAAGGTATCTCCTAATCAAAAAGATGTTGTAAGAAGTAGAATTGGTTGTTGAAATTATGAGCCACATCCAAATCATTTTCTGGATATGACACACAAATTTTCTCCATATTTCTACAAATGTATCCTCAAATTAAAATTAGTCAAATATATTTTGAAATAGAAAATATTTTTAATGTTAAAATAAATCACACACACATAACTTGTTGTAGAGTACATAATGAGTTTTCTAATCATTGTAATGTTTATAAGAATATATGTGTATATTTGCATACTAGCAATGTTTTCCAAGAGTGTAAGATACAATCTTTGCCTAGATCTTCAAGAGATTTCATATTGAGCATTTTATGTCAAATATTGGAAGATCAATTATTCTACAAGAAATTATGCTTGGATGACACATGTGAACATTGTGGTGACTTGTAACATTTGCCAATTTTTCTACATATAGTGAAGACACATGCAATCAGAAATGAACTAGTATTATTTAGGAAATATAAAATGGAATACAATCTAAAATATGGCAAAGAAGAAAAAAGGTGTGAATTGGTGAGTGAAAAGATATCTATGTATTATTTTATGTCTACTTTTTGAGAGAATATAGTGTATGAGTATGCAAGGCATACCCATAGAGCTTGATGATTAGAATTTCAATTCAAGTTATGCAAGGAAACATTTCCTCTTGGTACCATTGTTTTAGTTGTTGAATTTGTAGAGAACTACACACTACTACTACAAAATGAGGTACAATTGCAGTATTACATCTCCACATAGATTTCTATATTTGTGCATATAGCATTCATTCATGAACATTAATATAGAGGAAGATAGGAAGATCTTGAATGTGTATCAATTTTATATTAGTGATGATCACACATATTCTATAGAATTTGTGCAATATTTCTTTCAGATGTTCCATTGGTTATTTTTCATGCAACCTTCAATCCTAAGGAGAAAAATTTGTGCCTAAACTAGAGGATTGGATATTTAGGACAAGTAATCTACACTATCAATGTATTGAAGACAAGAAAAGCCAATGAATGTTCAAGGCTATGAAATCCTTCTGCACTTTGAGCTCCATAGGACTCATGAGGGTGTTCCTAATTGTAGGTCCAAGCATATGATAAACTTATGCCAAGCAACAAACTACAGACCTATGAAAGTGGATAATTCTAAGATATATGAGTAATGGGTAGTTTATATTACACTAGATTCAAGCATAATTCCATTTTCATTGAACATTGCTAAGAAAAAATAACTTAGATATCTTCATCTCAAACACATAGAGGGTTAATAGATGAAATTATCTAAAATTTAGCCTCTATATTCTCTCAAATACAATGAAGATATTGGAAACTATGATAACTTAAACATGACAACTAAAGGACCAAAGTAACAAAGATTTAATAAGATTTGATTTGTTTTTGAAAATGTCTCAAGCTTTGTGATAGATCAGTGCCTAATCATGGGCCACAAAGTCAAATATAAAACTACAACAAAGATCTTATCAAAAAAATTTCTTCAACCAATAGATTTAAAAAATGTTAATGCCTTACATTAACAAATTCAATCATGTTGTCATAAAGTTCTACTTATCAATCCCACTTGTGCACTCTAAATCACAGTTATATGATTAAAGTAATTTAACTCTTTAATTGAAAGAGAACCATGGACAAACAACATCATGGACACAGAAAAAGTAACCCTTCTACTTTTTCTCATGTTTAGGCCTTCCTAGTGGTTTTGGCTTGATTTTTCTTATATTTAATGTTGCAATGTTGTCAACACATTCACATTAGGTCTTGGACCCTTGAAAATCATTAAGAATTTTAGGATGTCTTGTAAAAGTGTTGTCAAGTGTTGTAACCCACTTTCACACTTTTATAGGACCCTTTCATTATAATTCACCTAAATAACCCATTTTTATCACTTACCAAGTCTTATTTTAAAGTGTTGTAAAGAGTTCTACCAAACAATCACACTTTTCTAGACTTGTCATCACTAATAGCTAACTCTATTTTTTCTGAATTTTTCTCCACTTAAGGGCCTGTTTTTCCATGATGATCTTGCACATAACCTGAGGTCAGCTTGTGATGTGTTATTTTTGAGAAATATTAGAAAATAAAGTATAAATAAAGGGTTTTTCCCTCATTTTTCATTTCCTACAATCTTCTAATCTCCTAATTTGTTATTCAAGCAATTCATTCATTGACTTAATAATTTTTGAGCATTCTAATCACTCTAAGAATTATCAAGCATCCATTGGAGCATCTTGTTGCATATTTTAAAATTTAAACATAAAGGGTTTGGTGAGTTTATGAATTTCCATGTTATTCATTCATCATTCTCTCTTTATTTCATTTTATTATCTAGGGTTTGATTACCAAATTTGGGTTTGACCATGTCAAACCCCTATACTCTAATCCTTAACTGTTTTCCCCCTCTTTGCATGTGTTTTAGTAGGTCTTGTATGTAGATTTGTCAAAGAGAAAAGTGTTAAAAATGTGTTTTCAATTTTTCAAAGTCATCAAAGTCAACAAAGCCCTAATTGAAGCTTGGAGACGTCTTTCAACCCATTTTTTGTAGAATTTGAACTTGACACATGTTAGGAAGGGAAATGTAGATCAAAAGCTACAAAATCCTATCCCAATTTTCTCGAGATTCCTAGATGGACTAAGTTTCCATATATGGTGAATTAGTCCTACTGCTAGGCCTAAAAATTGATTTTTATTTCTAAGTACCCATTTGGCAGAAACCTGTTCTGATAGATTTTCTTTGAAACTAGACTAAGTCACCTAGCTTGGCACAAGTATCCTAGTTAACATTTCCAGTCAAGTCTGAAAGATTCCAAAGTCTCTCTACATGAGACTTTAGATTCCATGTGCACCTCTCCATTCTTGTTTAATTCTAGTATTATTTACTTGCATTCTTCGGTGTTTTTGCATACATCACTATGTTTTCAAACAAATTGCATATCTTAGGTTTTGCATTAATATTCATCTTTCTTTATTAGTTTATTGCATTTAAACATCATATTTAAGCATATTGCATCCATCCATGCATTTATTTTAAATTTTTACATTGCATTTTGGCCCATCTTTCTCCTTTTAGGTGAAAAATCCTAGAAGTGCTAGAAAGCCATTGGAAGCCAAAATCTTTTACATTTTGGTGAACCTGAATTTTGAACATTTTCTTTTTGATTTCAAGTTCATCGTAAGTTTAACTTAGATCAATATTTTATTAAGTTTTTCATTGTTTAATTTGCATCCTAGTGTTTTAAAAATTGCATTAGTGAAAAGCTCATATAGCTTGCATTTTTGCATTAGAAAACAACAAAATTCTGCATTTTCATACTGTAGTTGCATCTAAACATCTAAAACACATGAAATTGCATTTACATTTTTTAAAAATTCACAAAAAAATAATCACTGGGACTAATTCGCCACACTCGGTGACTTAGTCCTACTACACATTTTACTCTAAAATTTTTAGGATTTTTTGAGCATTTTTTTCATTTCTATTTTTTGTTATTGCATTATGTAACAGTTTCTAGATTTACTATTTTTCTTGTATTTAGTTTGCTTTCATTCATTTTCATCATGAATTTTTTCTTTAATAAGTTTTGGATGTCATTTAAATCTTTAGTGGACATGTCAAATTGTGCCTTTGGAATTGATCCTAATGACCTTGAGCTTCCTCATGCTCCTTCAAATCCTCATGAATGTCCTCCTCATACTGTTAACATCATTGGAGAAGATTATGATAGCATGAATAAGTTTTTAAATGAATGTCTTCATAACCTTGAAGCCAATGCATCCTTTTATCCATCCATGAAACAAGACATTTCTACAGTCTCACCTCCTAATATGTTTGGTTACCTGCATCCTAAAACAATCAAAGGAACTAAGTTCCCTCCAAAAAGTGAAACTAGTTCCTCTAAACAAGCAACCCCTCAACCATTCTATGATAAAAAAGTTCAAACACACCAATAAAACTTGAAGAAACTTATGGAAAAGGTTTTACCATCTTAAGCAGACAAGGATGTGACAAAACAATTGAACATTAGATTCATCAACTCTTAGAAGAAAATCCAAAAGATGAAAATACAACTGGGTTAGGTATCATTAAGATGCTCCTCATGAAAGAAAGCATCCTTTAGAATATTGGAGACTTCATGATGATGGCACAGTGATCTTGTGATCTTCAATTCTCCTCCCAATCTGAATGTCCTCCTTCCATGTGAACAACCCTTACATGATACCAATGACAAGGATGATAGGATCCCCATGGGTCCTCTTCCTCCTTCAATTCATGGAAAGGGTGAATCTAGTAAATGAAAACAACCTTACAAGTTGAAAAAACTAAAGTTTCATCTCCATCCACCACCTGAATGTGAAAGGAAACTACAAATTCTTTTAAATAGAGGTCTCATCATATTACCACCCATGAATAGGCTAGTAATACAGCTTAAAGATTCCAATGTACCCTATTGTAAATACCATCATGTTCTTGGACACCACAACATTGAGTGTTAGAAATTGAATAAAATACTGAATAAGTACCATTTTTATGACACTGACTACTATCCCATAATCCCATAGTATACTTTCCCATTCCTTAACATGTAATAGTTGTCGAATCTTCCATTATCACTATTGCATGACCTTTCCCATCACCTCTCTCAGCTCATTTTTGTCCTGCACTAAGTGGGGGGAAGAAATTGCTAGCCTTGTCCTAGTAATGAATTTTTCATTGTCCCCTAGCTGCATTATCCACCTTCTTCTTATACCAATTAAGATTGGGAGGTTGATGACTTGCTTGATAGTTGACTTACATCTGCCTTACTAGTCTTTTGCATTTTATTTTTCTTTTTCTCTTTTTTGTTTGCATGTGCATATCATGTTCCCCCATGACATGACATTTGATGTTCTTCTCTCTTTGTAACATTCTTTTATATGTACCTTAATTCTTCTATATGTCGTACATTGCTTTTACCCTTTTCCTTTTGGCATTTTCTTGTGTTTTCCTTATGGGGATAACACAAGGAATTGAGATATTCATGTCCCTTTCATGTTGACGCAAAATAATCCTTTTCCATTTCTTTTTCTTTTATCTAGGTATGTGTAGGATCATCATGGAAAAAATAGGCCCTAAAGTGGCAAAAAATTTAGAAAAATCAAAGTTAGGCAACTTGACGTAAAAATTTGAATAAGTTATCTATATTATTTCAAAAATATGTAAGAATATAATTTGTAGCAAATTGAATTTAGTTTCTAAACTACTAGGTTTGTTTTAAAAAAAAAAATATTTGGTGAAAATTTGAAATTTCAATGCAATGGTACTTAAATTTCAAGAAAAAAATAAGTAGGTGTCTGCCTAACCATCCTAACCACAATAAAAATGATAATATTTTTTTATAATATTTTAGATATCACTAGAGGGCCTATGCCCCAATGTGATGCATATTTTTGTAATTTTTTTCCATGTAAATAATTAATTATGAATTTTTTATTAATTTTTTTTTTAAATATAAAAACTCATATGTTTGACCACCTTAACTTGGTCAAAACTTCATGAAATTCAATTTTTCTTTTTTTAATCCTATATTATGCGAAGCAGAGAATGTGATTCATATTTTGGATTCAAAAAATGTGATACCGTTTGAAAGCTATAGATGTTTTCCAATTAGCCTATTAATTAGGACTTTAGTTGTAATTTGAATAGAAAATGAATAATAATTACTTATTAAATTCAAAGTAAAGCATAATTTATATCAGTGGAAAGATGAGAATCTCCTTTAAAAACCCTTTTTGTTTCATCAATTTTGGGTAAAAAAATAGTCGTTAGCCACATACCATCATATTGCCACTTTTTAGCCCATCATGATCCTGCACATACTCATCTTTTTGTTTTGTGTTTTCCTTTTGAGGATGACACAAATCATTGAGATGCCCTATGTCTCTTCCATGTTGACCCAAAAGGTCTTTCTATTTTCTTTTTCTCTTTTGTTTTGTGTTTTCCTTTTGGGGATGATGCAAAGTGTTGAGATGCCCTATGTCTATTCCATGTTGACCCAAAAGCCCCCCTTTTCTTTGCCTTTTATTTTGGCCTTTTCTTGTGTTTTCCTTTTGGGAATGACGCAAGGAATTGAGACCAAAATGTCTATCTCATGTTGACCCAAAATATTTTCCTTTCAAAACACTGCAGCAAAGAACATACTGACCCCAAATCCATAGATCCCTTATGTGTTTGGTGTTTCTCATTTTTGGGGAAACCCCTTTCTTTTCCTTTTCCTTTTCCTTTCCTTCACATGATGTATCCTTACTCAGAATTGTATGGCTTGGCATAGGGGCTTTCAAAGTTGGCTCTTATGTCTTCCTTAACTTGTTTTCATTTTTCATTTGCTACTTTAAAGTAATTTCTCACAATACAGTGTGAAACAATTCCTTTAAAGTGGGGGCATACATTGGCACAATTCATTTCGCACTTTTCCTTTTTCTTCTTTCTTAGTGCAACTTTTTTACTTTATATGATGCATTTTTTCACTTTATGGATGACATTGGGTGTAGTGTCCTTCATGAGCATGATCTATATTAGCATATTGAATTCCTCTTAGTGGCTTGATGTGACACACTGCATCCCCTAAGTTGCAAATTTTCTATTCTTTGATTGGTCCTCTCTTATAGAGATTAGAAACAATTTTCCCTAAGTTAAAGATCTAACATGAACAAAGGAAGACTCCTATGAAAATATTTTGCATGTTGCATTTTGCATTTGTTATATGGCCACCTTGCATAACAGAACTTGCATGCTTCTAGTTCCATTGTGTTTATTCATGAGTTCTAAGCATACGAAGCTTTTCTTGTCTCATGAAGCATGAAATGTCATTTCATTTGTGGTGCCTTATTAAAGTTATCAGGAGGTATAACTTTGGTATGGTTGAGTGGGAAGCCCATTCTTAGGCATGAATTTTCCCCATAGCCACCTATGTGTGTGTGAGTACATACCAACCATTTATGTATGTTTCTCACCTTCTTAGGCCTCCTCACCTTATGAAAAACCATGAATTTTGTCACCTTAGAGTGATTAAACATTTCTTTTTCCAAACAAACATGAGAGATCTGATCCACAATGGGTTGGACAAATAGTTGTAGATTGATTCGACTTTCTTTCCTTTTCATCATTCTGATGTGTGTTCCTTTGTTCTTATGATTGGTTTTCCATGGGATCTTGATCTTGGGGGCTTAATCATCCCTCTTGATTGTTGTTTTCTCATCTTGCCAACATAAGTACATTTGGATCCCTCCTAACTACATGTTCGACTACTTTAGTGTGAGTTTGAAGCAAGTTCATCCTCTCACTAAAGTGGGGGCTAACTATGGACATGAAAAAAGTAACTCTCCTAGTGGTTTTGTCTTGATTTTACCTAGATTTAATGTTGTAATGTGGTCAACACATTCAAATTATGTCTTGGACCTTTGAGAATTATCAAGAATTCTAGGATGTCTTGTAAAAGTGTTGTGAAGTGTTGTGACCGACTCTCACACTTTTCTAGGAACCTTTCATTATAATTCACCTAAATAACCCCTTTTTATCACTTAACAAGTCTTATTTAAAAGTGTTGTAAATAGTTGTAAAAAACTCACACTTTTCTAGACTTTTCATCATTAATTCAACCCTTTCTTATGTTTAAATGACTCGTTAATGCACTTTTCGGCCATACTTAAGTGTATTTTTGAGAATATTCTCGTAAAACATTATTAAATGCACTTTAATTCCCGACACCCAGTAAAATTTCCTTGGTGGGACTAAGTCACCACCTGGGGTGACTTAGTCCCACTAGGCACAAAAATCAAAATAATTTCAAAATTTTGGTGGAATTTTATTCTCTTAACCTTGAGGTCGGCCTGTGATGTGTTATTTTTGGGAAATATTAGAAAATCAAGTATAAATAAATGGTTTTCCCCTCATTTTTCATCTCCTACAATCTTCTAGTCTCCTAATTCATTAGTCAAGCAATTCATTCATTTACTTAATCATTCTTGAGCATTATAAGCACTCTAAGCATTATCAAACATCCATTGGAGCATCTTGTTGTATATTTTTATATTTCAACATAAAGGGTTTGGTGAGTTTATGAATTTGTATGTGATTCATTCATCATTCTCTCTATATTTCATTTTATTATCTAGGGTTTGATTACCAAATTGGGTTTTGACCAAGGAAAACCCCTATACTCTAACCCTTAACCCCTTTTCCACTCTTTGCATGTGTGTTTGTAGGTCTTGTATGTAGATTTTCAAAGAGAAAAGTGTTAAAAAGGTGTTTTCAATCTGTCAAAGTCATCAAAGTCAACAAAGCCCTAATTGAAGCTTGGAGACCTCTTTTAGCCCATTTTCTAAAGAATCTGAACCTGACACTTGTCAGGAAGGGAAGTACAAACTGAAAGCTACAAAATACTATCCTGAGTTTCCTAAGATTCCCAAGTGGACTAAGTCACCATCTATGGTGAATTAGTCCCACTGCCAAGCTTGAAAATTGATTTTTACATTTTTGAGTACCCATTTTCTAGAAACTCGTTCTAGCAGATTTTCTTCAAAACTCAACTAAGTCACCTAACATGGCACAAGTGTCCTATCAACATTTCCAATCAAATCTACAGGATTCTAGAGTGTCTCTACATTAGAATTTTGATTCCAGGTGCACCTCTCCAGTCTTGTTTAATTCTATTATTATTTACTTGCATTCTTAGGTGTTTTTGCATACATCACCGTGTTTTCAAAAAAATTGCATATCTTAGGCTTTGCATTAATATTCATCTTTCTTTACCTGTTTATTGCATTTAAACATCATATTTAGGCATATTGCATCCATCCATGCATTGATTTTTAATGTTTACATTGCATTTTGGCCCATCTTTCTCCTTTTAGGTGAAAAATCCTAGAAGTGCTAGATAGCCATTAGAAGCCAAAATCTTTCTTTACAAAAAAAATCACAAGAAAGCTGCAATGGAAAATACAAACATCCTTGATATATTGAATTCATATGTTTAAAAGCTTACAAATCTGGAGATAATTTCATGATCTAGTAATACATTGTTGTACAAATTGGCTAATAATTGCTCATAAAATCTAGCTATTACAATTTACATACTCAATTTATGACTTAGACTCAACACTATTCTACCTTAGTTCGTAATTCATAATTTTTAGAACCCATACAAATGAGAAGAATAAAGAAGATAAAGAAGAAGAAGAAGCCCTAAAATCTATTTGTAGTGACATCTGGCAACATTCTTCTCCATTGATCAACTACCTTTGGCACTTGAAAAATATTCAACCTAGACTTTGGTTCATGCCTCTTGCATTATCTTGCACTCAAAAAGAAATTATTCCCATCATGATGAGCTGCCATTCATCTATACCTTGTTGTAGAAAATATCTTTTCCACCGTCAAATCCCTTCACTCTAAAAAATTACCATGATTGTGAAAAACCTTCACCCATTTTTTTTCCCTGGGTATGTGCAGGATCATGATGGGCCAAAAAGTGGCAATATGATGGGTATGTGCTAATGAATTTTTTCTTACCCAAAATTGATGAAACAAAAAGGGTTTTTAAAGGATATTCTCATCTTTCCACCAATATAAATTGTTCTTTACTTTGAATTCAATAAGTAATTATTATTCATTTTCTATTTAAATTACAACTAAAGTCCTAATTGATAGACTAATTGAAAAACATCTATAGATTTCAAACGGTATCACATTTTTTTAATCCAAAACATGCACCACATTCTATGCTTTGCATAATATAGGATTAAAATAAATAAAATTGAATTTCATGAAGTTTTGACCAAGTTAAGGTGGTCAGACATAAGAGTTTTTATATTTTTTAAAATTTGTAATAAAAAATTCATAATTAATTATTTACTTGGAAAAAAATTAGAAAAAATTATGCATCACATTGGGAATTGAGTCCTCTACTTATATCTAAAATCATATAAAAACATATTATCATTTTATTGTGGTTAGGGTGGTCAGACAGACACCTACTTATTTTTTCCTTGAAATTTAAGTACTACTGCATTGAAATTTTAAATTTTCACCAAGTAGATTTTTTTTCTTTTTAAAACAAACCTAGTAGTTTAGAAAATACATTCAATTTTCTACACATTCTATTCTTACATATTTTTGAAATAATATAGATAACTTATTCAAATTTTTATGTCAAGTTTCCTAACTCTGATTTTTTTGCTTTTTTTGCCACTTAAGGGCCTATTTTTTCCATGATGATCCTGCACATACCCCCCTGAAGTTGAAAATTTACTCCTCCATTTTACCCTACATTGTGAAATCCCTTTACACAAAAACTGAAAATAACCTTTACTATGAAAACTCTTTGCCCATGATTTTTTTTTTAATCTACTCGCTTTGCCTAGTTGCACTTTACACTTTCACCTTCAACAAATAGAAATTTCTAACTTTTATAATGGAGGCCCTTAATAATATTTCTTAAATTTTCCATTGTGTTGCATGAAAATTTTACCCATTTGTTTTAATTTTCACTTTATATTTAAAAACTTTCCTTTAAAAAGATAAAAAAGCCCAAAATCTTTCATCGAACATCTATTCACTTCACTCTTTAAAGTGTTTTTACTTGTAATGAAGGATTTTTAAATATAATACTATTATGATATTAAAATTATTATAGAAATTCATTTGAAACTCCCTCATGGGCCCACCAATCCCTCCCCATGCACCCACAACCTTTTATAAAACAATATTTTAATCTGGTGGGTTGGCGAGCAAACCTTCTCCCAACCAAATAAAATATTTAAAAAATTAAAAACATTGTTACCAAAGCTTTTCCTTCCCTGAACCCCCACTAATTTTCTCTTGATGTCATCCTCATTCTCATGGGCTAGAGGGCTATGGTGGGTATTAATGCATGTTCCTCCTTGCATGCTAGCCATTGATCAACTTATTAGTTTTCTCTAATTCACACTCTGTAACTCCTCTTTAACATGGTGGCACAAACAGGGTTTTGTAGTGGTCAACATACAAATCCATCGTCTTTACATCAAAGCCCCTACTCTAATTCATATTGTTTGGGTTGTACATTGGCTTTTAAACAAATGATATTTCTTGCGGTGGCTTACTTCATGTGCTGATGTGCAAAATTTCCTCAAACAATTTTGATATATTTTCAGTACAATCCCAATTGCTCCTTGCGCCTGATATAGTTTCAAGATTAAATTGGTTTTTTCATAGAGAAAACATGAGCAATATTTACCCCTATTGGAAGCATTGAATGCAACATAGTGTACCTGTGTAAAAGTTTACATATGCTTGATTTTCATCACACAAAACAAAATATTTCATGTAACCGCTTCATGGAGTTGTGTAAAAATGTTTTGAAATATCAAGAAGACCCCTTCTAACATGTTCAGTGGCTGGCCCAACTCCAACACATACATTCCAAAGTATCTTCCAAAAAATATTTCATTAGGCATCTCCAGATGTGTTTCCTTCATTCTTTCAATCCCCCATCGATTCTGGATGCTAAATATACACAAAACATTTGATGTGTCTTTCTCCAACATAACTTTCACAACCTTGCTTGCACTCTGAAATCTACCACCTGAAAAGATACTTTCAATGACAGTACAAAATATAGAGGTACTATGCAAGTGACCACTTTCAATCATCTTATCTAAAACAATTCTTTCTTTTAGAGGTTGCCACTATTCAAACAATAATCTTAGTTGTTTTGTGATGACACGACCTTTCTTCCAAATCTACGTGCCCCATATTTGAATATGTATTCATTTTAAAATTCCCTCCATCAAATTTTTCTTGATGCCATCCACTTTTCCACTCTTCTCTTTGTGTGACCACACCACTCTTCTAAACATCGATTTCATTTTCCATAAGGTGAGAGTAGTTTGAATTTCATGCTCATAGCCTCTGATAGCAATATTGACTCCACATGATCAGGAAACCATATGTTGCAATTTGTAGTTGCTTAAAAGTTTCAAAAACCTTAACACCACACATTATGCCTAAAAATATTCATTTCTTATTTAGGAAAGTATTCTGGTTCAATTTTGAATTTATGATCCATATCCATGTTAAAAACTTCATAAACTAGTTCACACAAATCCAGAGACATTCCCCAATGCATATCTTTATGAAAACCTCTCTCATCACAATCATTATATAGTCTTATGATCTTCCTTATATCCACTCACATCTGAATGAGGTTCTAATTATTTATCATCTTTACCTATAATTTCACCATAGTTTTCACTTTGACCCAACTGGATAGAAGCTTCCTCAAATTATGTGACATAGGTCGAGTCCCCTTGTGGGCTCGACTAATTTTTTTTCATTTTTAGACATTTTTTATCCTTAATTGATCCGAGGCTACCCCTATATGCATCTGGCTTGAAAAAATTGAACTGGTTTGTTATAAAAATTCACTTTCTAGCGCACTTGTGTAGTGATCAAAACAGGTTAAGTGGGCTTTGGAATCACCCAAGAAAACTAGTCAAACAACCTCCTGAAGTTATGAAAATTCATAGGGATGTAGAAATTTGATATAAGAATTTAGTGCAACAAACGACTTGGAAAAAAAGATGTTTAAGTGCAAGATATTCAATGCCAAAGTGGCTCAGTTATACTTTTTTGCAACTTCACTTGTCAAAACCCAATTAGGGCTCACCAAGTCATTGTCCTGAAAAAATACCAAATATTCTCTTGGGAGACTCCAAATGGAAAAAATAAATCATTTAGTTCCATTGAACATCTGTGCAAGAGTGCTTTCCTTCAATCAACATTTTTCACTAGACATTAAGGGTCAAATTTGACCTCAAAACATTTTGGAAATGCAGATGCGAAAATAGAACAAACTGCATTTTCTTTTGATCTCAAAAAAATATAAAACTTGATCCCGAGGCTTTGAAAATGGACTAGGGACCATATGAATGTGAGGGGAATGTAGGGAACCAATCCATTTTCCATGATGATCTTCCAACTATGAAATATCAGTATAAACATGAGGCTACTTTGTAGGCTTGAGAATTTGCAAACAACAACATAGTCTGAGAACCCTCCAAATTTTCTTTTCAAAACCTTATCAAAGCTCATCACAAGGGGTTGAAATATAACATACATGCTCACATATGTCAAATGAATATTCTTTCCAAGGGATTTGGCATGAAAAAAATGGGCTCTGAATTATAAGCCTCCAAAGTAGGTCACTGGGACAGATTTTTTAGGTGCACTTTTGAGTGTGCAAATCAACTTTTCACATCATGGGAACTCAAAATTTGAAAATTTTGAAAGTTCCATCAATTGCTCTAACTAGGGATGCATGCCCCTTGTGGGCATAGTGAGATTCCAAATCTCTAGGGTTTAGACCAAGTGCCAAAAACATTGGGCAAAAAAGTCTCTTTATTTCAATTTTTAGCTTCACCTGGTGGCCCCAGACCACCAAGTGAAAAAGGGAAGTCAATATTTTCCTCTGTCAAACACCACCCTATTGAAGGAATTGATTTCCCTCAAGCCGCACTTACCTCTGCCATACCAGTGCAACAAGTTTAGCCTTCTTCTTACCAACAAAAATATGTGGTGAATACTAGAATCTGCCTGATTACAAACATTTCCACTAACATATTTCACAACTTTTTAGAGCATAACATTACCAATTTAATCTATGTCATTTTGTATTGTATAATTAGGCATAAACTAAAAATTTTCATCACCACATGACACATATGTGTTACATTCATCACATGAAACATATTCATATTGAAAATAACGTTCCATGCTCTTCATCTCATTGTCATGCTCCACCAAAATACCTTCCAATTGAATTTGAAATCAAAAGTATTCATACTCCTCCAAGTAGTTGGGATCATGATATTCAACCTTACCTACAACATCTATATCAAATGTAAAAATTTTATATGTAATTCCCTTGAGGAGCTCATCAATGTGTTTCTCTATTTTCTTAAGACCAAATTCTAACCCTGTGTCAAATGCATCATTAGAGTTCTCAAAAAAGAGTAGATTATCTTTGCACCAATAAGGATCACCATTTCTCATTTCTAGTGAAAATGGAGGCTTATCAAATAAGGGATTTTCCATTACATTCATTGCTTTCATAAAATCCTCAACCTCCTTAGCATGAAGGTCTAAATATTTCATATCATTATTATATTCAAAATAATTATAATCACTAGAACAACATACATATAGATTTTCAACTTCATTCTCATCATCAATATAGTTAACATCTCTGACTTATATTCTAAAAAATCTTCACAAGAAGAAAGTTTTTCATTCTCAAGTAAACATGTATTCCCATGATTATCAACATATTTCTAATTTGCAACAAAAGATTCCATCTCTACTTCATGAGGATAATCACAATCAACAAAGAATTGACCATACTCAATGCCTTCATAATTATTACAGCGAGGGGATCTATCAACACTGAAACTATGTTCAGAAATTTTCAACTGAATTCTCATTCTTATGTTTTCCATAGGACTATAGGTCCTAGACTCTTCAAAAGAATCAAAACTTGGGAGGATACCAACCATGTATTTAGGCTCTTTCTCTTTAGATTAGTAATTTTCACACACTACTTCAACATCACCAATCACTTGGGTTAAGTCACCATGTTGAATACTTGGGACCATTTCTATTCCCTGATTAGTAGACTTGCAACAAGGGATAACTTCACATACCTCCTTCTTTTATCTAGACCAAGCATTTGAAATATGACAACAATGATCATTATCTACATAACCAATGAATGTGCTAGTCATTTCACTTGCTTCACAGAGGTGTACGTTTTCAACCTTTGCTCTACTCTCTTCTTCTTAATGTGATATCTCACTACTTGAGTCATATGGAGCAGCACAATCATTATCATTATAGATTGAAAACATAATAGCCTTTCAATGATCATCTCTAATCTTTTCAAAACTAGAAATGCATTCACATACTTGGTCAAGCCTAATTGGCTTCAACTCCTTTGGTAGAGCACTCAAACATGGTTCATAGGATTCATAAAATAAATCAATGCATACTTAATCTTTAGGTTTGTGACACTCAGGAATTGTAGATAGAGTATCTATAAATCTTGCATAGAGATCATATGATAATTCTCCTTCATGTCTCCTTATGTAAAAGAGGGCTTGAACAAAGACCATAGGATCACAAATGAATGTAGCTTCTTGACAATGTGTTTGAGGCTCTATGTGATCCACACCATGTGATAGTGTATAAGCTGGGACAAATGGGGTGTAAGTGTTATGACATTCATTTTCAATTTCTGACTTACACCTTTCATTAATGTTTGGTGCCTTAGGGAAACAAACACTTGTAGACAAGTAACCCTTGTGCATTCCATATTTCTGGTTGTTTTCAATGTTCATGGCTATATCATAGGTTTGATGCAAGGTTTTAGAATCCTTATCTCTTAATAGATAGATAATCTCATTATCAAAAGCTCCCAAATAAAAAACCAAATAGATTGCATCACTTAGTCTCGAAACCTTAGGAATATCCCTCAATGTTTTAGCAAATCTTAGGTTAAATGCTGAGACCAACTCATCCTCTTCTTTCTCAATGCTAATTGTTGGTGTAATTAAATATCTTGTACCTTGTCCTAGGTCATAATTACACCTTAGTTAAGTTTGCTTAGGGACCAAATAGGATGTTTTTGGAGAATTTCCACTTTTGGTGGACTTGACATCTCATCACCTCATCATTTCCACCTTTTGTGGACACATCATGTGATTATCTCTCCATCTTTGGTGGAGTGATAAGTTTTACTAGTTGTCTCATGTCATAAGATTCTGACACTTGTCATAATCTTATGCCTTCCTATGTTCTCACCTTGGCTATATAACCAAGGGGTCTCTCTCATTGTAATCAATCATAATCATTATCATATTAATGACATTGAATACAGTTTATTCTTGTCATATCATTTCTCTCTTTCTTGTGCTTTCCATTTGGTCTATAGATCTTGGGTGGCGTCCATAGCCAATTCTAACACTAATAAATTTATTTATCATAGAACTAGCATTGATTCTTTCAGCAAATTGCTCCATGAACAATGCTTTAAACTCATCCCAAGAACAAACAAAGCATGTTGGTAAATAAGAGAACCAATCTTTTACATTTCCTTTGAAAGAATGAATAAATGACCTGATGATCACATCCTCATGATATACCTCATATTCATCCATTAAATTGTTGAATCCTTGTAGATGCCTACTTGTTGATTCAGACTTCTCACCATTGAATTTTGGTAGCTTATCTCTAATGTTAGATGGAATAACATTTGGGTAACCATTAATTCCACTAAAATTGATGGGTCTATATATTTTAGTGTTAAAACTTCTTTGACAACCTGGCTCAAGCTGATCACAAACCATGGTTGCACTATGAACCATACAAGGATGCACATATTGATGCACTTCGATATGCCTTTTCAAAAAATCTCACAATAATACAACTATTATGCACATAGTTCCTAGCTTCCTTATACAACATATGACCTCAAACCCTTTAGAAAGTATGACATCTAGTTTCAACTATGTTAAAGGTCCATTCACCTTGAGTAACTCTAAGAAAAACAAGTATACTTATACATGATGCTAACTACAATTTTATCACAAAAGTATGCAAATTTAGTATTACCATCCTTTCCCTTTCTTAGTGTTGGTGTAGGGGTACCATTAGTTAAAATTTGTCAATCAAAATTGTTAAGGGCTAGGCTTTAGGAGTCTTGATTTTTTGCATTAAAATAAGGTCTATGAGACCATTTGATGTTGCAATAGGTCATTATTGATGGTTTCTAGGTGCGTAGGAGGTTTGGTTTTTCAAAATGTGCAAAATGTTAAAAAATTGAAAAAATGTGCAAATTTGCAAATTTGAAAATGTTGTAAAATGCAAGATTAGAAGACCAACAATCATATCATTTGAAAGGGAATTTTAGGAAGTTTTAGTAGTTTTTTTTGGTTGGAAACATCTTAAAAATACATGGATCACTCGATGAGAAGTTGTTTAAGCATTTGTGAAGATTGAAGCATCAATAGAATTTTGTTTTACTCCATTTTCTATTTTTTCTATAACTTGTAGTGACTGTACAGTCCGTACAACATGCCATTGATTCAAATTTGTTGTGGATAGTATAGTATATTGTTGTATCTTTCCTTTGAATCATCTTTGAGGGTTTTCATTGAAATTGGTGCATTTTATAGACAACTTTCTAAAATTGGTCTGAACACACAATTTTAGGGGTTTGCAAGTCCTTTAAAATTAAAAAATTACCCATTCCTCTTAATGCGATCACTATGGCTTGAGGAATGGGTCTTCCTCATCAATAAAAAGGTGTGATAATGGTGAGTGAGTGTAGGGGAGGTCAAGAATTGTATTGGGAATGAAGCCCTAGAGGGAAATTCTATGTTTTCCATATGAAAAAGAGAGGTTTTGTGATGTCAAAGTAAGTGTTATGTTGGGGAATCATTATTTCATGATGGATTAAGCTTGTGGAGACTATTTTAGAAATTTTTGTGATGGTGATATAGTTTGGTAAGGTTGGGAAGTGTAATTTGCAATAAGCCCTAGGTTTTGTGAATGAAAAGAAGGGTTTTGTGAATAGGCACATGGGTGATTGAATTTATAACAAATGATGGTGGTTTATTTGGTTTGAGAACTTGTGAATTTCTAACCACTAGGTTTCAAGATTTTTGGAAAAGTATAGAGACAAGTCTCTTTGCAAAAGTGGCCTAATTTGAGGCCTAGAAGGTGTGAAAAGCCTGATTTGAGTAAGTTGTTACAAAATAACCATTGGTGATTTGTTGGTATGTTATTGTGTGTCAAAATGGGTCCTTGAAATGGGTCAATTCTTGATCTGAAAGGATGTGATTGTGAAGATTTACCCAATTTAGTCAAAGTGCAATGCTACAAGGAAGAGAGTGGTTTTGGTGAGATTGTGGTTTGGTAATTGTTACATTGCTAGTTGGAATTGTGTTTTGTGTGATTGCAGGACCTCCCCTAGTTGCATCAAGTGCTATTCCACCTAATAGGGAGCCATTTTTTTTTACTTGAAGACTTCTCATAAACTACTTTCAAACACAATAATAATTTCTTTAAATTTATGAGAATACCTGGAAACTTGTAGCAGCTGCTAACCTTTCTTCTTGACTAATTTTTTTTTAGATATGGAACTCTCTTCACATATTCAATAGCTTCTTTAAACAGAGTTGCCACCTCTCTTCACAAAGAACTGAACTTCAAGCAATATGAAGCTCCTTCAAAGATGAATTTCCTTCTGGGTCTTCTCCAATAGCAGATTCACACATAAATTAATTGAAATCTGCTACAACACAACCACTTCTAGGTTTGAAAAACTTCTCAATATCTAAACCAAATTTTCAAATTCACCAAATTCTTGACTCCATGTAAATGGATACTCCTCTGATGTTTCCCCAACAAAGTCACCAAACTGTTAGTTATTTTTTGTGCAACCTTCAATCCTAAGGAGAAACACAGTGCCTAAACTAGGGGATTGAATATTTAGGACAATGAATCTACACTATCAATGGATTGAAGACAAGAAAATCCAACGAACAAGGCTATGAAAGCCTTCTGGACTTTGAGCTCCATAAGACTTGGGAGGGTGTTCCTAATTGTAGGTCCAAGCATATGATGAAATTGTGCCAAGCAAAAAACTATAGACCTACAAAAGTGGATAATTCTTAGATATATGAGTAATAGGTAATTTATATTCCACCAGATTCAAGCATAATCCCATTTTCATTGAACATTGTTGAGAAAAAATAACTTAGATATCTTCATCTCAAAAACATAGAGGGTTAATAGATGAAATTCTCTCTAATTTAGCCTCTATATTCTCTCAAATACCATGGAGATATAAGAAACTATGATAACATAAACATGAAAGCAAGAGGACTAAAGTAACAAAGATTTAATAAGATTTGATTTATTTATGAAAATGTCTCAAGCTTTGTGATAGATCAATTCCTAATCATGGGCCACAAAGTCAAATATAAAATTGCAATAGAGATCCTAGGATCAATAAACTAGGTTCAACCAATGGATTTAAAATATGTTAATGCCTTACATTAACAAATCCACTCATGTTGTCATAAAGTTCTACTTATCAATCCCACTTGTGCACTCTAAATCACAATTATCTTATCAAAATAATTTAACTCTTTACTTGAAAGAGAACCATGACCAAACAACATAATCATAGGAAAGCTGCAATGACAAATCCAAAAATCCTTGATATATTGAATTCATATGATGAAAAACTTACAAATCTGGAGACAATTTTATGACAATAATATATTGTTGCACAAATTGGCTAACAATTGCTCATAAAATTTAGCTATTACAATTTACATGTACTCAATTTATGACTCAAACTCAACACTATTCTACCTTACTTCCTAAGTCAAAATTTTCAGAACACATACGAATGAGAAGAAGAAATAAGTTAAAGAAGAAGAAGAAGCCCTAAAATCTATCTATAGTTGACATCTAGCAACATTCTTCTCCATTAATCAGCAATTGTCTCCAACACTTGAAAAATCTTCAACCTACACTTTGGTTCATGCCTCTTGCATTCTCTTGCCCTCAAACAAAAAATTATTCGCATCATGATGAGCCATCATTCATCTATGCCCTGATGTAGAAAATATCTTTGCTACCATCAAATCCCCTCGCTTTGAAAATTACCATAATCGTGAAAAACCTTCACCCATTTGTTTTTCCTGAAGTTGAAAATTTACTCCTCCATTTTACCCTGCAATGTGAAAGCCCTTTACACATTAACTGAAAATAACCTTTATTGTGAAAACTCTTTTCCCGTGAAAACTTTTTCAATCTACTCACTTTGCCTGGCTACACTTTATACTTTCACCTTCAACAAATAGAATTTTCTAACTTATATAATGGAGGCCCTTAATAATATATCTTAAATTTTCCATCATGCTGCACAAAAATTTCACCCATTTTTTTCAATTTTCACTTTATATTTAAAAAATATCCTTTAAAAAGTTAAAAAGTCCAAAATCTTTTATCGGGAAACATCCATTCACTTCACTCTTTTATTTATTTTACTTAAAATGAAGGCTTTTTAAATACAATACTATCGAGCTATTAAAAATATTATAGCAATCCATTTAAAACTCCCTCACGGGCCCACCAAGCCCTCCCAGCAAATCTGTAGCCTTTTATAAAGCAATATTTTAATCTGGCAGAATGGCAGGCAAACAAACCTTCTCCCAATCAAAAAAAATATTTATAAAATTAAAAACATTGTTACCAAAGGTTTTCTTTCCCCATGCCCCCGCTACTTTTCTCCTGACGTCATGCTCATTCTTGCGGGCTAGCGAGCTATGATGGGGATTAGTCCACATTCCTCCCTGCATGCTAGCCATTGATCAACTTCTCAGTTCACCTTAATTCACACTCTGCAACTCCTATTTGACATTTTGGCACAAGTAGGGTTTCACATTGGTCAACATACAAATCCATCCTCTTTACATCGAAGCCCTTGTTTTGCTTCATACTATTCGTGTTGCACATTGGGTTTTAAACAAAAGGATATTTCTTGCAATGACTTACTTCATGTGCCGACGTGCAAAATTTCCTCAAACAATTTTGATACATTTTCACTACAAGGCCAATTGCACCTTGTTCCTAATATAGCTTCAAGCTTAAACTGGTTTCTACGTAGACAAAACATGAGCAAGATTTACCCCCTGTTGGAAGCATAAAACGTAGATTAGTGTACATGTGTAAAAGTTTACATATACTTGAATTTCATCACACAAAACAAAATATTTCATGTAGCCACTTAATGGAGTTGTGTAAAAATGTTTTGAAATATCAAGAAGACCCCTTCTAACATGCGCAGTGGGTGCCCCAACTCCAGCACAAACATTCCCAACTATCCACCACAAAACAATTCATTAGCCATCTCCAGATGTGTTGCCTTTGTTCTTTCAACTCCCCATTCATTCCATGCTAAATATACACAAAGCATTCAACGAGTCTTTCTCCAACATAACTTTTGCAACCCTGCTTGCAGTCTGAAATCTACCACCTAAAAAGAGACTTTCAATTATAGCACGACATACAGAGGCACAAGGAAAGTGACCACTTTCAATCATCTTATCTAAAATAGTTCTTGCTTCTAAAGGCTACCCCTAATCAAACAATAATCTTAGTTCTTTTGTGATGCCATTGGCTATCTTCCAAATCTGTGTGCCACATATTTGAATATGTATTATTCATTTTAAAATTTCTTCCATCGACTTTTTCCTGATGCCATCCACTTTTCCACTCTTCTCTTTGCACGATCACACCACTCTTGAAAACATCAATTTCATTTTCCATAAGGGGAGAGTAATTTGAATTTCATGCACACAGCCTCTGATAACAATATGTAGATAGGAATCCACATGATCAGGAAACAAGATGTTGCAATTTGTAGATGCTTAAAAATTTCAAAAACCTTAACACCACCTATTATGCATAAAAATATTGATTTCTTGTTTAGGAAAGTGTTCTAGTTCAATTTTGAAATTATAACCCATATCCATGTTAAAAACTTTAGAAACTAGTTCACACAAATGTAGAGACATCCCCCAATGCATATCTTTATGAAAACTTCTCTCATCACAATCATTATATAAATTCTTATGATCTTCCTTATATCCACTCACTTCTAAATGAGGTTCTGATTATTTATCATCTTTACCTTTATTTTCACCATGGTTTTCACTTTGACCCAACTAGATAGAAGAGTCCTCAAATTGTGACACATTTCAGGTTTCCTTGTGGGCCCGACTAATTTTTTTTTGTTTTTAGAGAATTTTTATCCTTAATTGATCTGAGGCTACCCCTGTATGTGTCTGGTATCAAAAAATTGAACTGGTTTGTTATTAAAATTCACTTTCTAGCACACTTTCATAGTGATCAAAATAGGTCAAGTGGGCTCTAGAATCGCCCTGGAGAACTAGTCAAACAACCTCCTGAAGTTATGAAAATGCATAGGCATGTAGAAATTTGACCCAATAATTTAGTGCTATAAACGACTTGGAAAAAAAGATCTTGAGGTGCAAGATATTCAATTCCAAAGTGGCTCAGTCAGACTTTTCTGCATTTCCACCTGTCAAAAACCAATTAGGGCTCACCAAGTCACCATCCTGAAAAAATACCAAATCTTCTCTTGGGAAACCACCAATGGAAAAAATAAATCATTTAGGTCCATTGAGCATGTGTACAAGAAGGCTATCCTTTAATAAACATTTTTCACCAGATATTAAGGGTCAAATTTGACCTCCTTGAAACATTATGGAAATACAGATTTGAAAACAAAATAAACTGCATTTGCTTTTGATCTCGAAAAAATATCAAATTTGATCCCAAGGCTTTGAAACCAGACTAGGGAGCATGTGAATGTGATGGGAATGCAGGGAACCAATCCATTTTCCATGAAGGTCTTCCAGTTGTGAAATATCAGTCCAAATAGGAGGCTACTTTGTAAGCTTGAGAATTTGCAAACAACACAATCCCAGAACCCTCCAAATTTTCTTTTCAAATCCTTACCAAAACTCATCACAGGGGCCTAAAATCTAACATACACACTCACATATGTCAAATAAATGTGCTCACCAAGGGATTTGGCATGAAAACAAATGGGCTCTGAATGATGACCCTCAAAATTAGGTCAATAGGGAAAAAAAATTAGGTGCACTTCTGAGTGTGCAAATCAACTTTTCACATCATGGGAACTCAAAATTTGAAAATTTTGAAGGTTTCATCATGTTCTATCATAGGTTGGATAGCAGAAGCATATCATTTGGTTAGATAATTTTGCATCACAATTCAAGAACTTATGGATGTTCTAATTGTTTATTAGGATGTATAAGATCACTAGTATTCAAAATATGTGAAATTTCTTAGAAGTCAAGCATGGAAAGGGGGAAGATGATGGTTTAAGATCATGTACTAAAAGAGCCTTAGAATGAAAATATTTGAAATATAAAGAAAATGCAAAGTTTATAGATGCAAAATCTATCATCAAATGGTGAAGTCTATAGTGCATTCAAGTGTTCAATGTATGTCTAGAGTTTGTATATTTTTTGGTTGGTAGATGATACTAATATTGTAAAATATGAAGATTGTTGTACATTGACACATGTGATCAAGTGAGCTACACTCTTTTAGAAGCTCAAATGTAGGTTCATGGTGTATTCATAAAAGTAAAATGGTTTTATTTTGTTCTCCATGCATAGATGGGTTTTGGGATGAGTGAGTAAAAAAAGTGGGTTGATGAATGGTATAAAAAAAGTGTAAGACCACTCGAGATGTATCGACTTCCAAAATCACTACAAATCACAAAGATGGAATCACAATTGAATTTGAATATATATCAAATCCAGTTCAATCAGGTAATATCTACATGTATATTTTAAGAAAAATCAACATTTTATCTTATTTTGTAGTGTTTTTGTAATGTTGACTAAACTCATGTCTAATTGGATGCACATGTCAATGAAGGAGATGTTTATGTAGTTATTAAATGGATAAAGATAGTGAAGAAGGAAAAAATTATTACTTATGTCATTATGTTTGACGAAAAAAAGAAATTGGAGGCCACTATTATAGATGGAGAAAACATTGAGCATCCTACAAATTCAATGGTGGTTACTTGAACACAGATTAGAAGGTACCCAATTAAGAAGGCTGATGTGTGGTTATTTGAGGAATTTGAAACACATCAAAATATTATTCATGATTCTAACCTTGTTGTGGCATCAAATGTTTATTTGACCAAATATGGGGGTAGGCCATTGAATAATAACTTGTGGAAGGTTAATGAGTCTAAACATGAGGTAATAATTGACACAACAAAGAGTGGATCAGATCCACAAGGTTCCTTGGATTGATTGCAAATGAAACAAAATTGTAAAGTCAAGCTAATTTGTATACACTTACATCGTATTTATAAATTTGTACAATTACTATTTTATTCCTTCACTACAGTCATGCATCTTATGAGATACTTATGTGAAATACTCTTGTTTATACTTATTATTATTTATATATGTACATACCTACATGGCCTTTCCATTCAACAAATTTATACACACTCTAATGAGTTTTCCAAATTGATATGTTATCCTTTGTTCTAGATCTAGGAATTTTTTTATCATCACCTTCTTGTGTATTGATATGCTTAAATTGTGTTTGTTTATTTATGAATTTATGTTAGGTTTTCATGGAAATTATGAATTAAATTTGTATGATTGTGGGAAGGTTTTTTATAATTTATGTACATAAAATCTAAGAAATTTAACTCATGGTATGATTAGCGTGCATGTTATTAATTCATAAAGTATATGACATTGAGTCAACAACATGGATTACAATGTAGATTTGATATTTATAGAATTCCCATGGCTTAGATATCATCTCTGTGAAATACTTTTCCAACTTATTGAAAATACTAGAAAATAAAATTAACGGTGCTCTAAAACTTAATGACTAATTACTAAAGTAAACTAGATTAATTGGGGTAAAACATGGGAACATGCCCATTCATTGAGATAAACAGATAGCCTCTCCACTTAAAAATTTCACTCTAAAATAGAATACATGACCAAGGTACCTTGATGGGCTCTATAAACACACTTTTTTAGTTTCAATGAGACTTTGAATTATTAGAATTTCAAAAACACTTATTCTAGGTGTGTGAAATGGTCATGATTTTTTGGAGAATACAATAAAGCCCTATTAATTTATTAGAATGATATTATTTAAAAAAAAAATACAAAGGTGATGCCCATGTCTATTTTAAAAGTAGCCCCTATATTCAATAATCCAAATGACATATTTGCATATGCATAGGTTCACCATTTTGTCTAGTAAGCACTATCTTATAGTATTCTTAATTAGAGACACAAGGCACACTCTATGCCAACACTTGGAAGAATGGTGGGATAATTAACGAGGATGAATTCTTTTTATTATGCTATCTTTTCTCTAGGCTTGATTATCTTGAAGGTAACCATGGATGGATCCTTTCATGTTTTCAAGGATTCTTGAAGTAGATTATTTTTCTCCAATATATGAAGGATATCCCATAATGATATTCTTGTGTTCATTTTGTCGAATTTATGCACTATATTAAGATGAGCAACTGATTGAGGTTTCAAGGAATATCATGCATTATTTTGATATATTTGTCTTTCTAGCATGAGATCGTATATTCCCATAATTTGTGCTCTTGTATAATGTGGTTTATAGTTATAATTCCCCATTTATTGCATTAGATAAATTGATTCAAATTTTCTCAATGTCTTATGAATGGTCTCTTGAATAAAAATTGGGAATAATTTTTTTATCAATCTTCCCTTAGATCTATTCAAGTAATAAAGCTGAACTTTAGATTTTTTCCATGGTTTGATCATTGGTGAAGATAACATATTCGCCCTTTATTCCATAATTACATTGATTGTGTTGATATGTAGGTCTAGGAGACAATGCTTGTTGTCTCTTTTAGGTTGATAATTTTATTTTAAAATCTTCATAATATGTTATTCATAATGTGCATCTCCAAAGCTACTAGAGCTATTAGTTCTTGAGGTGTTAAAGCCTATGAAAATGGATATATATATATAATTTGTAAGTGATGGATGATTGATATTTGAAAATTCTTCCTGAATTGAGAGTGACAACTTTTAGAACAATGGAATGGTGTTTTAGAAATAATTTTGGGAATTGTTATGCTTCACCTGAAATGATAATTCTTAAGAAACTAGGAGGCTCTATTTTCTTAATGATTAGAACATCTCTAAATTATCTAATTTGAATGGATTTCTAGATAAAAGACAAATTCATCTCCACTAGAGGGAACATTGTGTTGGGACCTCCAAAATCTAGCTAAATTTTGAGGGCCCATGTAAAATTTTTCCTACTGCACTCAGAAGTACCCTGTAGAATAAGCCTAAGTAGCTCACTTTGGGAGCTTATAATTTGACACCCATGGATTGTCATGAGAAATCAATTTGGGGAAGTGTTGAGAACGTATTAGAGATGGTGTGTGACCATTTGCAGCCTCTTTGCATCAGTTTTAATAAGTTTTTGATACCCTTTTCTGGAGGTCCAAAAATTGGTTTGTTGTTTGCAATTTTTTAAACTTTCTGAGTAGACCATCTTTGAGGTATTGCAATGTTGCACTAGTTAAATGTTAAGCCCAATTGATATTTTTTCATGATTCTATGCATATTTATGAAGCCCCATATCAGTTGAAATAGCCTTGTGAATCCATTTGTCAAGTTTCCCATCTTGATTACGTTTCCAAATTGTTTAGATTTGCAAATTGAACTATGTAAATCTGCAAAAAGTTCCCCTACATTTCAATTTATAATTGGTGACCTGACCTGAACATAAAAGTGAATGTTCCCCATGATTTCCTATATAATTATCTAATACCTTCCCATTTTTTAGTCCTCCAGCTCTTTGTTTGCTATTTTTTCAAAGCCCATTCCATTAGAATTTTTTCAGGGTTTTAGAATTAACGGTTTCAAAAAAGTTTGAGAAGGCAACTTTGTTGATTAATATCTTTCACCTCAAGATCCCTTTTTCCAATCTGTTTGTTGCATTTCATTCTTGGGTCAAGTTTCTACATTCCTACTCAGTTTCAGGCTCCCAGGAATAATTCTGATGGGTTATTTAATCATTTTCTGATTGCGACAGGGCCAAAAATGGTGTCCCAAAAAGTTTCAAATTTTGAAAATATAAGGACAACCCATTTCTTTTTTTGGTCTAAGACCTCTATAACTCCATTTTCATAAAAAATGGTCATATGATGCATTATTTTAATGCATTTCGGGTGTGGCAAACATGTCTTGAGGGTAGTTTACAAAGGAGGTACCTAATTTTTGATGGCTGTGAAAAGTTTGAGAAAATGGGTTTTCTCTAAATAATTGATTATGGCCACATAGAAAAAATCTTGGCTCCAGGGGTCACTGTTTGTCTGTAGTGAAATTTCTCCATTTGGGCCACAAGCATAATTAAAATTTAAATATTGGGCAAACAAAAAAATTGATTTAGGGAAAACATAAAATACAATTCAAAATTTTGGGATGAAAAACATGTTTAATTCTTGCTTGTGATTGGCTAAAAAGGGGCAGCATGACTTCACACGGCTTCATAAAGAACTCATCACCCATTGCTGGTTTCAATTCTCTCTTCCATTTCAAATCAACGATCAACAATGGCGGTGGCTTCTCATTGACCATCGTGGATGGAAGTGTCTTCTTCCTCATCAAATTGGTGACGAGCGATCTCACGTTCATTTCATCGCACATCTCTGTTTCATGAGAGATTTTGAGTTCAAATTAGCAATGAACAATGGTTGTTGTGTCCATCACCCATCACTAATTGATGGCTCTTATTTACAAAGCAATGAGCAATGGTTTCTTTCCAAAGATATGCATTTTCAAATGTTCATTGTACAAAAGGCAGGTTTAATTTTCTTGGTTGCCATTGGCTGATGTTCACAAAGACCATATTCATAGCTACACAGGAAAACTCATCGTCGATCGTGGTTTTGAGGGATCTTTTCCTCATTATATTTGCGATGAGTGATGGCTGCATTTTCATACTGCACATCACTATTTGGTTTTTTCATTTTTATTTGCATCAGAGATGTGTGATGGTGGCTGTGATAAGTACAATTTTACAAATACAATAAAATTTTATTTGTTGCTATGAAAAGTTGCTAGGGAAAATTATGGTGAAAGTGAAAAGGCATTAAATATAACATTTTAAAGCCTCCATAATTGAAAAAAATATTTTTGTTGTTGGGTAATGTTTATGTAAAGTGTAACAATTGTGAATAGTTTTCACCTTTACATATTTCATAAGCGATTGGCGATGAATGCTGGGAGGTGTGAAGTAAATGATGGTGGGCCCCCGTAACTCCTTTAAATATTGTCATGTGATAATATTATAAAGGTATGTAAAAATCAAAATATGAAATACATAGGAAAATGGTTGAAGAGGTAAATTTAAATATTCACTATGTAGGTCAAAAGTTTTTTATTGGAAGAACAAAATGATTTTTCCCAAGTATATTATTTTATTTCTGAATGAAATAAAATATCACCAATCGTTGTTTGCATTTTATTTTTATCCACACATGAAAGATGTGCGATGGGCAGTGTTTGTGCAAAGGCATGGTGGGGCCCATGGCCAATGTCAAAAATTATTATTTAATGAATCTTTTAAAGTGTAAAGTTCATGGATAAATGGGGATTTTCATTACCTTCTAAAAATGTGAAGGCTTTTCACTATGAAAATAAGAAACTTGAGTTACAAGTAAAAGTAAAGGGTGAATACATAGTTGAAAATGTAGATTTTATAGCCAAATATTTTGACAGCAAAATAAAGACTGAAGGCTTTCACTCAAGATTATTTTCAGTTGCAAGGCATTTTCAATGTGGGTAAAAGGCTGGATGATGGAGGATGATGAGTTTTCACAAAGGGGAATATTTTTCTGTTGCAAGGCAGTGGAGTGAGGAGCAAGAAAATAGAGAGTAGATTGGAACTTCTTCAGGAAGCAAAGGCAGTTATTGATCTATGGTGCTGAGTGTGCCAAGTGTTATTGGAAGATCTCCATTTAGGGTTTTGTACTTTCTTTAAGTGCAGATTTTATGTTTCTAAAATGAGGTTGTTCATTCTTTTCTCTCACAGGAAATCATATTTTGTAATAGGGTCTCAAGTGTATAGTGTTAGTTTCAAGTTTCCAAATTTTTTTTTGAGCTATGTAATGAAAAACTTATTCACAACAATGTTATATTTGCATGTAAATGGTTATATATTCTAAGTTAGTTGTCTCCATTGTTCACTTTCCATAAATTATGAATATGAATGATGAAATATTGTTATTATTCAGCTTCTTGTCTTTCCCTATGTGTTTGTTTGATGTTATTACTCTCATACAAAGAATGAGTTAATTTGTAGTAACATGAATGAAGGTTTCTGCAATAGTGTGCTAGGATTGCTAAGTATGACTAGTTTGGTTTCTAGTATCAATGGTGTAATGCATCATATGATAAGCATAGTTATGACATAATGAATGTTGAGATAAGTTGGAAATTATTTGATTTAGGTGACTCCACCCTGGGATTAGGCACTGATCTTTATAGCTAAAATTTGCTGAGATTGTTTTTGAGAAACTACATTTTAAATCAAAATTTACATATCATTCTCAGTTTCTTTGTATGTTGAGCTCATTTCAATGAATCACATTTCTCATGTTTAAATTAGGCATTACTGTAGAGGTCAGCCAAACCTTTATAGTATTGTGTCTATTACGGATCTAAAGTAGAAACATCTGTTTGCAATGTATTTGATACTTTGGCATAAAAGTATCTATAAATATGCTGGTTGGGATAACCCTCCCAGGTTAAACAAAGCCTGAAGTGTAGAAGATTTTAGTCTCTTTGACTGAATATTGTTCGTTGGCCATATCAACCCGTTGAGTCTGAATATGAGAGAGTGGCTACTCTTTAGGACTCATTGCATCTGTTGATTTGGGAACCAATAGATTGGCGACTCCACTACGGAGAACTTTGAATCTCCGATGCAAATTTGTTGAAGTCAATTTGGAAAGAGTCAAAAAGAATAAATGATTGGTTCAAAAGTTGAAGAAGTTCCCGATCTGCATATTGATTCGTAGCAGCCCCAAATTCAAAATATTGTGAAGTGACTCTACTGGAAGAACTCAAAGAAATATATGCTTTCTTCAAAGGTTTTCCTCTTATTGAAGAGGTGGCGACTTTGCTGTATAATTTGTACACATGAAGGGCTATTGTTTTTATTTGTAACCTGAAAATGCTCTAGTCAAAGTTGCAGTAACTGGAGGGGTGAAGGTACATGGTTCTCTGCCTACTTTTATTTGTTGAACCTATCATATTGAATGCTATTATAGTTCCATTCAAAGTGTTTGTCTAAGAATTCACAAACTGGCTAATATGGATGGTTAAAATGAAGTTGTATATCTTAAGAATTACTATCCATTTGCATTATCACATGTTAAAGGCCCAAGTACCATCATATTAGCAACTATCTTAGTGATCCTTCATACAATTATGGTTTTGATTATGCATAATTAGTTAAACCCTAGTTTATATACATTCATGGATTATCAAAGAGAAATAACCATTCCACTAGAAACTTTGATGCATATCATCAATAAGCTTCATAAATCTGAAAATCCTCAAACAGTTGATACCAAAAAGTATAGGAACCAAAGTGTGAATAAGCCTAGGATAAGGCCAGAATGGAAGACCGTATTCAAAAGAGGATTTAAGAAATTGAATAAAAGGCACCTGATGGCTATTCTAGCCTAGTTAAGAGACAATCATGCTAGGTGCATTAGCCAAATTGTTGCACCTTTTGTCAATTCATTTGATTAATTATATGACCAATTAGACTTGTCATGGGTTGATTACAAGGTTAAAAGTATGCCATCTCAAGTCTATATACAGATGCTTAGGTTTAATAGATACAATGTGTGTGAAGGAGATATACATGTCCAAAGTTTTTATAATTTCATGGTGAAACATTCATTTGGAGATCAGGATATGTGGATGATATTTTTTGTTAGATCTCTTGAAGCTAAAGCTAGGGATTGGTACTTAAGTTTTCTTGAGAAATCTTTTCCATGCTGGGATAAATTGGTGGATGCTTTTAGGAAACAATTTGAAAAAGAACCTTTTGATTTTTTCACAAAGTTAAAACAACTCAAGAAACAATATGAAGATTCAAGCATTGCTTTCAGCCACAGGTTTGTTGTTGCTCTTTCACTAATCCCTACAAGTTTTAGACCTAGTACATCAGATTGCATTCATTTGTATTTTGAAGATTTTGAGGAGGGATCTAATGCATTGTTGAAGGATTTCAGAATATTAAGTATGCAGATGGCTTACACATGTTTAGATAACATGGAAAAGACGAGGAATGAATATGTTCAAATTCTACTATCTTCAGTTGTGGGTAAACATGTTGATGCAATCAATAGTTGTATGAATACAAATGATCAAATGTCTTCAGTTTTAAATACAGACAAGTGCATCCTTGATAAGGATGAAGTTATGAATGATACAATGTCTACTATTGATAATCATGACAATGAAAATGTTTGTGTCTATCCTCAAGATGATGATCAACTTAATGATGACACCCAGTCCAATATTGAAATGCAAAAAGATGAGGATTTCTATTATGACACCCACTCCATTAAGTTTTCAGATTCTGATGATGGTGATATCATGGTACACCCTGATTTACAACTTGGTGATGCATGCAGTTCTAGTGGAAGTCATCTTCTTTCTAGTTATGAACTAGTTGGTCAACATGGTGGTAATGTGGATGAACGAAAACAACTATTTGATTGCAATAATGCATTATATGATGAGCCTAAAAGTGTGCAGACCGATGCAAGTTCAAAAACTTGTGTTGATGAGTTAAGAACAATAAATAACCATGAAGCTTGTGTGTCTGATAAGCCAAGATATGAAAATTCCAATGAAAATTTGGATAAGTATATATTTCCTGATTTAGATGAGCCTAGTTATGAGTCTTTTCATGTGGATATGGATGTTGATTTCAAAGAAAAAATAGATTATTTTCTTGAACCATAATTGCTCACTTTTGAACAAGTTATGAATGTTGAAGATGTTGAAATGTTGTGTTAAGAGGATATCAAAGTGAGCACGAATAAGGATAGGTTAAAGATTCTTGATGATTCTCTACATCGACATATTGAGGCACAATTACAGTGTGTGCCAATGTATGAGTGTATCTCTTTACATACACTTGGAGGTAGTTTACATGTTGAACATAATATTTTGATTAGTTCTCATGATTGTTTCACCTTTGACATGCAAGCTAATAATTAGATTGAGCTTGATAGTGCCAGTCATGTGGCAGAATATGAGTGCCATTTTTTTAAGCTAGATGAAGTTTTCTTACAGTGTGGTAACATGCAAAACATTGAAGAATGTTTTTTTTAGCTTGACAATGTTTTAAATGATAAATATTAGAAGTTGTTGCCACATGATAATCAATATTTTAAGGGTATGCCTAATTTGCAGATGCATGGTAATTGTAAATTTATTGATAACATTGTATATGATGGGTTGTTTGGAGATTCCAACATATTGAATCAAACATATTGCAGTGATGTTTTTAGGTTGGTTTCAATGAAGTTTGATGAGAACTTTGTCTATGACAAAGGTAAGAAGAGACTTACAGTTTTTGGCGCCCTTGGGCCATTAGATATGGTTTGACTTGTCAAACCAGAGTAGTTGTGGGCATAGATGACCTTTTGACTGTCACCCAATGAAGTAGGCACCTAGTCTGCTTCTCTAGAGTATTTGAATTCTTGCTATTCCCACACGAGGCATACATCCCTAGTTGGAGCCAATGTTGGGACCTCCAAAATCTAGCTAAATTTTGAGGGCCCATGTAAAAGTTTTCCTAATGCACTCAAAAGTACCCTTCAGAATAATACTAAGTAGCTCACTTTGGGAGCTTATAATTTGACACCCATGGATTGTCATGAGAAATCACTTTGGGGAAGTTTTGAGAACCTATCAGAGATGGTATGTGACCATTTGCAGCCTCCTTGAATCAGTTTTAATAAGTTTTTGATACCCTTGTCTGGAGGTCCAAAATTTCTTTGAGGTATTGCAATGTTGCACAAATTGAATGTTAAGCCCAACTGATATTTTTCCATGATTCTATGCATCTTTATGAAGCCCCATGCTAGTTGGCATAGCCTCGTGAATCCATTTGTCAATTTTCCTAGCTTGATTCCATTTGCAAATTGTTCAGATTTGCAAACTGAACTGTGTAAATCTACAAAAAGTTCCCCTACATTTGAATTTATAATTGGTGACCTAAAGACCTACACATCAAGGTGAATGTTCCCCATGATTTCCTGTATAATTATCTACCACCTTCAAAGTTTTTATCCCTCCATCTCTTCATTTTCTATTTTTTCAAAGCCCATTCCATAAGAACTTTTTCAGGGTTTCAGAATCAATAGTTTCAGAAAAGTTTGAGAAGGCAACTTTGTTGATTAATATATATCACCTCAGGATCCCTTTTACTCATTTGTTTGTTGCACTGCATTCTTGGGTCAAGTTTCTATAGGTCTACTCAGTTTTAGGCTCCCAGAATAAATTATGATGGGTTATTTAATCATTTTCTAATTGCGACATGGCAACAAATGGTGTCTTGAAAAGTTTCAAATTTTGAAAATCTAAGGACAACGCATTTATTTTTTTTGGTCTAAGACCTCTATAGCTCCATTTTCATAAAAGAAAATTGATCATATGATGTGTTATTTTAATGCATTTCTGGTGTGGCTAACATGTCCCAGGGGCTAGTTTATAGAGGTACCTAATTTTTGATGGCCGGAAATTTTTTCAGAAAATGGGTTTTCTCTAAATAATTGATTATGGCTGCACACAAAAAATCTCGGCTCCGGGGGTCACCGTTTTTCCACAGTAAAATTTCTTCGTTTGGGTCACAAGCGTAATTAAAATTTGCATATTTTCTAATGTTTTCAAATGTTAATATTTAAAATATTTTGAATATTTCAAATATTCAGAAAATGCAAAAATGCATTTAGGTAAAACATAAAATACATTTCAAAATTTTGGGAGGAAAAGCAAGTGTAATTCTTGCTTGTGATTGGTTGAAAAGCGGCAGCACAACTTCACACGGCTAGAGAACTTATCGCCCATTGCTAGTTTAAAGTCTCTCTTCCATTTCAAATCAGCGATCAGCGATGGTGGTGACTTCTCATCACCCATTGCGGATTGAAGTGTCTTCTTGCTCATCAAATTGGTGATGAGCAATCTCACCTTCATTTCATCGCACGTCTCTATTTCACGAGAGATTTTGAGTTTAAATTAGCGATGAGCGATGGTTGTTGTCTCCATCGCCCATCACTAATTGATGGATCTTCTTTCCAAAGAAATGAGTGATGGTTTCTTTCCAAAGAAATGAATTTTCAAATGTTCATTATACAAAAGGTAGGTTTAATTTTCTTGGTTGCTATTGGCTTAAGTTCAAGGAGACCATATTTACGGCTACACCAGAAAACTCATCGACCATTGTAGTTTTGAGGGCTCTTTTCCTCATTATATTTGTGATGTGCGATGGCAGCATTTTCATATTGCACATCACTATTTGGTTTTTTCATTTTTATTTGCATCAGAGATGCACGATGGTGGCTACGGTAAGTACAGGTTTACAAATAAAATAAAATTTTATTTGTTTCCGTAAAATGTTGCTGGGGAAACTTATGGTGAAAGTGAAAAGGCATTAAATATAACATTTTAAAGCCTCCATAATTGAAAACAATTTTTTTGCTGCTAGGTAATGTTTATGTAAAGTGCAACAATCGCCAATAGTTTTCACCTTTACATATTTCATTAGTGATTGGCAATGAATGTTGAGAGGTGTGGAGTAAATGATGGTGGGCCCTCATAACTCCTTTAAATATTTTCATTTGATAAAATTATAAAGGTAAGTAAAAATAAAAATATGAAATACATGGGAAAATGGTTGAAGAGGTTAATTTAAATATTCACTATGTAGACCAAAAGTTTCTTTACTCGAAGAACAAAATGATTTTTCTCGAGTATATTATTTTTTTTTTAAATGAAATAAAATATTGCCCATCGTTGTTTGCATTTTGTTTTTCTCCACACATGAGACATGTGCAATAGGTAGCGTTTGTGCAAAGTCATGGTGGGGCCTGTGGCTAATGTCAAAAATTATTATTTAATGAATCTTTAAAAGTGTAAAGTTCATGAGTAAATGGGGATTTTCATTGCCTTGTAAAAATGTGAAGGCTTTTCACTGTGAAAATAAGAAACATGAGCTGCAAGTAAAATTAAATGGTGAACATATAGGTGAAAATGTAGATTTTACAACCAAGGAACTTTTTACAGTAGAATAAAGACTGAAGGCTTTCACTCAAGATTCTTTTCAGTTGCAAGGCATTTTCAATGTGGGTAAAAGGCTAGATGATGGAGGATGATGAGTCTTCACAAAGGGGAATATTTTTCAGTTGTAAGGCAGTGGAGTGAGGAGCAAGAAAATAAAGATCATATTGGAACTTGTGAACCCCAAATCTAGGTACCTGCAAAACAACACGATTAAACAAGTTAAACAAGGAAATGCAAGCCTAAACATGGATTCCCCATGAGATTCATTAACATAGCTCAAATTAGGAAGAGAATGATGAAAAATACAATGAAATCACAAAAAAAAGATTGAATCCTAATTAATAATGCAAACTCTCAATCCCATGGGGGAATTGGTGCCAATTTTATGTGCAAATTTGGCCCTTTCCCAATTCCTATGATTGCAAGCTTCAATAGGTAGACTTGATGATGAACTTTGATCCACTTTTGATGATGAATGATGAAGACTCCAACCCAAATCTACAAAATAACCTAGCTAAGAACTCAAAGGTGTGAAACTTGATAGATATTTGAGCATGGTAACTTTACTCAAATTGTGGATGACAAAATGAGGAGAGGAGCTCTTTAGTTGTAGGATTTCAAGATGGATGAAAGCCCAAATTTGAGTAATGTGGGACTAACTTTCATCCAAGGATATGGTTCCACTTGTCAAGCTATGAATGGATGATGGTTGTGCAAGATTTGGGGTTTGTGCCAATAAATGCCAATATTTGAAATTCAAATATGTTGAAATGACATGTAAGAGGGAAGGGAAAATGCAATAAATGCCACTTGGCTCAAGGAAAAGAACATGTAAGAGATCTTAAATGCCTTGTTGGATGTACATGTTGACTTGGATCAATTTGAATTCAAATTGAGAGAATATTCCAAAAAGATGCCATGTGAGGGAAAATAGGGATTTAATAAATGAATTAAATCTATTTTCATGTGCAACTTGCATTATCTAGAGGATGTGACATGAGATGAGGTTAAATTAATCAAGGGTTTAATTAGTTTAACAGGAGAATAGATGATGTGACCTATTTGACTCAAATTTATGGATTTATTTAAATCAGCTAAGAGAGGAATATGATAAGAGGCTAATTAAATAAATATTTTGATTTATTTAATTAAAAGGGATGGTATTAGATTAAATCAAATAAGGTTTTAATTTATTTAATTCAATGGATAGACTTTATGGATTTAATCAAATAAATTGATTATTTAATTAAATAGGGATAATTATATCAGATGAATTGATTTAATTAACAAGGGAAAGTGACTTAATTAGACAAAATGATTTATTTAATTAAGAGACGAATATTGATGAATTTAATCAGATAAGGGAATTTGATTAAACGGTGAGACTGAGGGATGATTTAGGAAGAAATTATGTTAGTAAGTCAGGATCAAATGCATGATGTCAATCAGTATATTTTCGATGTCTATATTTTGCCCCTCTTTGAAGCAATGCACTCATTGCGTTGGTTCAAAGAATAAACTATCTCGATCAAAGCCAAAAATTTTGATATTTAAAACTTGCCCCACCACTGCATGGTGAGAGAAAATATGCCATTATGATGCCCCCTCGAGAGATCAGACGAAAATTTCAATTTTTGGGGTGATCTCGCGAAAAAAGGTGACTAAGTGCCTGAGAGGTCTGAAAGGGTCTAGGAGGTTAAAAACATGTCTAAACGCAATAAAACAATGAAAATCAAGCTTCGAACGGACAAAAATAGGTTCGGGGGTCCAAAACCCTATTAGGACAACCAATTAGGGCTAAAAAACCCTAATTTTTAGACTAAAGAGGGGCCCAAGGGGTCACTTTCAATTTATTTTCACACACCTCCACCAGTGAATCCCGAGATTTGAGCTTTGACCTCTTGATGATATGGCACAACGACAGCTTCCTCTACACATTTCCGACTGAGTTCAGACCTACTAGCAGCCACCAGGCATCAGTGCCTCGGTATTTGACCCTAACTAAAGCTTCATTTTTTCATTTTAGTGCATTTATTACTAGTTTTAGGGAGAGATCGCCTCCAACAGCTCTATTATAGCGCCTCTAGGTGTTTAAAGCGTGCTACTTTTAGCCATTTAGCACCGCATCGATGCTATTTAGCGCCACAAGAGTGTAATTTGGAATTTAAAAATTCCATCACTGGGCTTGGACTCGTGAGCCAGTTTTGGAAAATCGTGCTATGGCGGCACTCTTTTCACGAAAATTGCGATGCTAAGGGTTAAACTATGTCGCGATGATGCTATTTGGGGAAATTCCAGGTCCAACGTTGGAGTTTGAGGAAACTCAAATTGTGACGCCTTTACAAATTGCACCGCTGCGAACCAGTTTGAGTTGTTATGTCAGGAATTTTCCCAAAAATTTAACATGCTAACTTTGGTGATGCAAGATGGGCCTAGGGAGCTCTATTCTCAGGAGCATCAGTCATGGGATTTAGCGAGTTTTCTTCAGGATCTTAGCAACAGAGACTAAGATCAGCTTGGGGCTGTAGGACTTTGGCACATTGCTTATGCGGCACTCGTGCGCACACACCTTGGGATGTTGTCAGCGCTGGCAGAGGGATGGCACAGTGAGATGTCATCGTTTCATCTTCCCACTGGTGAGGTGACCATCACATTGGAGGACATCTGGCGGATACTAAAATTACCTATTCATGGCTGCTGAGTCATCTACGACATGGAGGAGGGACACGACTACTGCACCTAGGTCCTTGCCACTCGAGACATCATCTATTGCAAGGGGCAGATCGAGCTGGAGAGGTACAGAGTGATAGCACCTCCCTTCCATTGGGCGATTGCAGCGATCATTTTTAGTTTGGTTGCCTCAGATAGGCGAGGGCAGTATTTTAGTCCTAAATGGGGGTACTGCAGGGAGAGGATGGTTCGGGACAGGTCGGTTCGATTTGCATGGAGGCTCATGCTACTGGCTTCACTTTACAGGGATTTGCACGAGTATGCATACATGGATGGTAGAGCACTAGGAGCTGGGGTGACACTTCTGCACGTGTGGGCATGGGAGCACATTTCTATGCTATGTCCACAGGTCATTTCGGTTCCAATGGGGGCAGAGGATGCCCTAGTGGCATGGTACAGAGGTGGTGTGTCCTTCACACACACTGGAGAGCATGGGATCCCATACTAGAGGCGGGTCATAGATGAGATGCTCATATTCACATGGAGACCATACCTCGGTCAGCTTGGATGAGCTGATGATGCAGACCAGCTCTTCTACTGCCAGCAAGACAAATACCTGCAAGGCTGAGAGTATACTATGATATAGCGGTACTTTCCCGGGCATGTTCAACATTAGTTTGGGGAGCCACAGGATCAGCCAGATGATGGCTATGTGGTTGTTTTGGCGTGCAGCATGATACTGGTGGCGTGGGGGCTAGGTATTCCTATTGTGGAGGCGGTCGACAATTTCGGATAGTTGGTGGTCTGACCTTGGGCGTATGATCAGGGATTGGAAAATCCGAGCATGACATAGGCCTACAAAGACTGGTTTAGACCTCCCCTTTAGTTGACTATTCTAGGTGAGGACCCAGAGGCACACAGAGTCAGGGGTAGGGGGAGAGGATGAGGACAAGGTCCCAGGGTCATGATTCGACAGGACCCACAATTGGTGCCGCCAGTTCCACTAGATCACAAGGATGATCCCATGCAGGACCAGTAGTAGGATCCACCCGTCCCACCACCACAAACTGAGGGTGAGGGTCAAGTTCACGCATAGCCACGAGCACAACAGATCAGAGTGGAGAGAGACCAGGCTGTATAGTAGCGACAAGTCACAGAGCTACAAGCAGCTATAGAGCTGGGCCATAGGCAGCAGATAGAGAGCATCACAGTCGTTTCATCCTCCCAGGGTATAGTATTGGTTTGATCCTACAGGGAGGCCGTCCGAGAGGCAGAGTACTACTGTCGAGCCTATCACGACCATGTGCCTAGAGCAGCCTAGGTTCTAGAGTACTCAGAGCGGGCCAGTCAGAGACCACCAGAGGGTCATAGTGATAGGGGCGAGGGTAACATCCATGGAGAGCGGCCATGATCAGGATACTATGATGTATTTTGTGCTTTATGGGCTCATTTTTGATAGTCTGATGGGCATTTTGTACTGATTGACACATATGTACAGTGATCCAATTATTATTTGTACTATGACAGTTGATGATATGATATATATATATGAGTCAATTTTTGATGCAATTCCATGTGTACTCCTTTATTTATGCATGTATGATTCCTCTTTTATATGTTATGGATGTATTTATTTCTAATGATGTATGTGATGCAATGATGTTATCTATTTATGATGTTTATGTTATATGTGATACATGGATTTGATCTTATGGTATACGCAATGATATATAAAAATATGCTTTATATATGAGATGATTTATGGATGAATATGATATGATGTGATGGTTGTGATATGATGCAGATGAAATGATGGTATGAGATGCAAATGTTATTATCCTAAATGATGATGTATGTTAATGCGATGATTTAAATGTTTATATTCCTATTGTTTATGATTATGAGATGCTTTTGTTTATGCTATGTGATGGTTTATGTAATGCTAATGAATGTTTATGCAATGATCAATGTAATGCCATGAGATGCCATGTAAATGGGTGTAATGCAATGTCATGAATGCACCTATTTTAAAATGGAATGTGTATATTTCCTATATGATATGCTTATGCAATATGCTAATGATTTCTATATGATATGCTTATGCCATGTGCTATTGATTAGTGGATTCAGGATTGATGATGATGATGGTGATGATGATCAACTATCATAGTACCTTGTTAGTATGATTAGTAAGAAAAGCGGAAGTCATTTCAACAAGACACAAGATGACACAGATGCAGATGATGATGATGATGATGATGATGATGATGATGATGATGATGATTACTTGCCGAGGAATTGGGATTTTCAAAGGGCCAATTTTTTTTATGTTTGATAACACACGTGGTACGATGCATCAAGGTATAGGAAACGGGATGGTGTTGGCCATAGATGTGATGGACTTTGGCTTGACAAACAAATAGGAGACATTCTTGTTCACATGACCTCCCCGAAAATTGCTAGGATGTATTTACGGAAGTTTTGAATGACTCAGGATAATACACGAAAAGATGGCTAATATTGCCTTGAGTCAACCAAGTTTCCCTAGACCTCTTCACTTATATGCCTAACAAAACAGAAAGTATTCGCCAAGGTTATATTGCAAGAGCGTCAACAAGCATAAGGACAAAGATAATGATCATTGCCCCATTCCTATTTCTCTAAATCCATTGTTTTGGGATATCATTGAGACATCCTTGGAATGAGCACAAATAAGATAAGTTAAAAAGATAGTAAACAAACAAACTGATGCTCTTCAATACCGTTAATGGAAAAAAAGATATATTTTCTAAGGATGATAACCAAAACTTATTGCCAAAGCTAGTACCCATTGTAGAAGGATTCATCTAGGACATGTTAGTGGATGGCAGCAAGTCATTTTGTTTATCCAAATTGTTCCTTTTGATAAATAATGCCATGTGTAGGAAGGATTCATCCTAGGACATGATGTTATCAGATGATTGATATGGGACTGTTTGGATGATGTGTTACTGATACGAAGAAATAACCAACTTATTTATGTACTGACTTAGACTTATGACTTGACGTTTTAAGTTCTACCTGAAAATGTGCGGGACTTGTTTCTGATTGTTTTACCAAAGGTTGATGATGATGATTAGTTTATTATGAGTATTGTTTATTGCGGGTGCAAGCGAGATGAGGCAGATGGATATTTTCAAATAGTTGGATGTTTTTGGTGTTTTGCAATGTTTTGAGGCTATTTTTTGGTATTTTTTCAAGATTTTCAAATGTTTTGATTTTTCAATTTTCCAATGTTTTTTAGATTTTCTAAGATTTTGACCAAGATACTAACCTAACGACCTATCCTAGAGGCCTCGAGGGCTGATCGACAGATTAGCCTTGCCTACGTTATACATGCAGAGACCACGTAATTCGACTGACGACTCGACTGATTTATAGATGACAGTATACATGATGAAATGTCAGTTTATTATGATGGACTCCTATAGGACTGACCTAAATGTCTCAGGGGATGATCAAAGATCAACCTTGCCTACGTTCAAGCTCAGAGACAATGTAGTTCGACAAGATGACCTTGTTTTTGGCTTTTTGAAAGACTTTTTGACCTATTTTTGGATTTTTTGATGTTTTGAATGTTTTTGGATTTTCTGATGTTTTGATGTTTTTGGATTTTTTGATTTTGAGGATTTTAAGACCATATACGAATCTGATCCGACGAGAACGTGGCCTCAGTGTGTTGTAATAGACTACCCCAATAAAGGTAGGACAAATTAACCTTGAGGATGGGCTGAGTAGTACTAGGAGGGATCATGATACAAACATAGGACCAAGCTATGGTGTGGATGCGAATGGATGTGTGATGGATGGAGACCTGAATGTGATGGATGATGGAAGTGAAATGGAGGGATGATGCTCATGAAGCCATAAAGATCCTGGTGGATGGAACGTGCTTATTTACACACAGTGCCTATTTTCCAGGCTTTCACCAAGGTACTTGACCAAAGTACCACCGAAGTGGTTTTCACTAGAGGACAATTTTTTTGATCCTTTTTCTGATTTTTTTGGATTTTTTTCTTTTTTTCTTTTTTTGTTGTTACTATGACGCCTATTTGCTAGGTTTTCACCGAAGTAACCATTTTTTAAGGACTTGTTCTGATTTTTTGGATTTTTTTGGTTCTATACCTTGAAAGAATTAGGCATAAAACTTTTTGAGATGGGAGCTATTAATGGGATCCTACAGAAGTTCCCATTTGGGTGTTGATAGCTGATATTCCCCTAATTTATAACTTGTTGTGATGATGAAAGGCCCTAACCAATTGGGTTCAAACTTGCCTTTGCTGCTGGGATTTGGGACATTCTTCTAATTTTCTTTTAAGACCAGTTCTCTGACTTGGAAATTCCTTCTTCTGATCTTCTTGTTGTAGCTTTGTTTGAGTCTATTTTGATAGAATTGCAAATGATTCAAAGCATCTATTCATTTCTCATCTAGTAGCTCCAGCTCATTTAGTCTTGACACCTGATAGTCCTCATTTGTGATGAGGTTTTGCAATGATATCCTGAGGGACGGGAGCTCAATCTCAATGGGGAGTACGACCTCTGATCCGTAGACCAAGGAAAAGGGGGTGGCACTAGTGGGTGTGTTGATGCTGGTTTGATAAGCCTAGAGGGTGGCATTAAGCTGCAAGTGCTAGTCACGACCTGCGTCATTGACTATTTTCTTGAATATTTTGAGGATGGTTTTGTTTGTGGCTTCTACTTGGCCATTGCCTTGGGGATAGTACAGGGTGGAAAAGTGATGCTAGATTTTGAATTTCTCGCATAAGTCATGAACCTCCCGGTTCTTGAATGGTGTCCCATAATCTGAGATAATGGCTTGTGGGACACCGTATCAACAGATGAGATAGTTTAGGATGAATTTTGAGATTTGCTTCCCAGTGATATATGTCATGGGTATGGCTTCCACCCACTTTGTGAAATACTCAGTTGCAGTGATAATGAATTTATGGCCATTGGATGAGGTGGGAGTGATTTTTCCAATGAGATCGAGTCCCCACTGTGAGAAGGGCCATGGTGTGATAATCGGGTGAAGCTCTTGAGCTGGAGCATGGATGAGGTCCCCATGCTACTAACATTGTAAACATTTTTTAGCATGATCATGTGCTTCTTTTTCCATTGTGGGCCAATAATACCCCATCCTCAGCAGTTTCTTGGCTATGGTTATTCCACTCGAGTGTAAGCCACACATACTGTTATGAACCTCGGTTAGAGTGGTTAATGCCTCCTCAACATTTAGACAACGTAACAAGGTACCTTCTATGCTCCTACGACATAAGGTATCACCTAGGATGACAAATCTGGATGCCTTTTTGATAAAGGTTCATTTTAGGCTCGATGGTAGGTCAACTGGTATGATTCCTATGCGAAGATATGTATAGATGTCATGATACCAAGGATCACCAGGACCAATGATTTGACACACATATTCTGATTTCAGTACCTCGAATGTGGGAATGAGAAGCTACTCGATCAGGAATTCATATTTTGGCACATTGTGAGGGATGTCTACTAGAGACCCAATTGTAGCCATGGCGTCAGTGGCTTTGTTATTGGTTCTTGGAATCTACTCAAATGTTATGTCAATGAAGGATTCCTTGAGAGTCTCCACCAATTTCTTGTATGGAGTTAGCTTATCATCCTTAGTCTGATATTCATCATTGACTTGATTTATGATCAACTAAAAGTCTCCGTAGACTTTGAGGGCTATGATATTCCATTGCACTACTATCCTGAGACCTATAGTCAAAGCCTCGTATTCTGCTATGTTGTTTGTGCAAGGGAATGCTAGTTTGTATGACCTTGGTATGTAGTCCCCTTGTGGGGTGATGAAGAAGATACTAGCTCCTGATACATGTTGAGTATATGAGTCGTCGAAGTATAGTTTCCAGTGATTGGAAATGTTGAGATTAAAAATAGACTCATCTAGAAATTCTGAGACAAGAGGGTTCTCAAAATATATGGGTGCTTTTGCTAGTTGATCTATAATAACTTGACCTTTAATGGCTTTTATTTCCACATACTCGATGTCATACTCTAACAATATCATAACCCATTTTTTCATTTTTCCGGTTAACATTGCCTTGGATAAGAGATACTTGAGGGGATCAATTTTTGCAATGAGCTTTATCTTGTGTGCCAACATGTAGTGTCTGAATTTTTGGAATGCAAATACTACTATGAGGCAAGCTTTCTTGATGAATGAGTAATTTATCTCGTGGCCAACCATTGTTCTTCTGATATAGTAGATAGCCCTCTCCATTCCATTTTCATCATGCTGAGCCAAGAGAGCTCCTAGGGCTGTTGTTGTTTTTGACACATATAAGATCAATGGCTTTCTCAGGATGGGTGGCATTAACACTGGTGGTGTCAGTAGGTATTCTTTGATTTTTTTAAATGCATCTTCACACTTTGTATCCCATTTGTATGCTACCCCCTTGTGGAGTAGGTGAGAATATGGATTTTGCTTGTCTGCCAGTTGTGCTATGAACTGTTGGATGGATTGAAGTTGGCCCTAGAGGCCTCTCATTTGTTTTAATGTCTTTGGTGCTTCCATCTCAAGGATTGCCTTTACTTTCACCGAATCCACCTTGATACCCCTCATTGAGACTATGTATGCTAGCAGTTTACCTGATTGTACGCTGAAGACGCACTTCTTGGGATTTAATCTGACTTTTTATTCCTCTAGTCTATCAAAGATAGCACCTAGGGTTGCTATGTGATCTTGTCTTTTTCTTGACTTAGCTAAAATGTCGTTGACATAGTCTTTGACTGTTTTGTAAATCATGTCATGGAATATTAGTGTCATGGCCCTTTGGTAGGTTTCTCCTACGTTCTTTAGGCCAAATGGCATCATGTTCCAGCAGTAGGTCCCCCATGGACAAGTGAAAGCAGTCTTATGTTGATCTTATTTTGCTATCATGATCTGATTCTATCCTGAAAAGTCATCCATTAGTGATAGCATCTCATGCCCTACTGTCATGTCAACTATCATGTTGATATTGGGAAGTGGGAAATCATCCTTGGGACATGCTTTGTTCAAATCTCTGAAGTCTGTGCAGATTCTAATGGCTCTGCCAGGTTTTGATATAGGTACCAAGTTTGATACCCATTCTGGATAATCAATTGGTCGTATGAATCCTGCATCTAACAAGTTTTTGAGCTCCATTTTGATTAACAAAGTGATTTGAGGATGCATTTTCCTAAGCTTTTGCTTGACTAGCTTTGCTTCTGGATATACTGCTAAATGATGGACAACCGTCTCTGGATCTAGCCTTGGCATATCAGCATAAATCCATGCAAAGTTTATTTGTCTTTCCTTTAGGAATGCAACTAGGAGTTCTTGCTCTTCTGATAATAGTGATTCTGCATAAAATGTGATATACGGAGTCTCCTCTATTCCTAGGTTGACCAGATTGCATTTTTCAGCCAAGACTGTTGATTTCTCTTGATGAATAGCTCTTAAGGGAAGATTGAATCCTTCATCCTCAGGTGCCTCAGAGAGGTTTTCACTGTTGGATACATCCTTTATTTTTACTATTTTCTTGTCAAAGAGTGCCACAGTGTGGTTTTCACTCAAGGACTTGGATATGATTCTTAGTTTCTCACTTTTGCAACTGACAGATTCAATCGTTTCCCCATAATAGGCATGTGTGTTCAACTCTATTATAAAGCCTGCTTTGTGATCTCCATCTGGAATGTTATCCCTCAATTCCATGAATTCTGAGAGCGCCTCATCATTTTCAAATGTATCAAGAATTTGTGGTCCTCATTGGTCATAGTCAATCAATTGGGGGTAGACTAAATGAATCTCATTATTTTGGCTATCTGGTTCAAAGGATATGGTACTAATCATACACAGGGTAGTATCTTCGAATAGCCTAGGTAGATTGGATAAAGTATCTTCATCATCACTACTAATATAGGGTTCAGTTATAAAATTATGTGTGTCCCTACCTGTGACTATTGGTGAGTGTAGTTGTACTAGCATTGGCTGAGGATAAACATTAGTGGCTCTAATCGGAGGACATCGGCCACGTATGGTTATTCTCGGAGTGGCACATCCAATACCAAGATTTATTATGGGTCGCATCTCAGACATGATAGGTATTATGAGCCCATTGTCATTTTGTCCTAGTCTTTGATTTTGGTCATAGCCCATTGCAAGCATCATGTGTAGGCCTTTGCTTCTTTCGTCCATTGGTAAATTAGCTACCAGTCTTTCATCTTGATACAACATGTGAGATGGATCTACTTCAATGACCTCATGACCAAGGTCTCCCCATCTTGTGAATTTGAGATAATCCTCAGGATACGTTTGTGATGTGGAAGCTTGATTTTCATGTGGGCGTCCTCATCATCTAGGAGATTGTGGTAACTCTCCTATCACAAAAGCATTGTTAGGGAGCCTGTAACTTCCATAATTGTCCTCTTGGATGATGAGCTTGATGTCGGATATGGTGGGAATGGTAGGGATGGCAGGTGTCTCTGTCGCAGAAGTGGATGCAAGAGTGGGGTCGATATATTGTGTGGATGGTCCCTCATCATTTTTTGGCACTTGAGGAATTTTGTAATACTTGGCTTCAAGATTCTTTCAATATGAAAATGGCTCAGGATCTAAATGGATGGTAACCTCTTGTCCATTATGTGTGAATTTTACACATTGGTGGAAGGTTGATGCTACGACTTTCATTGCACACTAATACATTTGACTGCAAAATATGACGAAATTGTCCGACAAAATATGTAAAATTTGATGTTCGTTGGGTGCTTGTAAAATTTGATGTGTAATTTCTGGTTTTTTTGGAAGTTTATCCCTGACGTTCATCGAAATTTCGATGAACCTGGGGTTCGTCGAAATGTCGGCTATTATTTTCATCGAATGTTCGACAAACATGAAAAATTTTAAAAAATCAAATTTTGGCCGACATAAAGAAAAGTGAGTTCACGCCTGACTTATTGCGACAGTGTTTTGCTCTACTTGAGATAGTATGTGGAGAACTAAGGACAATTTTCTTGGGAAAAATCAGAAAAAATTCAAGAAGATATCACCAGGTTGAGGGTAGTCATTGTATTTTTGCAGAATTCAGTTGTGAAGTTAGATTTGTAGTTCCAAGTTTGAAAATCATATTTTAAAGCAACATCTCATCATATTTCATTTTTAGAGGTTAAGGGTTTTGAGAATTTCATGTCCATATTTTGTTGTGTGGAATCACCATAAGATCACAACGAAGGAACAAATTTTTGTGACTGTAATTATGTGATCGATAACTGTATTGGTCATGTGGCACAGTTGTGCTATAACAAATATAGGATGCAATCATGTGTGACCCAAGTTTAATGTGGCTATGTTGTGATAGAAATGGAGGCACTCATATAGTATAGATTAATTCAGGATTTGTATAATGTAGGTGTGATAATAATCATTGGAGTTACATTGAGGATGTCTCAGTTTAACTTGATTATAGGATGTAATTATAGCATGATCGAAGAGTGATTACCTCTTACTGCAATAAAGAGCCTATAACTCTGGTTGATATGCAAAGTGGTTGTATTATATCAATTATGTAGTGCATTCAAGCATAGCCCATGTTTAATGGGCTATTCTAGAGAGTGATCAAGATTTTCTAAACCTTATGAATGTTACTTGACATATATTTGCATAATCTGAAATTCCTTCAGAGGCTTTTGAAGTATCAATGTATCCTATAGGGTTTAGAATGATTTCTTTTAATTAAAAAAATAAATAAATGATGTATTTCCCAGTAATTAGATAATGTGGAGATCTCCTAAATCTGCCCCAGCACACTATCCTCTTTGGCACTGTATTCATTACTCCAGCTACTAGGTTTTTGCATATGACATCTTTAATATCTTCATGACCGTGGCTTTTAAATAGATCTCAGTCTTTGCTTTAATCCTTTTCATGGTAACCCTTGAGTTCCATAATCCACCTTCAATCTCTTCTAAGAATGCTGTCTTAAGCTAGACTGCATAGTATGCATATAAAGCAAGTCCTTCATACCTGCCATTGTTCCAAACCACCACTCACTGCCTTGCTGAAAATGTTGCCTCCATAAGCACAATAGCATATTTTAAAATCATGGTTGCTAGTGATTTACCATTAAGCTCACCACTTTCATCATGAAGATACAATGAAATTTTTGTCTTGAAACTAAAGGCATTATGGAAGATAACATTGTGATTTGTTTGTTGTGTACGATTTGATTTTCTTGCACATTTACTGCTTTGCTAACTTCCTTTAAGACTGGGTATTGCACCCTCAGCTGCAATCTCAAACAGCTCACTCACTATCACTTGAAGATTCCTTTCATAAGCATCCTTCTATAAAATCAAACTATGCCCTATAGACTGCCTACTTACTATAGAGGACTCATTGTTTCATGGTATT